>CM031371.1:119160300-119442600 GCA_018208015.1 Medicago ruthenica | reverse complement strand
TAGAGTATTCGTAGGTTTTGAGTCTGTTAATTGTGAGCCTTTCTTGTGTCACCTTGATGCAAGCATAGGACTGTGTTTTATTGAGTTGTATTTGTGTATCACTCATGAGCTTTTAAGCAAGAGTGACTTTTGTGTATTTGGAGTGTGTCTCCTACTTTGTTTGTTTTTTGAGTTTAAGATCATTGGGGCAGTGATTGATTGAGGGGAAGTGAGATGGGATCTCAGGTCTAGGAGTTCATAGGTTGAAGTCAATACGGGTAGTTGCTAGGTGATAAGTTGTAAACTGGGAGTTTGCTGAGATCTTAGAACTAGGACTATCATAGTGGATTTCCTTCCTGGCTTGGTAGCCTCCAGACGTAGGTGTGTTTGTCACCGAACTGGGTTAACAAATATCATGTGCCTTTTACTTTCTGTTTGATATTTTCCTTGTCTGTTGTTAGTTGAACAAAAGCAAGTATTAGTTTTTATATCGTTCCACAGGGATTAATGTGATATCATATTCCGTTCAACTTCGATTATCGTCTTAAGTTAGGGTTTAATCGTTTGTTTTACTACACTACTCATACTTTTAAAACATAATAAATAAATGGTAGAGTAATAGGACATAGAAGGTGTTTAGGATTGACTTTCATCAATCAAACATTGTTTATATCCGATTGATCACAAATACGAATTCTAGCGTTTTCTTATATATTGCATTATTACGTATTGCTCAACAACATCATTGATTTCCCAAATGACGTCGTGAGATCGATTGTATCGTTTAATCGATGATTTCTCAATCCATTAAACGATCCAAAAGCATTAAGATTCAATACTATAATGTAATTATCAAAACCAAATCCCATTTCTAGAATTTCTTATCTTGATAGAAAATCATTCTAAACCTAGATTCAAAAGCCTTTTTCAACAACATTTAAATCAAACATAAGATTGAAAAGCAAGAAGAAATTCAATGGTATATAAAAATTGCTAGAATCATATATTGAATAATCAAAAGTTTACAACATGAGTGATTGATTACCTATCAATCCCAACAAAGGAGATTGGTTGATCATTTTCATGACAACTCTTGCAAAATAAGAAAGGAAGATGAAGATTTGTGAGAGCTTGATGTCTCAAAGCTTCTTAAGATCTTCTTCAATCCAAATCTACTTGCTATTTGATGTTTTCCTCCTTCTATGACTATTCTCTTTCAAAGATAACAGGTTTTCTAAGCTCTGGAAAAATAAATATTCTGATAAAAAACTATCTATCAAGAAATGAGCTTAAAAATCCTTAAATATGCTGAGATAATGCACGCTCGCTACAAGCGACCAGTCTGTCGCTTGTAGCGAGGACTTCAGTTGGCCAATCATAGAGCTCCACGTCACCATCAGCATTAAACCGCCCCTTTGGTCGCTATAGCGACCAGGTCTGTCGCTACTAGCGACCAGCCTTTGAAATTCCCTGCCTAGGCTCGCTTCAAGCGTCCAGTTCATCGCTACAAGCGATGAACTCCTGATAATCCCTGCCTAAGCTCGCTACTAGCGATGGGGTCTGCGCTTCAAGCGATGGCTTCCTGGAAATCCCTGCCTATCCTCGCTACTAGCGATGAGTCTTGCGCTTGTAGCGATGGCATCAAGAAAACCTTCAATCTTTTGCATCAATCAGGTTCAAGCATGTATTTCCTGCATAATCAAATGGGGTAAGGCTTAGGATCACATTCATTGCATTTTTAACACATTTATGCCCTAATCCTAAGGTAACTTGTACAACAAGTAAACATAAGTGCCTAAATTTGTACCAAAATATAACAACATTTAAGCACTTATCAAACTCTCCCCAACTTACATTTTGGTTTGTCCTCAAACCAAAGAACAAAAGGAAATTTTTCATAGCTTTGAAAACCACAGTATTGAGCAATTTAGCAAAGGATTCAAAAGTGCGCAGAAATAAATATCAAGTGAGTGATTCAAATGTGATTGCGCAAGCTTAAGTCTAGTTTCTCATTAAACAAGATACATTCTACAAATGTGAACTAGTTCTAAACACAAGGAATTAAATCATACAATCCTAAACAAGCAACATGTTTAAATTTGAACCAAACCTAACACACTTCTATATAAAGTATATGAACAATTGAAATCATTTGTGAGGGTTATGAACACTCATCCAATAAACATGATAACATACAATCAAATTATGTGTCTATCTAATTATCATTTCCACAAGCATAAAAGGCATTGATCAAAAGGACTTTAAGGGTTGTAATTGGGCTAGGCTACAAAAGAATTGTCATATGTGGGATATTTGAATTCAAATGGCCAAGCAAAAGGAAACATTCAATCTAATTACAACTTCCTTCTTTCTCCAATACAACACTTGGTGAATTTCATTCTTTTCTATTCTTGATTGATTCTTGACAACTTTTCTTTTTCTTTGAAATCTTGCAAACCTTTTCATTTTTCTCTTTTCTTTTTCTTGGTTTGCTTTTCCTTCTTTTTTTCATTTCTTTTTCTTTTCTTGTTGTCAAGATCAATTAACATCATTCACCATACATTGACTTAAATAAAACCTTCCTTTCTCCCCAACTTATTCCAATGATACCCTAATCGAATGTTCCTTTGTTATTATGGCAAAGGTCAATAAAAACGATGGATAAGGGTTCAAAAGAAAACAATTATCAGAATTCAATAGAGAGTTAACTGTGACTGAATTTTTTTACAAACTCCGGCAATTTAAATAAGCAGATGAGCTTATTAAATTGACAGTCCACAGTTAACAATTCTGATTCCATTAGGCTCAGCTGGGTTAACAGATACTCACACATCTCACAGGGTAGGTTCATTTGGTCAAGTATTTCTCTCAAATTCAAAAAAATTGCCTTGATCATTTCAATGCTCTTATACAAATTAAAACAACAACAGATTTAACATAATCTAACTAAGTTAAACATGGTATTGGTCTCCTGCATATATATACATTGGTTGAGGATTCCTCACATTTTTGGCTAGTTCTACATTGGTTCAAAACTAAACACATGCTTGCTTAAAAACTGAATAAATTAACTTGTGCGTGTAAAGAACTTATTCACATTAAAGAATATACCTAGAAAAACGAGAAAACGAGTACCTTAGCTGCGCGCTTTAACACTCATTCTTATCATTATCACTCAGATGATTCACAGTTCAAGCATTGCTTTTGAATCATTCATCTTTCTTTCAAAATTTGTTGGGATTTTCAAAAAAAAATTTTAACATAAATAAACACTAAAGCATAAATAAAATAGAAACTATACTAACATGTTATACCCAAAATGTAAATAACATAAACATAAACATAATATTATCCAAGGTACAACAGAAATACCCAAAGTACAAAGCATAAATCAAAATGTTAAAATACAAAGCAGAATAAATAAAACGAAAGGGAAAACAAATCAAGATCTGCTGCTCTGCATCAATCTGAATCTGTGGCCATGTCGTCCTCAGAGTCAGTCAAGTCAGCTGCCATGCGATCAATAGAGTTTGTAGCAAATGAAGAATCATCACCCAGATCAGCATCGACATCAGCGTCGTCATCACCATCGTCACCAGCATCCTGATCATCACCAGCACCAGCTACCTCTGCCCCTCCTGGAAAGAATGGCCTGTCCCCAGGCCAAGCGATATGCTCGGAGAAGAACGCAGGTGTCCACGGGCTCTGGCCACTGTCGTGCAGATGGCTCTGAAGCGTAGTAAGTGCCCGATGATTTGACGCATTCTGCGCCAACAAAAGAGAGCCCACAGTAGCTGAATCCCAACCGGAAAAGTCCAAAGGTGGAATGGTCGGATGGCTAGTAGTCTGAGGTGGTGGTGGTGGCATGTGAGAAGGTCCTGCTGAGGATGACGGTCCGGCTGAGGTATGAGGTGGTGATGGTGGGGCAACAGGTGCAGGTGCAGAGCAATACCTATTGATGTATCTATCATCAATAGGATTTTTAATCTCCTCATCAACTTGTGATGGCATATGAACTCTAGCTCTCCTACATAGACCCATAATCAACCCGGGAAAAGTCAAAGGACATTTAGGTTTGGCCGGGGGTAATAGTCCACTTTCAGCAACTATCCTCATCTCATTAGCAATCAGCCTAGCTACGTCCACTTGACGCTGAGTGAGGATGTAATGGACTAGGGGGGTCACATCTAAAGTGGTGGAGGAGGTGTGAGATTTGGGGCGGATGTTATATAAAATCAGGGTAAGGATTACCTGAGCCTCAGTGGTCATGTGCTCACGGAATGCTCGGAAAGGCTTGCCCGAAGCCCTACTCACGTCATAACTCTTCCCCGCTTGGAAGATGTCCTGTGCTATGCTGTCGTGGTCCCAGTCACCACTCCTCTGACGCTCACCAAAATCACACAGTGCAGTGGGTGCAAGCGGATTATCTTCTTCATCATCAACTAGCTCCAACGGCTTGCCCAGATATGAGTTGATGGACATGTGGTCGAATGTGACGGTGCGCCCACGCACGTAAGTCGTCCAGGTAAACTCATCTGAAGGATCGGAGGGGATCGCGTTCGCATAAAACTCGCGCACGATCTCATAGTTGATCCTCCTCGGTGGTGTACAAAGAATACCCCACTTTCTCTCTTTTATCATGGCTGCTAAGCCGCCATATTCCCCTTCTTCTGAAATCTCGAACCTCTTCTCGGACCAGATGCGTCTTGTCCTCAGCTCCTCGTATCTCTCTTGGTTCCTCCAGCTGAGGAAACGAGCTGCATCGTGTTGTGGAATATTGACCCTTGGTCTTGACGAGGAACTTTCAACGTTCCTTTGACGTTTTGAAGATGTCTTAGGTGCCATTCCTACAAAAGTGATCAAAACAGATGAAAGTCAGGTAGGATACAAGTCAAAACTCAATTAAAACAAAAATAAAACAAATTCTGGGTTCGCTCGCTACAAGCGACAGCTTGGTCGCTGTAGCGACGAAACCCAGAAAATGCCTCTTTCCCTCGCTACAAGCGTACTGTAGCGAGGAAGACCCTTTTCAGATTTTCATGTTTTTCTTGATTTAAACTTGGTTATAGCATGCGAAATCAACATTAAAGCTAAAATAAATGACTAACAATCACCTAAACTTCCTAAATCCTCAAAAACCCTAATTTATTTTGAATTTTTACAAAGGGTTTTTTCAAAAACGAATCCTATGAACAAAAGGATTAGAGGGAAGTTTTCTAGGTGATTTTCGTTCATTTACAACAGTTTAACTCATATCTAAACCTGGGTAAACAATAGGGCATGTATAAGTTCAAATTTCGTAAACCCTAAACCCTAAAATGTAAAATCAGCATGCAGGCACAAATGAGAAGTAAAAAGCAACTAATCCTTGACAGAGGGGTGCGAAATACATACCTGAAGAGTTGATGAGTGAGATTAAACAGGAGTATGGTGTGATTTTGCAGATTTTTGTCAGAATGCAAAGTGATAGATGCAGAGATGAAAGATAATGGGAATGGAAGTGTAAAGGGTGCGAAAGTAAAAGAAAACAACGGCTATAGCATTAAAGAAGGCAGTTGGGAGTTACTGAAGCGACAGTAGTGGCATTGGTATAATAAAACTGTTTTCTGATACGCTCGCTACAAGCGCGCGATTCGTCGCTACAGCGACAGGCAAAAAGCCCATCGCTACAAGCGTACTGTTGCGCTACAAGCGCAAGTGCAAAAACTGTCGCTACAAGCGACAAGTGCGTCGCTACAAGCGACAAGTGTAAATTCCATCGCTACAGCGATGAGTTGGTCGATGTAGCGACCATGACAGAAAACAGAAAAATAAATTTTTGAGTTCTTGCTACTATCCCAACATGCATAAATACTTGTACAGAAGTAAACTAACACTAAAAATACAACATACTTACAAAATTGGGGTGCCTCCCAACAAGCTCTTGTTTAACGTCATTAGATCGACGCCTGTTTCGCTTACGCATATGAATCGATGAGTGAAATCGTCGTCGTGTGTCGAACGACTTCACCTCCAAAATATGGCTTAAGCCTTTGTCCATTCACTGTCCACGTCGACTTGGTGATAGGATCCTCAAGTTCCACAGCTCCATAAGGTTTCACTTCCTTTATCATGAACGGACCGGACCACTTGGACTTCAATTTACCCGGAAATAATCGCAGTCTTGCATTGAACAGCAGGACCATCTGACCAGGCTTGAATTCCCTCTTCATGATCTTCTTGTCATGATACCGTTTAACCTTTTCCTTATAGAGCTTGCTTGACTGATAGGCTTGGTCACGCATCTCCTCTAACTCATGCATTTGAAGTTTCCTCTTCTCCCCAGCTTGCTCTTGATCAAAGTTCAGAAACTTGAGCGCCCAAAACGCTTTGTGCTCCAACTCGACCGGCAAGTGGCACGCTTTCCCATACACCAACTGGAATGGGGTGAAACCCGTAGGAGCTTTGTATGCGGTCCTATAGGCCCACAACGCTTCGTCCAGTTTCATCGCCCAATCCTTCCTTGAAGATGACACGGTCTTCTCAAGAATCCGCTTGATTTCACGGTTGGATACCTCGGCTTGACCGTTCGTCTGTGGATGGTATGGTGAAGCTACCTTGTGCTTTACTCCATAGTGCTCAAGTGCTTTTGCTAACTGCTGATTGCAGAAGTGAGAACCTCCATCACTTATTAGCACTCTTGGAGTTCCAAATCGGGAGAAGATGTTTCTTTTCAGAAACTTGACCACTGTTTTGCTATCGGCTTTCTGAGATGCTATTGCTTCAACCCACTTTGAAACGTAATCAACAGCCACCAGAATATACTCGTTGTTCAAAGAAGATGGAAATGGCCCTACAAAGTCAATACCCCAACAATCGAAGACTTCGACTTCAAGGATACTTTGTAGAGGCATTTCATTCCTCTTTGAAATCCCTCCGGTCTTCTGGCAACTCTCGCATTCTTTCACATGTTCATAACAATCTTTGAACAACGAGGGCCAATAAAAGCCAGCTTGAAGAACTTTAGCTCCAGTTCTTTCTCCACTGTAGTGACCACCATATGGCGAGTTGTGACAATGCCACATGATGTCCTTGGCTTCTTCTCTAGCAACACATCTTCTTATTAAGTGGTCTACTCCAATCTTGAATAAGTACGGGTCATCCCAAATGAATTGAGTGGCGTCTCTCAACAACCTTTTCTTCATTTGCCAAGTGTAATCCTCCGGAATGAAACCCGTTGCTTTATAATTGGCCATGTCCGCGAACCACGGTCTTTCTTGCACCATAAGCAACTGTTCATCCGGGAACTCTTCAAGGATGTCCCTTTCATTCTTCGTTATCTCTTTGTTCACCAATCTGGACAGGTGATCAGCTACTAGGTTCTCAGTCCCCTTCTTGTCCTTAATCTCCAAATCAAACTCTTGGAGTAGCAACATCCAACGGATGAGTCTCGGCTTTGAGTCGGGTTTGGTAATCAAGTACTTGATAGCTGCATGGTCAGTCCAGATAACAATTTTCGAACCTATGAGATATGAACGAAATTTTTCTAATGCGAACACTATGGCAAGTAATTCTTTTTCAGTAGTAGCATAATTGACTTGTGCGTCATTTAAAACTTTACTTGCGTAGTGTATAGCATGAAAAATTTTGTTTTTTGCGTTGACCTAACACCGCGCCTACCGCATAATCACTTGCATCGCACATAAGTTCAAAATCGTATATCCAGTTTGGTGCGGTGATTATGGGTGCGGATGTTAAGCTATCCTTTAAACTATTAAATGCATTTAAACAGTCAATATCAAAATCAAAAGACTTATCTTTGTTGAGCAAGTTGCTCAATGGCTTTGCGATTTTTGAGAAGTCTTTGATGAATCTCCGATAGAACCCGGCATGGCCTAGGAAGCTTCGGATTCCTTTGACATTGACTGGTGGTGGAAGTTTCCCTATCACGTCGACCTTAGCTTTATCAACTTCGATACCCTTAGAGGAGATCTTGTGACCAAGGACAATACCCTCGGTTACCATGAAGTGACACTTCTCCCAATTGAGCACCAAGTTGGTTTCCTTGCACCTTTTCAGTACCGTATCCAGATTCTCCAAGCATAATTCAAATGATGACCCGAAAACTGAGAAGTCGTCCATGAACACTTCAATGCTTTTCTCTATCAAGTCGGCAAATATAGCTTGCATGCATCTTTGAAATGTTGCTGGAGCGTTACATAAACCGAACGGCATGCGTCGATATGCGAACACCCCAAAAGGACATGTGAAAGCAGTCTTCTCGTGATCGTCTGGATTCACCGATATCTGATTGTAGCCCGAATACCCGTCAAGGAAACAGTAAAAAGCTTGTCCTGACAGCCTCTCTAGCATTTGATCCATAAATGGTAGAGGAAAATGATCCTTTCTTGTTGCTTTGTTCAACCTCCGGTAATCGATACACATCCTCCAACCGGTCACGGTTCTCGTCGGTATGAGCTCATTCTTCTCATTTGTGATAACCGTCATACCTCCCTTCTTAGGGACAACTTGAACCGGACTAACCCAAGAGCTATCCGAGATCGGATATATCATGCCGGCTTCAAGTAGCTTCACTACTTCTTTCCGGACTACTTCTTTCATGTTTGGGTTTAGCCGTCTTTGAGGTTGTGCCACCGGCTTATAATCCTCTTCCATCATGATCTTGTGCATACAATAGGAAGGACTTATCCCTTTTAAGTCGGATAGTGTCCAACCTATTGCTTCCTTGTTGGACTTCAAAACTTCGACCAATCTTGTTTCTTCATGGTTTGATAAGGAGCTACTAATGATCACCGGTTTGGTACCCTCTTTGTCAAGAAACACATACTTCAAATGTGAGGGTAATATCTTCATCTCCGGTTTCACTTCTTCTACTTTAGCATCATTCGTCAATTCCTCGATTATTGCTTTATGAGGAGGAATTTCCTTCAACGAATCGAGCTCCTTCAAACACTCTTCAAGCTCTAGCTCATCTTCTTCTCCTAGGATACTTAGTGCGTTTGTCAAAACTCTCTCAAGATGCGTCAAATCGTGCAACTGGTTTCTCGTATCAACTATCAATTCTTCCGTTGCATCCATCTTGAGACACGCAGCTTTATCACTAGGGAACCTCATGGCCTCATGGATGTTGAAATTGACTTCTTCATCGTCCACACGGACTTTCATTAAGCCTCCGTCAAGATCAATCATCATCCGTGCCGTTTGCATGAAAGTTCTTCCAAGAAGTAGTGGTACGTCATCATCCTCCGGAATGTCCATCACTACAAAGTCGACGGGGAACAAGAACTTGTCGACTTTCACCAACACGTCTTCAGCAATTCCCAATGGACGAGTGTAGGATTTGTCGGCTAATTGCAAGGTTAAGTTGGTTCTCTTCACAACTATATGACCTATCCTTTTGACAACGGATAGTGGTATTAAGTTGATGCTTGAACCCAAATCAATAAGTGCCTTGCCGACATCCACATTGCCAATGGACACGAGCAATGTAACTTTGCCCGGATCTCTCTTCTTTCTTGCCAATGTGTTTTGGATGATCTCACTACAATTTGCATCTAGCAAAATTGTTTCTTCTTCATTGAACCTTCTCTTCTTGGATAAGATTTCCTTCATGAACTTGGCATAGGTAGGCATTTGCTCTAGGGCTTCCGAGAATGGTATGTTGATTTGTAATCTCTTGAAAACTTCAAGGAACCTAGCAAACTGCCTCTCCTTCTCTTTTTTGGCTGGTGTAGTTGGGTAAGGTAGGTGCGGTGTTGGTGCATTCTTCACTATATCTTGCTTCTTGCTCTTCTCCTTCACCACATCCTTCTTCCATACAATATTCTCATTTTCAACTACATCCTTATTATTTTTTTCTACTTCTACTTCCTCTATATGTACATCTTCTATTTCTTCCTCATGCCCTTCATCTTCATCCTTCTCTCTCACCTCATTCTCAACCACCCTTCTCTCTACTTCTAAATTGTCCCTGATACCTTGGCCAATTACCTTCCTGCTCCTTGTAGCTATTGCCTTGCAATTTTCGTTGTCTCTTGTTGCAAGGACTTCCTCATCAAAATGACTTAATTGTCATTTCGATGATGATGCATGATCCTTCGGGTTGGTTTGTGTGTTGGCGGTAAAGGTTCCGCCTTGTTGAGTAGCTTGTGAAAGTTGTTGTGCCAATTGACCCACCTGCGTCTCCAGATTTTTAATGGACGCATCAGTGTTTTTCTGGTTGGCCATTGACTGCTGCATGAATAGATTGAGGGTCTCATCAGTGGATTGGTTGCGGTTTTGTTGTGGAGGTTGATATTGGTTGTAATTCTGGTAAGGTTGTCGGTTGTATTGGCCAGCTTCTCCTCTCCACCCTTGACCATAATTTGGGTTATTCCCTCTTGGGAAGTTGTTTGGATGGTTTTGGAATTGGTTAGGAAACTGTTGAGGCCTTGGTTGATTACCAACATAGCTTACCTCTTCTGTGGGGGGTGGACAGAATCCGGTTGGGTGATCTCCCGAACAAAGCTCGCAAGATGCGATTTGGTGTTGTCTTCTTTGCTCGTTCTGGATGTCCTTCATTTGTTGGGGAAGGTTGGCCATTTTCTTTGTCAACTCTTCCACTTGTTGCGTAAGCAACTTGTTTTGTGCAAGGATCGTATCATTAGTTCCCAACTCTAAGATTCCAGTCTTCCTTTGGCTTTGGCTCCGGTTGTGATGAGCTTGGTGATCGTTCAATGCCATTCTATCAATAATAGCAACAGCATCCTCCGCGCTCTTGGCCATTAAAGAACCACCAGCTGCAGCGTCAAGCAAAAGCTTTGATTGTTGTTGCATTCCGTTCCGGAAGAGATGAATTTGTGTTAATTCATCAAATCCATGGTTCGGACATCTCCTGAGCATTGACTTGAAACGCTCCCAGGCTTCACATAGTGTTTCACTTGTACCTTGTGAAAACACCGCAATGGTTGTCTTTGCCTCCATAAACCGGTTCTGAGGGAAGAACCTCTCAAGGAATTTCTCCTCAAGTGTATTCCAGTTTGTCATCACCGTAGGAGGTTGGTCCAAGTACCACTCCTTTGCTTTGCCAATCAATGAATGTGGAAACATTCTCATCCACATTGCCTCCTCATTATTTTCTGTCTCACCGAGGGTTCCCGCAATCTCATAGAATTTAGTGAGATGTTGGAACGGGTCTTCATGATCTAATCCTGAGAATGGATTAGCATATAGAATTTGTAATATCCCCGTCTTCATTTCCGTTTGTTTGGTAGTCCGCGTTGCTTTCCCCAATTGTGCAAAACGACGTGGACTGTTAATACATGGAACCCCAGAACCTCCTGAACCATCTCCTGGTGCAGCCATATGTAACTCTTGGCTTGGATTAGGACTTGATGAATGACTAGAAACAGAACTCTCCTCTTGTTGCCTCCTCTTAGCTTGTTGCTTCTTTCTCCGATTCTTGCTATTGGCTCTACGAGCTGTTCTTTCAATCTCGGAATCAAAAAGAAGTTGGTCCTCGGAAACTTGACCTCGCATAAACGATTTCAATAATCTGACCACAAAGAATTAGCAAACAAGATGGATAAGAGTATTAGTTATATACATAAAAGAATTTTGTGCAAAATTGCTTAAAACCATAATTAAAGTTGCAATGATTATAACATCAAAAACTTTAATCCCCGGCAACGGCGCCATTTTGTTAGTTGAACAAAAGCAAGTATTAGTTTTTATATCGTTCCACAGGGATTAATGTGATATCATATTCCGTTCAACTTCGATTATCGTCTTAAGTTAGGGTTTAATCGTTTGTTTTACTACACTACTCATACTTTTAAAACATAATAAATAAATGGTAGAGTAATAGGACATAGAAGGTGTTTAGGATTGACTTTCATCAATCAAACATTGTTTATATCCGATTGATCACAAATACGAATTCTAGCGTTTTCTTATATATTGCATTATTACGTATTGCTCAACAACATCATTGATTTCCCAAATGACGTCGTGAGATCGATTGTATCGTTTAATCGATGATTTCTCAATCCATTAAACGATCCAAAAGCATTAAGATTCAATACTATAATGTAATTATCAAAACCAAATCCCATTTCTAGAATTTCTTATCTTGATAGAAAATCATTCTAAACCTAGATTCAAAAGCCTTTTTCAACAACATTTAAATCAAACATAAGATTGAAAAGCAAGAAGAAATTCAATGGTATATAAAAATTGCTAGAATCATATATTGAATAATCAAAAGTTTACAACATGAGTGATTGATTACCTATCAATCCCAACAAAGGAGATTGGTTGATCATTTTCATGACAACTCTTGCAAAATAAGAAAGGAAGATGAAGATTTGTGAGAGCTTGATGTCTCAAAGCTTCTTAAGATCTTCTTCAATCCAAATCTACTTGCTATTTGATGTTTTCCTCCTTCTATGACTATTCTCTTTCAAAGATAACAGGTTTTCTAAGCTCTGGAAAAATAAATATTCTGATAAAAAACTATCTATCAAGAAATGAGCTTAAAAATCCTTAAATATGCTGAGATAATGCACGCTCGCTACAAGCGACCAGTCTGTCGCTTGTAGCGAGGACTTCAGTTGGCCAATCATAGAGCTCCACGTCACCATCAGCATTAAACCGCCCCTTTGGTCGCTATAGCGACCAGGTCTGTCGCTACTAGCGACCAGCCTTTGAAATTCCCTGCCTAGGCTCGCTTCAAGCGTCCAGTTCATCGCTACAAGCGATGAACTCCTGATAATCCCTGCCTAAGCTCGCTACTAGCGATGGGGTCTGCGCTTCAAGCGATGGCTTCCTGGAAATCCCTGCCTATCCTCGCTACTAGCGATGAGTCTTGCGCTTGTAGCGATGGCATCAAGAAAACCTTCAATCTTTTGCATCAATCAGGTTCAAGCATGTATTTCCTGCATAATCAAATGGGGTAAGGCTTAGGATCACATTCATTGCATTTTTAACACATTTATGCCCTAATCCTAAGGTAACTTGTACAACAAGTAAACATAAGTGCCTAAATTTGTACCAAAATATAACAACATTTAAGCACTTATCATCTGTTATTGTTCCTCTGTTATACTCTGTTTTACGTTCAGCATCAGGACTTGCCAGAATTTCATATCCTTTCCTATTTCCTCTTCAATCTATACATCTAAATCCAATTATTTTCTACCCAAATCTTGTCCAAAATCATTGAAGCAGCAATACTAGAAGGTTTCAACACACTTTTGACGTCAAGAAACAGGTAATGCATCATTTAATCCATTTTTTTTGCTGATTTTTCTGTAAATATTCGTGAAAACCTGACATGGGGCTAGCGGCAGTTAAGTGTCGTTGTATGGGGACATCGACAACTAACTACCGATGCAGCGGCAACTAGGTGCCGATGGGAAACTTCAAAAAACAGGCTTACTGCCTATTTTTTTGATTTTTTTTTGTTTTTTTTAACTTTTTTTAGGTTTAATTAATTTTGATATTGATGTTATTGCAATTGTAAGTTATTTATTCATAGTTATTTGTTGTTTATTTATAGTTATGGATGAAAATGCGGATGATGATCCGGTCGAGACAAAACCTATTTTTGTCGATAATTCCGGAAATGTCATATCGCTTAAGGTTGAAGCTTCTGTCCATGTTGAAGCTTCATTATATGTTGACTCCGGTGTTGTCCCTCTTGAGACCAACGAAGTTGACATGGCTCATTTTTTTTCAAGCGAAATTAAATGGAAAGATAGAGATGACTTGCTTAATTGGGTACGTCGTCAAGCAAATAAGGTGGGATTTACAATTGTTATACGTAGATCCAATTTGATCAATCCAATGTTGCAACTAATTTGTGAAAGGAGTGGCGACCACAAAGTGCCGAAAAAATGATTGAAGCATGAGACAACGGGTTCAAGAAAATGTGGGTGTAAGTTCATGGTTCGTGGATATCTTAGTAGGGAAACAAATGATTGGAGATTAAACATTCTTAACGGAGTTCACAACCATGAGATGGAGCCAAGTTTAGAAGGACACATGCTTGCGGGTAGATTAAGGGAGGATGACAAGAAGATTGTACGTGACTTGACCAAGAGTTTGGTGCTACCAAAAAATATTTTGATAAATTTGAAGACAAAAAGACAAGATTGCATGACAAATATCAAGCAAGTCTACAATGAACGTCAAAAAATATTCAAGTCAAACAGAGGTAACAAGACTGATATGCAGTATCTAATCTCAAAGTTGGAGGAGCACAACTATGTCTATTTCACCAGAACACAAAGTGAGAGTACTACTATTCAAGACATATTTGGGCTCATCCAACATCGGTTAAGTTGTTTAACAATTTCCCAACAGTTTTGGTTATGGACTCCACCTATAAAACCAACATGTACAAAATGCCATTGTTTGAGATAGTTGGGGTCACCTCGACCGATTTGACGTATTCTGTTGGTTTTGGATTTTTGACATCTGACAAAAAAGATAATTTACTTGGGTTTTACAGATCTTGGTCAAACTTCTTAACTAATATGCCTTCAGTGGTTGTGACTGACAGAGATACGACTTTGATGAATGCGGTAGCAACCATTCTCCCTGAAACTAGTGCAATACTTTGTTATTTTCATGTTGGTAAAAATGTTAGAGCAAAGTGCATCACTGACTGTAGAGTGAAACCAAAGGATGGGAAAGAGGTGAAGCCAAGTGACATAGTTAACAAGGTAATGAGAGCTTGGGATGTTGTTGTTGAATCACCTACGCAAGAATTATATGCAAGTGCGTTAATGGAATTCAAAAATGTTTGTAAAGATTTTCCAAAGTTTCTTACTTATGTCGAGAGCACCGTATTGGATGTTGTGAAGGAGAAAATAGTGAGGGCATGGACAGACCGTGTCTTGCATCTTGGTTGCAGAACCACAAACCGAGTTGAGGGGGCTCATGGTAAACTAAAGAAATATTTGAGCAATAGTGTAGGTGATTTTGGTACTTGTTGGGAGAAAATACATGATATGTTGGTGATCCAGTTAACTGAGATACAAACATCATTTGGGAGGAGTTGTACTGTATTAGAACATAGATACAAAGACATCATTTTGTACTCTGGGTTGGCTGGTTATATGTCTATGACTACTTTGAACTTTATTTTTGATGAAGAAAGACGTTCCAAGGAAACCTTGTGCATGGACAAAGAAATTTGTGGTTGTGTGATAAGGACGTCGTATGGGCTACCTTGTGCATGCACTATTGCTGTGAAAATCCGTGACAACAAGCCTATTCGATTGGATGAGATACACCGTCATTGGCAAAGGTTATGTATGGGTGAAGAAAGTAATGAAGATGGTTTTTCTGCCGAGGAGGAGTGAAATGGGATTCAGGAACGTCTCAAGAAAGTTCCTTATCAAATCAAACTAGAAATCAAAGAGGTGTTGCGTCAGTTGGCATTTCCAGAATCCACAATGGTTTCTCCTCCTCTAAGAAAAGTACCAACCAAGGGAGCGCCGAAAAAAGTGAGGTGTAAAGCAAATGAGGCATCGACAAGTCGAATCCCTTCTTATTGGGAGCGTGTTGATTCCCAATTTTCGGATAGTTAATCGTCGCAAACTATGTCATCATTTCCTAAAAGAAAGGGTGCTCGTATTGGCAAATCATCATGTTCCCCACTTCCACCACCTACTTGGTTTCCTAAGCTTAGCCCGGTTCCAAAGCCTACTCCGGTCATGGTGTGTTTGACGTTTTGAGCCCTATTGACTATATGCCAAAATTCATGGTTGCATTTATTGAAAAAATTGTGGATGTTAAAGGCGATGGGAATTGTGGTTTTCGGGCTATAGCTGAGTTCTTGGGTTTCACCGAAGAAAGTCATGTCATGGTTCGTAGACATCTTATTCAAGAGTTGAAAGATCATAGAAATGATTATGTGCAGGTATTTGCGAGTGAGGATCGTTTTAACTACATCTTAAATGGCTTGCATCCTCCCTCAAATACTGGTGGTATTGCACTTGTAGATAAGTGATTGACTTTTCCCGACATGGGTCACATCGTTGCAACTTATTACAATAGACTTGTAGTGGAGTTGACAAGTCACGAAATCGGAAATTCGGAATCCTTTTTCCCACTTAGAGAGGTGCCACCGCTTAAGCAAAAAAACCCCATCATGTGCCTAGGATTAATTCCTAATCATTTTGTTCTTGTTTTTTTGAAAGATGGTTGTCCACTACCTCCATCATCTACGGAGTGGAACATACACAGAAGTGAAGAGGCATCGGCTTGGAAATTTGAGTTTTTGGATCAACAAGCTAGGTTCCGAGACCTTATGAACATTGAGAAAAGAGAATCCGCTCCCACCAAAAAAGTCAAACCAAACCAATCCAATTGTGTGTGACACTCCTGAAAAAGCAAAGCAAGAATTTCAAGTTATTGCGGAAGATGAAGATCGTTCAAATTGACTTGGTGCGATATGAGTGATTTTTTGTTTTTGTCGGTGTTCATCCTTTTTTTTGGTCGATATTACACCGACATATTTTTTGTGGTCGATATTGTAACGCCAATTTTTTGTGGCCAATATATAACTAACATATTAATATATATATATATATATATATATATATATATATATATATATATATATATATATATATATATATATATATAAAACTTTTATGTGGTGGGATATGCACCTCCTTTGTTATTGGTTATAATGTTTCCGCATTTGATATATATATTGGTTATTACGTTTAATTTAATATTATTCTGATGTTTGATATTTCATAAACTTTTGTGAAGTTAAACATGTCTGAGTTTGCACAAATTGAAGCTCATGTCCGGTACTCTGTTTTCAAAAAGACAATTAAGGTTTTTCTAACTCCGACCGACACTATGGATAAGTTGAAGGCACAACTTAACAGTTATTTTCTACATGTTGGTGAAAATCATCATACATGTCATGTATTTGCTCAGATGCCAATTTATGACCTGGGGGCATATAAAGATGAAGACATGTGGAAAACGGTCTATTGGCCTCAGCTTATTCGTGACGATAGTGACGTTGGATTTATGTTTAGGCATATGGTTGAAAATAATGTATTATATCTTTGTGTTTGTTCCAACTGTATGTGCAACGAATGTCGGTAGAGATTTCATGTAATATTATGTAATGTGTTGTTGAATGTCAAACACTATTTATGTTTTTGGTGAATTTCAAACATTCGTGTAATCTTAACGAAATGTCGAATTGATTTTATTTTGGTCAATTGTAAAAGATTATGTAATGTTCTTGCTTATGAATGATTATAATTGATGTATGATTTGTACTGCCTTTGGAATTGTTGTTTTGGATTACAATTAACTGCCGATGGTAGCCGGCAGTTAACTGCCGATGGTAGCCGGCGGCAGTTAACTACCGATGGTACTGCCAATGGCACCATCCCAGCGACAGTTAACTGCCGCCGGGGCAAAAATGTAATTTACTGGTGTGTTTCAGCTTTGTTTAATGTGGGAAAAACAATTTCCAAACAAAAGTTACAAAGCAACGAGTGTAGTATATGGCCGAACATCCAAAAAGAGGAACACAAACACAACAAAGTCCATGTACAAGACCCCAAAATAAAAAGCCAAATCGGTCACCCCACAAAGAGCTATCAACAACACCCAAACAAACTCACGAAACAACCAAACATCACAAACTCACAAGGCCCAGTAACAATTGGCCAAACCCTCAGCACCTTAATATAGGAGACGACACCTTAATGCGAATTTTTTTTGTATATGACTCGAAATAATTGGTGCCTTCGAAGGATGGGTTGAAATTTTTTTATCCAACCAAAATAATTTTGGATGCATATATTTAAAAAAAAATCTCGCTAACAACTATCATATGGGCTTAACCGAAGTTAAAAATATAATATAAATATTTAAATACACTTTCAGTTAAAAATCAAGAAAATATACATATTATCAAAATAGATTTTAAAATGGACATATTTTGAGAATTAAAATCAAATTAACGAGGACCAAAAGCAAATTTTCCTTTGTTTTAAGGCTTCAAAAAAGAAAATTATAGGAACTAAACTAGTACAGAAGCATAACATATCTTTTCATAATTCACTAGCACCACCATCACAAAGTCATAATAATCACCACCATCATGTAGTTTTTCATTCCCTTTAGACTTTCACACCATGGACACAACATTACCAATCACTGTCAGTATCACCATCATTGTTGACAGTTGCAACCCATCACCAGAAAACAAAACCAATAAACCCTGTGAAGAACATTAAAATGAAGCAGTAGAAGATGAACCGAAATGAGTAGTTAGATGCATGATTTTGAGGTTTTCAAATATACATGTATTAACCACAATTTATGTTCAACAACACACCTAAAAATTGTGGTTAATGACACTGGAAATTACAATTAATTGTCTTGTGTAGGTAATTAATTAGTTGTGAGACCTTATTATATTTATTAAATCTAGTAGCATAATTAACTATATAATTTTTTTTTGACAGGACATAATCAACTATATATTAGAACTATATTAACCACATAAATAATTTTCAAATATCGTTGTCCTACCGTGTCAAAATAACACAACTCTATTTCTTATATGTGACATCGTTTGGTAATTGTGGTTATTAAAAAAGTAACTGTAAAATCTTAAATATAGATTTTCTAAATTATATGACAAAAATTATCCATGTGTCATGTTTTAATAGGAAAACTATTGCACAAGTGCCCTCCCTTAGACAATGATATATATATATATAAACTTTTCTCATTTGTTGAACTACAATTTCAAAGAACCGTCAAAGCAAACCAACAATGAATTGATCCATGTGATACTCCCTCCGTCCCAAATTGTATGTCGTTTTAGAAAAAAAATTTGTCCCAAATTATATGTCGCTTTACAATACCAATGAAACATTAATGTTATTTTTCCTATTATATCCTTAACTATTTATTACTCTATATTTTTTCAATTCTTTAATTTATCTTTTCCATATCATTTATTAAGGACAATTTTGTAAAACAACTCCTAATATCTCTTTCCCACACAAAATTAATTATATTTCTTAATACGTGTGAAATGCCCAAAACGTCATACAATTTGGGACGGAGGGAGTAAGAGATTTGGACCCGTTTAACAAGTAATCATGAATACAATCCCTATCTCTTGCGTATGGAAAAAATTTGATTGGCAGAGGAGAATATGTCCCACACGTTCTCCAAGGTAACAAAAAAAGAGAACAACATAGGGAAAATAGAATGATCATTGAGCAATGGAATAGCAACAATTAGTAAATTAGCATTAGCATTAAATTGCTTATAAAAAAAATTAGCATTAAATTAAGAAAATAATATTATTTCTGACACATTTACAAAGACACCAAAAGCTGCTAATAAATCTATACAATGCAATAGGCTTTGATGAATGTCAAAGACTTAAACTCTAAGAAAGCATTTGAGGGCAAAAAGAATAACTATGCCACAGCTATTATTTTCCTATATTTTTTCTTATTCTTTGATTAAAATTAAAATTAAAATTACAGCTTGTGTATAACTGTGAGGTTCCCATTGATGATGCGTCCGGTTAGTGCTCCTTGCGGAGAAACAATACTTGTCATCATGATCTGAATAATCCTAATTCATGAATTTTCTGCAGTTTGGAGCTTTACATAAGCAAGGGACTTTGAATTCATCTGGCTCATCAGGATCAAACAAGTAGTCATACCTGTCAGGTACAATAATTTGATATTATTAGCAATTTTTTTATAAAACAAGTAAATCACCAACTTTGTCTTTGAAATTGTAAGAATGATGCCATTTGTTCACTGAAATTAATGAAATTCTAATATGATCCCTGATATTGAAAATTCTTGATCAACTAGTGATTAGTTCTTTCTAGACAAATTCATAGACTAAATTAACCAAATAAAAAAGGAATGTTGTAGATGATTTTTAATTTAATATATCATTTTAAAATTGTTAATTTCAATTTTAGGGACTAAAATGATGATTCACTCCAAATTGCATGGTGCAATGATACAGGAAAGCATAGATAGGGAATATACGTTAGCTCATCACCAGCAGATACGTTAGTCTTGGCAATGAGAGCGATCCGGCTCTCGTCATGACCCACACTCATGATCCTTGCATAACAATTTGGCATACACTGTATTAACATAAATCAAGAAGGCGTAAGATGAGATGACTAATAACCATTAACCAGTAATATGTACTAAAACGACTAAATATAGGCAGATATCAGCTGTTTTCAAGATTGCCAATTGAGTTTTTAAAAGGAACAGTCTCACAAGTTCTTGCAATGAAAACTGAGCAGTGAACTGTACATTTTGAGATAGGTTGACTTACAGAATGGTTAATTAGCCGCGCAATATTTCCTTTATCAGTTGCATCAACTACCACCTCTTCACTAATTTTAAACAGCTGCCAAAAAAAGAAGCCAGAAGAATTTAATGTGATAAAATATTAACAATCAAGATGCACAGAAATAATCAGCTGCAAAACAGAGGGAAAATAATAGAGCAGAGGAAACCACAGTGAACAAAAACAAAAGTCAAGGACAAGAGGATGAATTCATCGGAAAAGGGGGAGAATTAACTTACATAGCAGTCTTTCCTTTCTAATTTATACCGCGCCTCCCTTAAATCGGCAACGCTGCGCCTTACTTGTTCACCACGATATTCAAGGACCTGCATTGGATAAGATCATGCTCATTATTTCTACAATAAAAAGTTCTACTGATCAGACGGAAAACGGAAACACAAAGGATCACAGGATAATGATGTTATGTTTCGGCAAATATTAAATCCATAATTTATGTCTAATTTTATCGCAAGGTTATGTATACATACTTTTAAAAGTTAGATGATTATATATTTTCAACACAATGGTTATCTGCCTCGTGCAAGACACAGGCTCCTACACTAGTTATGTCAACGTTTGAATCCGAAACCAACCCTGGAAGGATATTCTTAGAGACAAAAGCAGCTCAAAAAGAGAAAATATACAGGGAAGAAAATGAAAATTAAATTTTATCAGGCTCTAGGTCATTTAGAAACTGTTGCATCGGTATGCATACATTCAAAGCTATACCCAAGAATTTCTAAGTTTTAGCAACTGTGATAGCAAAATTGTTAAAAAACCAAACGTTGATAAATATTTGATTGGAATATATCATTATACAGTTCCTTATGTCAATAATAATTGGCAAAGCCTTGAGAAAACAAGCTTTAAAGAGGCTGACTAGACTATCACATTCTAAAATAGCCAAAGACACCATGGGTCTTTGTAATCTTTTCATATTTGTGTATGACATTCATACCATTTCTCCTTCTTGAATAGTTCTTCGTGCAAATAGGCCCCATCCATGTATGCCTGATCTACCGAAGCACACTCGTTCGTTTTCGGTTCTCTGGAATCATGCAAGTGTACCCAAAATCCAATCAGAAAATCGATGAGCAAAGCCAATAAACCACCACTGAAGAAAAAGAAGATTTACCTGTAAGTGATGAAGGCGTTCCCTAAAAGATGAAAATGTCTGAGACTCATCTACCACCTATTCGAGGGAAAGAGATGAGCAAAAGAATAAAAATAAGGGGGCGGGGCACACAGTTTAAACCCCTACATTCAAGCTTTAAACAAAGAATATGAAAATCCCATTTATATAAGAGTAAAAGATTTACTTTGGATGAATTTAATCTCTGTATAGCATCTAAAGGATGATGGTAGTGACCCCTCACTTTATGAGGAATGGCTTCATCAGCTGCTCTCTGCCAAGTACAAAACATAATGATGAGAAATGTGTTGCTGTTTTACAAGAACTGATAAAGATACCAGAGGACATTCTAGAGGTAATGGTGGCTAATAAGGCCTTAATAGAGAGTATGGAAGTCGAGGAATCAAAACAATAAGCAATAAGCATAGGATATTTCACCATTACATGACAATCACGTACAACGAGAATGCACGGCGAGGAGCCAAGTCTTACAATTACTACAAAGGCCAAGTATCTAAGCAATGTGGGACTATAACAGACCACAGAATGAAAGCAAATGAAGTGGACCAATAACAGACCACATAATGGCCGCAACTAAGGCGGATTTTCCAAAAGTATCGAATAAATAACAGAGACAATTCGATTGATTATCTACAAACATTAATCAAGAAGAACAAAAATATTTTCCAAGTTACCTTTTTTGTGTGGTTCGTTCTTACAAAGATTCGGCACCTAGCAGCAGAAAATGGGTCATGTTCGGTGTTATCTGCTGGAGGAGTGTCTTCTACCTTTATTCTGTTTGACGAAATTAATCTTGACCCAACTTTTCTCTTATTTTGGATAAGGATTTTAGTTGAAATGACCCCATGAGGGGTTTGTATAATCAAAACAGTGTCTGGATTGGGAGCCCTGCAAGAAATATAGAAACCATAAAGATGAAAAGCTAAAATAAGAGTAAGATGAATTCAAGTGCACCCACACCCATACAATTCCGAAAACACATAAGCTTTTTGTTATTTGTAAAAAGTAAACTCCGTAAAGGAAACAATATAAAGAGAGAAAGGAGAAACAATATTGACATAATTGAGGATTCCATACCTGTGATAAGCACAGTAACAAACCATTCTTGTTGTCTGTTTACCATTTTTTTCCGAACAATGCAACTGTATTTACAGAGGAGAAAAGTCAATTAACTATGTCATGGACCATAATTATCCATATAATAAATGAAAATTACCAACTTATAGCCATCCATGATACAGAATAATAATGAAAAGTACTATATCTTATATATTAATATTGCCATCAGATTCCATATTTAAATGACACTTCAAGCAGAGCACCCTGCTTTTCTTATCGCAAGCCACCTCTACAAAATTATTTGCAAATAACCTGTATAGCAATAATGTTTTTGAAATGAAGAGTAAACCCTGACATCGGTCCTCCAAGTTTACATTTGTCACAAAGTTAGCCTTAGAAAAAAGTTGGTCAAACTAGTTCACTAAAGATCTAAAAGTTCCAAAACTTGTTAACAAATTAATTCCTCAGGCTCAAATATTGAATTTGTCTCCAAATATGATGACATCTAAGCTAAGGGATGGCCTAACTCAAGTAACAAATTTTTCGAAAGACTTATGTAGTAGGTAACGTTTTAGACTATTGAGGGAATAATAATGGACTAATGGGGTAATGCGTGTAAACTTTGAAGGGCCAACTTAAAAGGATATATACATTTACGTTGTAAGTCAAATCCAAATATAAATCTATAACACTCAAAAAATGCATAAAAAATTAAAGATTATCTTGAAATGATTTATGTTATTTTTTAATTGTAAGGATTCAGTTGACTGTATTGCAATTGGGGGAAAACAGAATGCTATCACCATAAAAATACACAAATGGTTATACAAGGTATGAACTTAATTTTAATTTCTAGGTGAAAACATATTTTCCGTCAAGATCTTTCAAAATCAAGATTATGATTCTTGTTTTTCTTTTTGATCTGATTGATGAAGTTCTAGGCCGGGGACTGATGAATAATTGTAATCAATCATCAAACAGTATTAATTAAAGCTAAATCATATTTGCATAAACCAGGGCAATATTAATTAAAAATGGCATTAAACCTGTATCAAATTAAATTAAATGAAAGTACATGTTGGAAAATATAAGCAAAAATTATGCAAATGGAACTCAAGTCAATCCAAGTAAAGCCTCACCTCCATGCGATAACCGGCCCTTGATGCACACATGACATGGAAATAAGTGGAACACTTGACACATTGTGTGCACGAACCATGGATTTGCTTACAAATAACACAAATCTGAAATTGAATTGATGCAGACATTAGATTGAATCAGAATGTAAGATACATTTAAATGATACAGATGTTAAGAAATCTGGAGTGGAGCCTAGGTTGTTCATTGTAAAAAGGACTCACTCTTCAGCTTTATAATATGGAATAGTGTGAAATATGCAAAGAATAAACTACAGCAACTGGTGACTAACATTAATTAGGAATGGACACCATTACTATATTTTAGTATGATAAAATATACACATTAGTGATACTATCAAACTATACTTCTTTTGTAGAGATATAAAGTATATTTTCTGAACAAACAAAAGAAGAGTTACAAATACCCTACCTTCACGAAAGAATTTGATGGAATACTTAAGATACCCAAAGCAGGCTCCATTTTCTCATCACTGGCAAAAGATACTTCAGGTCGAAACCAGGCACAAGTGACATGAACCCATAACGGATGGATATCAGTAGGCTTTAGAGCACCACCTGAGTGCCCAACAATACATTTCAGATAATAAGATCATAGACACTAATAACAAAACAAAGTTAAAAACAAACTTATCAAAACTACATGATATTATCCTAAGTGCTACAGTCAAAAGAGGTAATGAAAGCAAGATTTATAAATGCATATGCAAGGTTAAAAGAATCTAGAGGGTAAATTCCAAACAATAGAATGCAAAGGGAGAGGTATAGCTCATACAAATAAAAGAGTTACATACATAATACAATACATCTAAAATATTGTAGAAGACACACACCTTTTACAGGACAAAGACAACACTCTCGTGTGATGTCCGGTGTTTCACAAGCTTTACAAACCCATGATGTAAAATCTCGAACATTTCTTGCTCCATAGCATTCTTGATGAACAGCTATTTGACATCTAAAAAATATGGAACACAATTATTATATCAATTGCAATGCCATTCATCATAGAGTAAGAAAAACAAAACAATAACAACATATCTTACTTGACAGTTCAAGCTTGCAAAAGAAAAAAAAAAGTATTTATATGTAAATGGTTTTGTTGTCCATGGTCTCACTGATAAGGTGGATGGGAGGGGCGTATATATGATAATGCCAAGCAAAATAACAGATTACCATACATGTAATGAAAAGCATAAGACAGGGTGAATATTTGTGTTAAATACTTAATACCAAATACTGGAGGCATTTCTTGGATTATAATATTTCACGACACATACATAAATTAATTCTTTTGTTAACTGTCCAAATATTCATGAAATCACTATGTTTTTCAGCTACACAATCATTAGACCTCCGTAGAAACTTTTTCTGATCCCTAGTTTTCACGGTTTAAATATTTATAATAAACTGAAGATGCTATATTACCTGACGCAGATGATAATTTTGTTGTAGTCCCAATCTTCAACCCATCTACATACAGCACATCGTTCTGTAGTCCACTTAGCACAAACAGGTTCATACTTGTCTGCCAAAGACAATAGTTTCCATTACCATTATGACTGAGAAATTTATCTAGGAAACTCTTCTTATTGTACAATTGCACAAAAAAGGAAAGACTTAAAAGGTACCTTGCAGAAAGGTAAGCAATTTATGTTTTCTTTCTTTTGAGGATGGTCTTTTAGGTTTGACAGAAGAAACTACAACTTTAGCATGAAATTCAGCCAACTGCAGCATCTGAGAAGTCAACAGATTGTATCAGTTACAATTACACTTATGTCTCACAATAAAGGTCTAGCGCCACCATACATATCCAATCTAATTCTTTCTTTTTCTATGTGCCCCATATGCTAAATCATAAGAGACTTTAAGTTCCCATGGATTCTCACTAGGTCAGTAACACTGCAATTTTGATACTGAAGACCTCATAATGCATATCAAATATCAATGTTGATGGATAATAGTAATATATGATATGAAATCTTGATGATGAGATTGAAATTTTATCACTATTTATACCGATTGGTATATATAGATACATAGCCAGCCTGTTAGTACATCAAATGATTGGACACTCGAACTGTCATTTTGTACTATACTAGTAAAATAAATAAGTACTGAAGTTTTAGGGCAAAGAGATGGGGAATAGTATGCACGGAAATTAAATAATGTAGTCATATACGCACCCATTGTTCCAGCGATATCATGGATCCTTTAACCTGAATACTTGTTTTCCAGTTTCTAAATTTGGAACCTGTGTGGCGTTCCCATTCACTAAGTGCCTGTTTTTCAGTCCCACAAAAATCACACTTGCACATAACTCTGCAGGAGATCATGGAAAACAAGGGGAAATAATTCCTCTATATCATAACTATAATGAAGAAATGGATCATTCAGCATAATAACAACATCCATATGAAATTAGCATCAAACAGTTTAGAACAGGCGATGTCTCTGAAAATTAGACAGACATCTCACATTTTACTTGACCCCACCAATACCAAAACAAACACACAAAAGAAAGAGAAAAAAACGCAAGAAACATTTCATATAAGACCATGTTCATCATATAGCTATTGTTGTTCCAATAGGATTATAAAAAAGCTCTGAAACATAAATAAGATGTTTATAGGGCATAGTTTGAGGTATATGCCATTGCGATAGCTTAAATCAATTTAACAATGTAGCCCTGTTAATCAAAATTCCAAACACTATTCAGTTTATTTTAAACTTCACTTCTGCAAGTGGCAAATATTTAGAAAAATCAACAAGAATATGCCCCTGTTTTAATTGTTTAACGAAATACGGACCAAGACAAAAGGAAAGAAAAAAAATTTAGCATGAGTTTTGGTGGAAATCTGGTCAACAATGGTTAATGAAAATTAGCAATACTTTTCCTATAGCAAAGCATTGGACAAAATTTTGTGACCAAGTAACTACTGATCACAGTGAACTACTTGCTAAAAATTCCCATCAGGTTTTCATTTTAGTAAAAAGAAAATTCCATTGATGAGATACTGCCATCTTCACCCTTTTTAAGAGAAGAACACAATCAAATAGCATTGTACACTGTGGTTAGTTGTTTTAATTACCAATCTAAAAAAGGTATTTATCTTTTACTACTTGCCACATATTTTTCAAACAAACAAACTAATTATATGTAATTAATAATAACTATAACAGATAAAAACTAAAATAATACACAAAGCACAAGATACAAAAAACAAACTGTGTAAAACACTTCTGAAGGAGTTTATGCTTACAAGTGAAGACAGGGAAAATATATGCCTTCCACACCATTGCAGAGAACAGTGACCTTCTTTGGAAGTACTACCTTCCCATTGTATTTGCTCCATCTATACAAAAAACCTCCACTATAGTCAAAAATAGAAACTACAAAAAGCAACACAAAATGATGTTTATTCTGAAACCTAAAGAAATATGTTAAAAAAGAAGACAAGGTTGACTGTGAAAAAATGGGATTAGCTTCATAAGTAAGTTACATGGGATTACTAAGTTAGGCAACAAATAGGGAGTATGGAGAAAAAGCATGAACCATGTCTATAAACTTACTTGATTTTTGGATGTGATTTTTCTGAATCAGACAATTCAAAATTAAACTTCACTTTGCAAGCAGGGCAGAAATAATCAATGCTTCCAAGATTCTACAAGAAACAGATTATAATAATAATAATAATCAGAATAAAAACAAAATGTCTATTTCTGAGTTCAAATTCAACGAAGAGACAACAATTAGACATCAAGTATGACTGGTGTAATGGATAAACCTTAAAAAGGATGCTGGAGATTTTGTCGCATTCGGCATGCACCCACACTTTACATCCATCACAACGGACCTGATTCAAGGCGAACATCCGGAAGGGAGGAAATTTCAATACCGCAAAAATAAAGTTTATGATCTGAAAAAGACAACACTCTAAATAGATGACAACATCCAATTAACTCACCCAACTTCCGCTATCCGATTGATTCCAAACTTTCTTACATATGCCGCAATAATGTTTCGATTTTGTCAACTGTCCAAAGAGAAATTGATTTCAAGACAACAATATATGACTTTTTACAACAAACACAGTGTACATCAATTATAACGTTTCCATTTCAGGCGAAAATATAAATTGTTAGAAGAAAAAGGCAAGTTTTACAAACCCTAGCACATGTTTTACATAGGAATTGACCACCAGGAGTCAAATCCTTTGTTTTCATTGAACTATTGAAAGGAAGGTCCAGTCCACATTCGTCACAAAGTCCCATGTTTTTCTTTCCGTCAAATAAATCCTGTATATGAAATTCAAATCAATAAAGTGTTATTTCAATTCGTCAAATATGTCAACAGGCTACGTCACTTCTGTATTTTCGTGTAGTATGGAGAATTGCATGATAATTGCACTACCAAAGCAGAACAAATCAGCATGTCAAATCTACAAGTCTAAAGGACCAAGCAGTGACTCAGTCAATTTTCAGTTCCAAATTGAAGTTTGGAATAATATCTAGTATCCATAAATATCCTATAAATACAATGCAGAACAACATTAACAGCCACTAAAAGCCATGCAGAACCCAAAAACAAAAGAAAATATGCCATGAAGCTGACTTACCTTCTTCTGGTCTGAAGCAGTGATTTTCTGAAAGTTTTTAATAATAGAATTATTACTGCAACCATTATTACCAGCCACCGCATTTATATCTTCTGTTAACTTCTCTACAAACCCCTGATCCGCCAAAAACGCCTCCTCAACTGCTGCTTGAAATTGAGACGGATCACAGTAACTCAACTCAGACTGCTCTTGAAACCTAATACAAAATAACATCATTCCTGGTAAGCATAACACAAACTCTCCTAGAGACAAAAACCTAAACAACAATTCTAATATAATGTAATGAAACAAATAGAAACAAAAATTCCTCGCCTGTCTACATTCTCCACAAATGGAAAAATCATCCCATACTTTACCCATGCAAAATCCTGTTCACAACCATTAATCAAAAAACACACAATAAATAGCCATTATATTAAAAAGACACATTAAATAAGCCTACCATATACGTAATATAAAGTAATAAACTAATACTAATTCACACTATACTATACTATACTATACCCTGTGATCTTCATTCCTAGAGTAGCCAAGAAACATGACACAAGTAGCATCAGCTATACATGATCTCAAAACCAGCTCAGGTGCTTGACTCATTGCATCAATCACAATTGCAGGCCAAAATGGTTCCTTTTTCCTAGCCTTAGCCCAAACTATATCACCTGCAACAAAATCTTCTGGTCCAAAAAACCCTTCTTTCTTCTTCAAAACTCCATTATTCATCTTTGTTTCTTCAAAAATCTCACGCAAACTCATTTCCTTACTAGTAGCAGCAACACCAAAATTCTTATGCAAAACTTCCTCACACAATACCGAATACCCTCGCCCGCCGCCGGTTCCGTTTCCAGTTCCATTCTTCCCCTTTCCATTGCATTTCTTAAGACTAAAATCTTCAAATTTTTCAAATTCAAATTCACGAAAGCTCGTGGCAGCCGCGGCTGCAGAGGTCGCAGCCGCGTTGTTTTTACCATCTTTCCTCCAATTGACAATAACAGAATCATTAAACCGTGACGGCATAACCTGAAGACGGCCGCGCGAGGTTCTAACCAACGGCGGCCGCGTAGCAGTAGCCGTCGCGGTTTTAATAATATCTCCTTTTCCGTCGTCAGAGACAACGGAAAAGCAGCTATTATCATTATCCTGTGTCACTGTCGAAACCGTGGCACCGAGTAAACCAGTAAAACTAACGGGAATTGCACCGTTGAGAAGATTTAACGGAAAATTATTTCCGTTAATTTTCTTCTTTCTATGAGTCAACTCGTCGTTTTCCGTTAATCTTCTCCGTTTCCGATTCGGCATTTGGGATTTGAGATTCTTCTTAATTATCATTGTAGAAAGAAGAATCAATTAATCAAAATTGGCATTAATCAAATTAATTAAAATTTGATTAATGCGATGAAAAAACAGAACATAAACCCTAATTTTTTTGAGATTGAAATCGAATAACAAGAAACAGAGTAGTTGAAAACGCGTGAAGAGAAACAGTGACAGAATGAAACAAACAAAAAAAAATTAAGGTTTCGGAGAGATTGAGGTGAGTGTTTTACGAGAATGTTGGAGAAATTCGATTAAGAAAGAGATCGAATGAATGAATTGAAGAGAAGAAAGAAGAAAACGCGATCGGTTGATAAAAAAAATAAAAATAAAAATAAAAAGTATATCTGAAACAATAAAAATCTCAGATAATTATTTTTATTTATTTATTAATTTATTTGAGAGAGGAAAAGTAGGAAAGTGATAAGAGAGAAGAAGTTGGAGCCTGGTTACATTGAGTTTGAGTGAGTGAGTGAGTGTGTTAATGAATTGAATGAATGAAAATTTTTATTTTTATTTTTAATTAATTTTAATTTTATGTGATGATTTGGTTTGGTTACTTGAGTGTCACGTGTAGAATTCATTCATTCAAAGGAATGTGAATATGGTGATTCTTTCTTCTTTCTTTGACATGGGCTAAGTTCGTTTTGTTGCAGAGTTTTTTTTTTTTTTGCAACTTATATCCTTTTTAGAAGATAAATAAACGAGATTTTATTTCTTCCGTGAAATTTGGAGTTTAAAATATTACTAGGATTTTGAGGTTCATTTGTGATTTTTGTTTTTTTTCTTTGTGGATTGATATAGATTTTGTGTTTTTCATATGGTGAGGTTGTGAGATTTTTGAGTTTACGATTATTTTGTTTATGGAAAAGGCAAGGGAACTTGATTTCGATTACCTTCTTCATTTTGTAACAAGAAGGGTGGAATGGAAACAGTTTACACAGCCAGGACGCCCAAAAATATTTATTCTGAATATTGAAGGTTTTTATATATAGTTTGTCAAAGAAAAAGTTTGGGTTTTTTTGTATGACACAAATTTATATTGATGTTATGTGATGCAATGGAGTAGTAGAACAGGGTTATCTTCATGGTACGATTGAAATGAAACATGAGTTTCCTTTTCCTATCTCAACCGTACAGTATCTTCAACATGTTTAATTGGGTTGTGTTTTTATCTTGTAAATTCAATTTATTTGATTTTTTATAAATGATTTATGGGTTTCAAGTGGTGATGGATCGTTTTAATCACAGCCATAATCATCTCCTCCCTTTCGAGCAGTTAAAGAACCATTTCGATTTGTAATAAAATTTTTTTTTTATTTATATAGATTTGTGTTTTTTCATGTTGGGAGGTTCATATTTTTTTATCTTTTTGATGAAAGGTTGAAAGATTTTGAGTTAGGGACGTAACTTACAATTTGATTTTTGTGTTTTTCATGTCACGTTGTAAGTAAAATGAATTTGATTTCAATTATCTTCTTCATTTTGTACCATGACGGAGTAGAATAGGAAGTAGGAACAGTGTAGCCATCTTCTCCCTCTTGAGCAGTCAAAGAACTATTTTGATTTGTAATAAATAACTTTTTTTAGTTTCAAAAAATATGATACTATATTTTTATAATTATTTTGGGTTAAAGAGGAAAACGATGGTGTTTGCACGGTGGCGCTGTGGCAGACTGGCAGTGATTGTTGTGTTAAATAAGTTTTTGAAGAATCCAATATGCTTCGATATGTAACACAAAAAAAAAAAGAAGAATATACCTTTTGTAGACATACAAATTACTTACAATTTGTTGTTGCTAATGGTGAACAATATCAGAAAGTAAACTCATGTATCTGAAACGAGAAATTCATCCTTCAAAAAAAAATGAGAGATTCAAGAAAGAAAGAAAAAAAAAGTGAAAGAAGGGGATGCGTATTTTCTATCATGTTATTTAATTTTAAATTTTAGGGGAGTAAATATTTTACCAAAAAAAGGAGCAAAGACAATGATACAAAATGAAAGTAATTTGGATATATCTGAACGATTTGAGTTCAATTCATGACATAGTAATGTTGAAGTCAAACTAACATGGCTATCATGAATCAACGAGGGATGAGGTACGAGGTGGTAAATGGTGTTTCAAGGTAAACTTAACCTGCTTGAGAGGATAGAGAAATGGTTGGATGCTTCTCTTTTGAAGTTGGAGGAAACTTTTTTCTTCCTTTTGAAGGATTTTTAAGTCAAATCAATGATGAAGTACTATTTTGGACCTTAAAGTATCAAGTACATAAGTACTCTTTTGTGTTTGGTTTCCCATTTACAACAAACAAAAACATGTTTGTATGTTTTTAGATGCGTTTTTGTCGTGATTTTCAGAAGCTCCAAATAGTAGTTTCTATGCTCACGTGGTTTTTTGTCGTGATTTCCATCAAACTCTATTTTATCATTATTATTATTTTGGGTTTGAAGAGGAAAACGATGGTGTTTGCACGGTGGCGTTGTGACAGTGATTGTTGTGTTAGTTTGAAACCTCAATTGAGTTCTAAATGACATATAGTGATGTTTTGATTTTGAAGTCAATCTAACATTGCTAGCATGAATCAACGAGGTACGAGGTTGTCAAGTACATGTTGTAAACTTGTAAGTGTTGTTGTTCCAAGGTAAACTAAAGCTGCTTCAAGGATAGAGAAAAATTTGGATTCTTCTCTTTTGAAGTTGGAGGAGACTAAAGTCTTCTTCCTTTTAAAGGATTTTTAAGTCAAATTGATGAAGTACTGTTTTGGACCTTGTATCAGGTACATACAGTGAAGCTGCATCCTTGTAACAAATTTTCTCAAGTACATATAATGAGGGTTGGGTGGGTTACCTTAACTCAGTCCCTCACATTTCTGTACCATCTATCTAATGTCTTTGGGCAACATCCTCCTTATAATTTTGTAGATCAAGTGTGGTTTCTTTCATAATATTGAGAAACTATAAATTGTAGCATCAAAGTGGACACACGTTTGATGAAATTTCAACGTGAAAATAGATATGAGAAAGAAAAAAAAAATGCCCATCCAGATATGAGGAGAAAAAGTGTTTTTCATGCAAAATCTGGATTCGTAAATTCAGATAGAAGGGTTTTTAGAAAATGAGTGGAATATAAAAATAGCTCTCAAAAAAGTATATATGGCATAATAATTAATTTATGGGTAGGGGTAGAAATAATTTTGTTTCTCTATCTGCCAAAACAAAACAACAAAAAAACAATGATTTTTCCCGTAAATTCATTCAAAGACACTTGGAAGTGCTTAATTTAAGTTTATACATGAGCTAGATAAACTAGAAATAAGCCAACTCAGATAGTTGTAGTCAATTATATTATAATTTTTTATCATGAGGAAATAAAAAGAAAAAAGAAAACTAAGCTTGGAGGAAGAGTCTCCATAACATCAACTAAACAAATACCAAAGAGAGAAGAAGGTGAAGGCTACGGTGAGAGACCAAAACAGGTCTCTCACCGTGCAAATGAGTTTTTAACCGTTAGACTAGTATCTCACCGTAGCCTGAGCCAGAGAAGAATGACAAGTAGTATCGAAGATCTTTAGGTTTCCTCAAAAACAAAAAGATTTATGGCATAATAGGTTTTTATCAATTGTGGTGACATCTGATTTGTGGCATGTTTGTTTTCAGGGCAAAAAAAGTGTCAGATGCACGTGAACCATTGCAAACTCTAAACCAACCACTTAGTCGAAAGTCGTAAAATATAGTTTTATCTAAATCATGGTTTCGTAATTCTACAAAAACTGATCACCACTTCAGACAAATGTTAAGTAACCATGGAAGTTGAAAAGTGTTTGATCTAAGAGTCAAAAAGTTAGAAGTTCTGAATTAAATTCAAACAAATGAGTAGATATTAATGTAACAAATAACTACTAATGTTTATCATTAAAAAAAAATGTCAAGTAACTTACCAGTAGTGTAATAGGATCCACTTGCTAATAGAAAAAATAGGCTAAAGGTAGACATTAGTAGTATAGAATATAAACATGATTTGACTCCAACAAAATATCTTTACCAATTTGACAATAAAAGTTATACTTTATTGTCTGATCGATAATAGAAGCTGATGGTAAACGGCAAACAAAAAATAAACATAAACAAATACCAAAAAAAGAAAAATGATAAAGTGAGGATGTTGTTTGATCGGAGTTCTATTGGTCATTCCATAATCAAATTTACAAGTTTACACCTAAGTCGTTCCTTTCTTCCATTTGTTGCACTTACGGCTCTATTACACTCAAACGCCTGCCCACATATCATTAAATACGAGCCATAACAAAAGAAAGACATGGTTTCCAATTAGACAATTTTTAAGGGACATTTGAAAATTAGACATGTACCGGTACAATTGGTCATTAAAATTGTAGTTAAATGAGTTTCTTTTCTAAAAAATTATTTTCTATCACTTAAAATTATAATAACTAAATATTATTTATCAAAAGTGTAAAGGAAATAAAATTTAGTTTTTCTGAATTTTTATTACTTATAATAGTAAATTATGATCATTATTTACGATAAAATTTTTAAAAAAATAGTATGATTCTTATAAACATGAAATTATATATTTTTCTTATGAAACGATATTTTATGAAATATAAAAGTCGATAAATAACTTTTTATTTCATAAAAAATACTGTTAATTTATTAATTTAAAAAACAAATATATCGATCCATTTTAATTTATGAATGCCCCATAGAAACTCTCATCTTATTGATGTATGGTGCTTATGGTGTTTGATAATTGATAGTCTACGGTCCACATCATGGTACATCTTATTTTCGAAGACCAACGTGCAAGGGATATTATACTCCCCTAAAGGAGAACTGTCTAAGTAATTCTTTATACTATGCTTCCTGGTTTTAAATATTCAAAAGTTGAAAAGTAGTAGCAACACAGTTTCTGTCCAACACTATTTTCAGAGTTGGGTGAAATTTATAAGAATCTCACCACTTTTAAAATGAGGTAGACATGGTTTTGTGAAATCTACATAAATTTTACCTAAAAAAAAAGGTACTAGAGTGTATGTGTTGGCACTACATCGATCTTAAAACCTTACAAGAAATTTTTCAACACTTAACTGTGTTTCACAAGTAGAAATTTTAGAAATGAGAAATCACATCAAAACTATTTCACACAAACAATCAACTCATACACCACTGGATAGAATCGGCTACATTAATCAAACGAGGATATAATATTCTATCATAAATCATCTTTGCAAGTAAATTCTAAATTTTTGTTAATAGTTTTGCCTATTACTTTTCTTTGCTCCTCTACCTCTAGCGATTGGACTTACCTCTATCATAACTACTCTCCTTACTACAAAATCTATAAACCTCATCAATGTCCAAACAATCATAATCGAAATTCAATCATCTTTACACACAAACTTTAATACAATCCAGCATTAACTTTAGTTCCTCCCTAACCCTCCTACTCTTCAAATGTACATCTAGTGTTACAACTTTCCTTCTGGATTGTAACGTGACACTCATATCAATAGACATTTGGTGCCATGGTATACTTGAACATGATAGTATAAGAATTGTCTAGTGCATGATAAATATTGGTGGTTCAATATAATAAATGAAAAGATATGTACAACAAAGTTAGTACTAATGGCGATTTGTATGAATCAATATGGACAAAAGTTAGTACTTTCACCAATTAATCATTGTTAGAAGTAACTCTAAATTCTCAACATTATTTCACATAATACAATTAAATTAAAAGTTCACATACACAGATACAACCTTACCTCTCTTTTTTCCTTCTTTTATTATTCATCAAACCTATATACATATCTAGGTCATATCCATCTACAAAGAAAAGGCTACTACAGCAGATATAAGGAAAACTACTTGGGAGTTTTGAGGTTTATCTTATTCCATGATACTTGCTCAAGTTATAGAATTCCATCAAGTCTATAATTTTCCAATCACATAGCATTACCAAGCTTTTCCATCTTTTTTTATCTGATGCATCAACTTGATTTCTACTTGTTTTTTCTTCAATTAATTCAGTTAAAGGTTCATTGCCTCTTGACATCTAATTCCTCCGTTTTCGCAAATCTTCCACGGATTCTTGGTTGACTGTCAGCAAGCGCCTTCCTACAAGCATACTGAAATCATACAACATTATTAGAATTTGAGTTCCAAATCACAATCACGTGAAAGGCTGAAGACGGAGTCAGTAAAATTTCGCAGCATAGGAATATTTTTAAGTTTGATGTGTATTGAACAACTTATTATATATATATATCATTGATCATTAATACTCTAAGCAACCACCAATGACACGTCTGAAGCTTCAAAAGTTGAAGTAATGATTATTTATACAAGACACTAAGCTACTCATTGATGACATATTTGAGGGACTTAACCGAAAAGAATTGAAGTAAATGAGTTCGAGAAAATCTTGGAGTTGAGCTTTCAAACACGGTCAACATTATATTTCATGTCAGGAGCATTAATATTTGGAAACTGATACCCTACGGTAAGTGTATCACGCTGTTGCAGATCTCAACCATCTAATCTTAATCAATTGCAGAGATTTTTATAACTGATTTTGTAAATGTGTAATATGAGTCGTCTGATCTCAAATTAATGGCCGAGATTGTTTACTGCATGTAAGTGTGTGCTTCTCTTACATTAAGGAATCCAGATCCTTAATATTTAATGAGATGCAAACATAGCAAACTTCAACAGATATGTGAGGCAAAAAATTCTATAGAAATTTAAATGCTTCTATGTTCTTGTGGAATTTTCAATTTGCATACAAGTTAACCATTCTATATTTACCTTGATTTTCCTCCCAAAGTTTCTCCTTGTCTTCTTATTCCTATATCTGGAGAGTTTTTCTTGACGTTGCTCACTCGTGCAGTTGCTGAAAAGAAAAGGCCTCTCTAGAGTGGATTGGCCAACACTCATGTTACCATTGCCAAGAGTCTGTTATACAAAGAATATTTAATCATACACCAAATCTTTCTGATATGGCAAATAGGTATACATTATATTTCTCAGTCTATATAAATTAAGCAACATCCATGGTCTCTTTGTCTTAGACATTATATGTTGATGTATCTGGACTTGGTAACATCTATTCACCGTGTGCAGCGCTACAAAGGATCTGAATCCAGATACATCAACATATTAAATTTTTATATTGGACCTGACTCATTCTTACAAAACTAGTTTGTAAGGTGAGGGGTGCCTCTCTTTATAAACTTTATCCAAGTCTTGTCTATTTTCAACGTGGGACTTGGATTTTTTCCAATACAACATATAATGTTTAACAAAGTGACCATAGATGTTATTTAATTTATAAGAAGCACACACAAAATACATGAATTGTTTTAAGTTGACCTTTATATCTCCTTCACTAAACGCTCTTCGCATGCCATAAACCGCGTTAAAATCTATTCCAGGGAAATCAAGGAAAGCAGGCTTCATTGCAGGACCATGCATCCAATCCATTGAACTCAAATTTTCTGAACTGACACTCTTTGATAATAGTACATCAGGAATTGGTTTGTTTTCTTGAATTGAATTCTCGTCAATGTTCAGAGCAGGAATCTTGATTTCAAGGATTTCAGAAAGAGGTGATTCTATAGCGGCCTTTTCCAAGAGATCTTTTTTGCACTCATAGTAGACCTCACTCAAAAGCTGTTCGCTTTGAAGCACATCATCAATATCCGAAGATTTTAGACCCTGTGACGACACATCTTCCCCACCAGATATCATTGACATGGCTGCTTGCATTTGATCAAGGTCCATCACCGGTTCTTCAATAATCGTCTCGGGTGCTTTGAACAGATCGCCCTCTACAAATAAATCAAATTCTGACATCGCAGATGATTGAACAAGTTCACTCTGCATTAAAACACAGTATAAAGGATCAGTTAACATAGAATTATAGAATGAAAAAAGACATACTAGGGGTTGAGTAATTAATCAATAATAGGAAAGTATCATAACTTTTTATCTCGTTTTAAATATTAGTATTGTATGTAATGTATCTCCAATTAACTAACTATTGAGAGTTTAATTCGTGTTTACTGAGTAACGCGAATGAGTTGGGCTACATGTGACACCTTAGACCAATGATGTGAAAAACTTTATGATAAAATTTGCATCATTCCATCAAGTAGTTGTTAAGGCTACTATGCAAATTACAAATTTCTTAGAAAAGATTTAGACCAATAGAGGTTGTTCCTCAACCATTTTACAAAGACAGAAAACGAAAACCAAAACAAGAATGATACCGAGTTTTCATAGGTTATAGAAAAGCTATTCGTTTACAAAAGACTTGAGTGAAAACATAACTGCTGCGGAAAATCCTCCGGTAACATAAAAAAAAGCAACAAATTGATACAACATAGAAGAAGCTTTGCGTAAACGAAAGGTGTGAATACAAATTCCATTGAACCTTCACATGGAAAGGAAGAGCTGAGTAGTGTCACAGGTTATTTGAATTGGTACTAGGTACATGATTGGTTGCAAATTCAAAGCCCAAACTTCACCCACAAAAAGCTGACTTTGAAAGAGCCCAACTGTTGGTTGATGGCTGAAACATTGAAACTGCAATAAGACATTAATTCAGTCCAGAAGGAACTGGACTATTACTGAGCTCAAGAATATGGATCCATAACTTTCTTCTTTTATGAATACACAAAACACGGAAACTTTTCGTACAAGCAAAATGGAACCCAGGTTAAAGCGAACAAGTATCAAAAACATAATCTGGATCCTAGGTTGCTTATGCAGCTTCTAAAACTGCACCTGATCAGTCGTTGGATTAATCTAACAACTGAGATATAATATGTTCATCTGTTAAATTAATCCAACTTCAAAAACGCAAACAGACAAAACGCCGATTGTTTTGTGCAAACATAATGGAACCAAGTTTAAAGCAATTCTTTTCTTAAACATTAAAGTGAACAAGTATCAAAATATATCAAAACCCCTCAGTTGCCTGTGCAGTTTCTCCAAGCGCAACTTAGTCGTTGAATTAATGGGACAGCTGAGATATAATACGCTCGGCCGTTCAATTAACCTAACTTCATCTTGCGGTTGGATAGACAGCAGACGGCAAAGAATCCAAGTCCATAAAAAGATCTTAAATTCATGTCTTTAGAATTGCTTCAATTTGAGTGACCAAAAAACCAAGCAACACTACATGGAAACCAACCCACTAATACTTGTATCTTTTATTGTTGAAGACCAAAAATAGCATGATTACCTCTTTTGTAACTATATATTTAGTGCTAGACAAAAGACCAAAAAAAAAATTATTAACTTGTGCATTCACAAGTCCTTTTCCATATTATTACCAAGAAAAAAGGGAATAAAATGACTTTTTCCTTCTTCAATTAACCTCCCCTTAGTGGGGCAGAAAAAGACAAACTCCACTATGAGTTCACACTTCAACACCATAAAATGGAAGAAAAAAATAAAGAACACGGAAGTATCACAACAAAAACACTTTCCATCTAAATCACTTTTATTTCCTTTTGTAACACTTTTCCAGATCCAGCAATTAAAGCTAACTCTAGCTGTTTCCACTTGTGCTTTGAGTATGACTATGTAGAAATATTCTGAATAATTCATACTAAATCATTAAAAAAAAAAAAAAAACTTGTCCTTATAAACTTAATTAATTAATTTTCTTAAGCTTGATGTTTTCTTCATGAAGTGAGAAATGAAATATTAGAGTAACTAAACTTAATTACTTAACCATATACTCATAAAGAAATAATCATGATTAATATGAAGAAAAACTAGTTGTGACCAATCACATAAGATTAAGATTAAATATCACTCACTATATATAGAAATTGAGATAAAAAATAGTTTCCAAATTTATGAAAATGAAAAATTAAAGTACAAATATGGACATAATTAGTTGAGGCAAATCTTCTTGATATTTCATTCTCAGCCTCATTTGTTCCTAGAAAACTATTAAGAAATTTTTAGGAAGCAAAACATAGAATTAAACAAAAACAAAAGAAACAAAATTTAATTTTCTTTCATATAAGTGAAAACCATCAAGCAAATGCAGTTCAAATGAGCACAGAAAGAGTAAGAAGCAGAGCAAAAAAAATAAAAAAATGATAACAAAAAAATAAAAAATATCACAAAAATTGAAATAGCAAGAGAGAAGGAAAAAAAAAAGGGTACCATTGAAGCATTGGACTTGTGAGTCATGCAATACTCTTCAAGTTGTTGAAACTCTTGAGAGTAATTATGTAGATAAGGGAATAGAAGACCAGTTTCTGCAAACATTTTGTTAACTAAGGGAAACAGTGTAGTGAAATATCAAAGTTTCAATGAGAAACACAAAAGGAAACAAGACAAACACAGTTCCACTTGAAGTAAGAGAAAGAGAGAAAGAAAGAAAGAAAGAAAGAGAATGTATGTAAAGATTGTGAGGAAGGGGTTTGAGGTTTGATGAATTTAATACCAACATGAAAGGGAATTTATATCATATAAAATTTTGTAACTTTTTTTTTAAGTAAAGATCCCTATAAATTCACATACATAAAATAGAAAATCTTGTTATAAATTCACACACATAAAGTATAAAATCTCCTCCAATCCCAAATGCTATGAAAATTATTCAACATTAAAATACTAGATTACCTAATCAAGTACTCGCTCAGTTATGAAATTAAACAAAAATGAATTAAAAAAGTTGATATATTTAAATCAAATTTTAAATAAAAATACATTAATTTTATTTGACTAGCTTTTACTTATATTTTATAACAAATAAAGTATATTTGAACTTCAATTTCTCTATTTATTCACCTTAAATATGAAAATATGAAAATGTGATGTAAGAAATACTAAAATAAAGACAAAGTTAGGAAAAGGACAGCACGATGTTTTATAATGCAGTGACCCCATGTCTGAATAAAGAAAAAAATGAAAAAGGGTTATTATAAGAAAAGATAAAATGTGATAAAACAATTGCAAATTGGAGCATATAGAATAGAGGTGAAGTGAATAATAATAATAATAATAATAATAATAGGTGTGGACCTTGGACATGTTGGTGGGGTTGGAAATGAACAGTTTTCATCACTTAGCAGTGAATAGTCATCCCTCATCAGCAACTGCAAATATTGGATGGAGCATTATATTATATTATATTATAATTTATAAATATGTAAATGAATTTATTAAATATCATAAGATTCATTCACATGTCCATATCCACGCGCTCACATGTTGCCTTTTCATGTAAAAATACATCACTCATGTACGCGCTAATATCATGTTTTTTTTTCATGTAAAACAAAGTTTTTTTAATCAAATACATTAATGGTTAGATGCACACTTTAAATATAAAGAATTTGAAATTTGAACTTCGATCTATGTGAATAATGTCATTAGTAGTTATCATATGTGTTACGCTTATGAAATTGTAAAACAATTAATTATGGCTTGTACTTTATTTTACCTTGTAACGTATACATTCGTACATATACTAAATTATTTTTATTTTTTAGTCATAACGTGAACTCTAATCTTTTAATTATTAACCTATTTAACACTTATCTCAAATCAATGGAGCAATCCAATTAATTATCTCAAAGATACTCGAAGGACAAGAAACAACGTGTGCATACACCAAGAGAAATTAGAAGAGGTTTTGCATCAACAAAAGAATTTGAGAATGATTCACCAAGAAGACAACATTCTCCCATATAGGAGAGAACATTCTCAATTGTGATGAAAGACAAGGTCAGTAAGAAAAAGAACATGAATCAATAAGAAAATAACACGATATTTGACCCTACATTTACTTAGGGTGCGTTTGTTCGGCTAAAAAATAACGGATCGGACAATACAACTTCAGTTGTACTATGTTAAGTTTTAAAACTATTCTTGGGACTGGACAAATTTGGGCAGAGGACGGAACAAAAATTGAAATTCTTGTATCTCGCATATGACAACTTTTTTTGTCTCAAATAGTAGTTGTTTAAAATACTAAAATAACATTTTGTACATCAAATATCGTACAAGATAAAAGTGGTTCAATACCTTAACAGTTTGTCATGTATTGTCATGTCTTGTGTTTTGCCAAAATTACCTTTTTCAAATCAAACATACTCTTATCGTTTAAAGTTTATGTCGGTTTGTTGTTTTTATTATTTTAATTTTTTTTTTACAAACTTTAGAAAAAAATAGTTGATACCACTAAAAATATATTGATAATAATCTCGGCAATATTAACTTTACAAATGATATATTATTTCAAGGAGTTTAGATTGATGCTTCAAGTGATTATGTTTTGTCAAATAGTTAATATGAAATTTAAATCCTTGCCTTTACATATTAACATCATTGCAGTTATCAACTAAGTTGTATTTACGAGACTCCACCAAGTAATCTGGAACAACAAAATATTAATAAAGAAGTTTAATGATTAAATATTTTCTAGAGCCTATATCATATTCTTTGTTTTTTTTACCCAAGAGCCCTTAGATGAGATAACACATGTCTCTTATAGCTTAACCAAGGTCTTGGGTTCGAATTCAGCATTGGGCATGCATCAGTATTAAAACTCTTAAGGAGGGCTTGCCGCCCATTTGGATCCCACAATACTCAAGGAATTAGTCTCCGTAGTTGCGCGCGGAGGATATCCGGTTTATATCAAAAAATATTCTATGTTTATTAATTTAGGCAAATCTAATGATTCATTTTTCTCCTTTCACAAAATTATTCATTTTTCTAAAAGTTTTTTAAATACTTTATAGGCCCAAAGGCCTAAACGATTCGATTTCTTTCTTTTGTCTGTCTTTTTTGTTTTCAAATGGATATTTACCATGCTTAGGGATGGGAATAGGCCAGGCCGGCCTACAGGGGCCTACGACCTAGCCTACGACAGGTCAGGCCAGGCCAGACTTTTTTCTTAAATAGAGAAGGCCTAGGCTTTTTTAGAAGCCTATTTAGCTTAAAAGGCCAGGCCACAGGCCATTCAAAAAGCCTCTTAAGCCTATTAGGCCGGCCTATTTAAGTAAATATGATTAATATTATTTATTATTATAATATATTTTGTACTTTGAGTTAAAATATAAATTCGTTAGTAATTTAAGTTTATTAGTATACATTAATTTTTAGCATATACAAATGTATTATTATAAACTAGAATTGGAATATGATGCAATATATAGTTAAATTCCCTAAAAACTCATGTTGATTACTAAAAGAGAGTTTAATCTAATTGATCTATTAGTTCGCTAGTCTATTTAAACTTAGATCACATTGCTTACTTAAAGATATTCATATGATATAGGCTTTTAAACAGGCTAGCAGACCTTATCAGGCTTTCAGAAGGCCAGACTCAGGCCTCAAAAGTAAGTCTATGACAGGTCGCAGGCCAGGCTTAGGCCTTAAAAAATTTGGCAGGCCAGGCTTAGGCCTTGCAAAGCCTAGCTCGGCCTAGCCTATTCCCAACCCTAACCATGCTCAATTTTCCTGTTTATGCGTTGAATAATTAAATGTGTATATTGAGTGTGTATTTTATTTTATGCCTAAAAAAGTGTATTTTATTTTCTAACAGCATCTATAAAGGTGGATGTTTCACTTACTTATCACCAAGTTAAATAGACACCCTAATTGTATTGGAAATAAATTTAAATGTATAGATAATGATGACTCTCTCCAACAAGTCGGCCTTAATTTTTTCTCTCTTACCTCACTCTCTTACATTTTCTTCATTGAGGTGGTGATTATGAGTCAATTTTTAACCCGAAATCATCTCTTTTCATTTTCTTTCTCTATTTCAATCTAAATAAATGATTTCCACATAGATCTAAGTTTTTTTCTTCGTGATTCGTCGTCTGATGCATCGATGTGTGTTCGTCGTCTTGTGCAGAGTTGTTTGATTTCCCGTCTTCTTACGATATTCATTTGGTTTCTATTAAAAGATTATCTATTCAACCAATGATTTGTGCATCAAGGTTGTAGATTCAGAGACATGAGTATTTCGCTCACTTTAATTTTTATCATATTATTTGTAGGCATTTTAACATTGTATGCTATTAACTTGGATGTTGTGAGTTTATTCGCAAATTCATCCTTTACGTTTTTAATGATGCTAAATGATGTATTATATCAATTTAAATGAATGAATCTTGTTTTGTTTTTGTAAAAAAGAGAGAGAGAATGATGACAATAGAATTACCATATCTTTACTTTTGTGAGTCTCACTTAATAAATTATATTAAAATGAATAAATTTTGTAGAAATGTAGTAATTTATAATTATTTATGAGAAAAATTTTAAATTTTTTTTAAGTACTAAAGCTGAGGAATTTAAGTGCTTATTATTAATAACATAAAAAAATTATGAAATGAACAATCTCCCACAATGGAGAACCTTGTTGTGGATGTCTAATAAACTTGAGTGAGACAAGAAATATTTTTCTCTGTAAATCGTTTACAGTAGTGGTTGTGAATTGAATTGATTTAGTTTGACTTTGGAAAAAAGTTTTGCATTTAGTACTCGATGAATACTAGGAACCCTTTAGTTCAATACTCTATTTAACACTTATTTTTTTATCAGGTGAAATTCATATGGGTTTTAACACTTTATGTGTGACTCATTTTTTAAGTGTAAGACTCACATTGATTTCATCAAATAAAGAAGTGCGTGTTGAAAAAAAAAATTGTTCTAAGCACTCCTCTTTAACACTTAGAGCATCTACATTGAGGAAAATACTTGGGTGACATTGAAGTTTAGTGACTTTAGTGTAGTTTTTATGAGAGAGAATGATACATGAATGATTAAAATAAAATATTTTGATGAGAGAAAATGATTGGTTATAAGAGAGATGAAGACAAAGTCAACAATGTCACCATAACTCAATATCACCCAAGTGGATCACGATTGGGGTGAGGTATAGATAAATGTCAAATTTATCTAAACTCCAATTTATTATTAGGGGACTTATTAACTTGTTTTACAAAAAAAATCCTATAAATTTTTTGCAATTTCTTGTAAATATTAGATAACTAGGTGTTGATTACTATATATCATAGCTACTACGATTTGGTTCCATTACATTTGTAGGTTGAAGGATCAAAGTGAAAGAAAGACGGGGATTAGCTAATTCACTAAGTGAGCCAAAAGAGAGACAAATTAGGGAGGTGAAGGTGAACTATAAGAGCAAATTCACTAAGCGGGCACCAATTTGCTTAGCGATTTAAGGCACCTTTAGTGACCTAAAGGTCTAGACATATGGCTAGATTTATAGTCACAACCCATTATTAGATCTTAATGTTATTGTAGAAATTAACTAAGCAAGACATCAAAAGTTAATAGGTATGATAGATCTCGTGTTGTTTGTCGAACACGAAAACATATGAAGAGCGATAGGTGAATATATAATTGAAACCCTTAGAGTATATAATCGACGAAGATGTTAGATTATAGGAGAAGTTGATAAAGTTTATGTATAAACCAAGCAACCATAATCTTTAATTAAAATTATAATAATTGTTGAATGGTTTTGGTCTCGTATGAGTCATTGTGTATATGATAACTATAAATACTTACTTTTGATAGGTATGACATCAGAATTCAATAGATACAATATATCTCACGTCATTTGTCGGACACAAAAACATATGAAGAGTGATATGTGAATATATAATTGTAACCTTAAAAGTATATAACTGATCACGAGGATACATAAGAGGTGTAGTTGATGAAATCTAATCCCAACAATAAAATCTCTATGTTATTGTTTCCATTTAATGTTTTGACTACTTTATGTCCAAACCAAACAACACTACTCTCTACTTAAAACCATAATAATTGTTGAGTGATAATTTTGGCATCACACGAGTTCATGTAGATACGAAAACTCTAAATACTTACTTTTGAAGTGTTAATATTGTAACATCAGGTGTAGATGGTGAAGGTAGGAGGTGGAGGATACATTGGTTTATGTGGGAGGAGGCACTATAGCAATATTGTTGTGATGTGTTACAAAATATTTCTTTGTAGAATAATGTTCTTGACATATGGATATGAAGGCTTGATAATTCAGGTACCTACGCAGTCAAAGAGACATATCATTTTTTTCACTAGGTCAAATATTGATAATGACTCCCATGTCTTGATTTAATTTGAAACAAAGTTTCACTTAAAGTTTATTTATTCTTGTGGCACCTTATAGAGAATAAGTTACCTACTAAAGGTAATTTGTTGAGATGTGGAATTTTTAACAACGACTCTCATTTGTGTTGATTGTGGTGAAATAGAGATTATGCAACATTTGTTCTTTGATTGTGTACTTTGAGAGTACTTGTAGTGTTATTTTGATGTGTCTAGCATATTCGATGTTCTATAAAACGATCATTATAACCATGCTACTTAAGTTTGTGGCCATCTTTCAAGTTTGAAGGTGTTGAAGGAAAGACTTCAAGTGATATGGTTGTCATGCGTTTGGTTGGTTTAGAAAAAGCAAAATTCTATACAATTTGCACGTAAAGAAGCTATCAGTTTGCACATGCACACTTGGTGAAAATCCATTCTTGGTGGTGAATGAAGTCATAATCTCCTAATTTCAATTATCTTCTAAATCAATGGTGGACTCGCCTAATGGAATGTGGTGATTATTTATTATTTATTTGTAGCTTTGCTTTGTTCCTTTAGTCTGGTTCTGGTGCTTTGTGTTATGGATTTGGTGAGGATTATGTTTAGGTCCTAACCATATTTTTTGTTGTTAGTATCTCACTTTCTCTTTTCTTACACATCTTGTGCTTGGACCGAGCTTCTAATAAAATTTGAGTTATTAAAATACACACACATGCATATCATTACTAATTAGGACAAAGAAAGAGCACATGCTTCGTATATCTCCATTCCAAATAGGCACCAGTTCCTGTTCTTGTGCTGGATCATCCAAAGTTTGGAGCAAAGTGGTGGTTCCTGTTCCTGTTCAGAAAGCACTAGTTTCTAGTAAGTCTGAAGATGATGTATCATGTGTTCAGAAGAGAATTGCTGAACTTGAGAAGCAGATTGCTGGGAAGAAGATTCTGAATGTGCCTAAGGCACACATCAATTGAGCAGCTTCTGATGATTGTGTCTAATGAAGACTAAGCAACTTCTGATGCTGAGTCTGAAGACTGGCTAGTTGGTGGCTGATGTTCTGGATTTTCTTTGTGTTTCTGGTTTGCAAGTGTGCTGTGCTGGATTCTTTGTGTTCTGTGTTGTGTTTCTTGCTCCTGGTGTTTGCTGGTGTTTTGTCAAACTTGTTTGGCTAAAAAGGGGGGGAAATATGTGTGCTGATCTGTTTGGTTCAGGGGGAGTGTTCCTGAGTTTTTGTGTTCTGTCAGAAGCTGAGCTGTTCAGGGGGAGTTCCTTAGTGGTGTGTTTCAGGGGGAGAGAAATTGTTGCTGTATGTTGAGGGGGAGTGTGTTTATTTGTGTACTTCAGAAAATGTGAAGTTGGTTGTGTGCTTCAGGATGTGTTGTGGTTTCTCAGAAGCTGAACTGAAGCTGTTTGTGTTAAAACATAGTTATTTATCCGCTGCTGACTCTGTGGCTATGTTTAATTGTGTGTAGTTCTTCATGGTTGTTTTATTCTGAAGAGTGAAGAAGCTATCTTTGTGGTTTATTTGATTTTAGCCAAAAATTTGTCAAAGGGGGAGATTGTTGGAGATTTGAATGTTGGCTAAATGTTTGGTAAAATCAAAGTATGCAAGCAAGCGTCCTCAGATGTTATTTTGGGTCTTCAGAAGCTGGAAAATGGATTTGAGAAGTTTCAGAAGCTGGAATGGCCTTCAGACGCAGAAATGACCTTCAGACGCAGGAACTGTTCATCAGACGCTGGCAGGTTCTTCAGACGCACTGTTCAGACGTTGACTTCTGTTGACCTTCAGAAGCTGCCTTTAGACGTTGACCAGCGTTGACCTTCAGAAGCTGAACTTCAGAAGCTGTTTTCAGAAGCTGGATTTCTGCATTCTTTGTGATTATTTCTGTGCGTATCTTTGGTAGATTTACTGAAGTTTTATCCACGCTATTGTTTTCTAGAAGGCTGATTATTTTGGTGAAAATCTTATTGAAGATTGGCTTCATGTTTATTGATGAATATATTTTCAAAGGATCTTTGTAAAATATAATTCAGAAATATACTTTATTCTTTGAGCTTCTAAAATATTTCAGAATCATATCAATTGAAGAATATTGGATTCAGAATTATGAGAGCTGTTGAAGCCTATTTAAGAAGATGTGCTGCTTTGTAGAATTGAATTGAGTCAAAACAGTTTTTATTATAAGAGTCTGTGTAAGCTTAGGCTTTGTTTGTGCACCACTCAAATTGTTAGAGTTGGTTGTTTGTCATTGTTTTGAAATCACTTAAAGCTTTTAAGCACAAGTGAATGTTTTTTTTGTTTTTGAAGAGTGTCTTCAATCTGTTTGTTTTTGTTGAGTCTGATAATCACTGGGATGTGATTGACTTGGTTAGGAAGTAAGTGGGTTCTTATATCTAGGTGGTTTCCTAGGTAGAAGTCTAGACGAGTAGTGATTAAGTGATAAGACTGAAAAATAGGGGCTGTGTTTAGAGTCTTAGAATTAATACTACTTAGTGGATTTCTGTAACACCCATATAGAGATTGCCTAGGATCTCTTACGAGTATTAAAATTTCGTACCGGATGCATTAAATACAATACAGAAAGTTGTTTAATATATATACAATACATAAGTTTCTGATACAACCCAAATATCCGATACAAAATATCCTCCGTAATATACATCATAATACATCATTTTTTTTACAAACATCCCAATAAAACATAAGCAGCACGATCAATCCAAAGCTTTCTCTTTACCTTTACGTCGTGCTTCCTGTGAACCTGCACCAGAAGGAAAGGGATGAGACATGATGTCTCAGTGAGCTCCGGCCCTACCTACTGTTGGCAACCACGGGGGAAACCTAGGGTCGCCGTGCCTACTCTTGGCAATCTTGGGGATACCTACGATCACCGTCATTCTTTACTTATTTCGCGACCAAGGGCAAACCTAAGATCGCTACTTGCCTCAATCATTTCTCATCATAATCTAACTTAAACTTATACTTAGTGATCTTGGGGACATCCTATGATCACTTCTTGTTCACTAGGAACCAATTAGCATATTTCTCAATAAATATAAATATACTTACTCATCTTGTCATATCTTTAAGTTAGAAGTTAGCGTTGAACAAACAATACTTATCTTGGTTCATTTACGGAGTGCATCCGGGTGGAGTAACCCCGAAGTACATCTCCACTCTACCGGTGAAAATTCCTATCATATCAGGCTAACACCGGACTCCTCTTGTCGTCGTGCGGTCATCCTTGCGGAATAACGCCTCCCACTAGCGTGAACCTCCTGTGTCCCACTAGCGTGAACAACAGAAGACACGACTTAATAATAGATCTTAACTTACGCGTATACCTCCCGTGTCCCACTAGCGTGAACGACGGAAGACGCGGATTAATATATTTTAACTTATGCATGAACCTTCCGTGTCCCACTAGCGTGAACGACGAAAGTCACGACTTAATATTCTTCCTTATTAGTCATTACTCTTGCATGGACCATTCGTGTCCCACTAGCGTGAACAACGAAGGCCACGACTTAACATCTTAATAAATCTTGAATACTTAACCTATAAAGGTACTAAACTTAATCTCTGTATCTTTTGGACTTGCACAAATCTAAGTGAGTATATGAAATTGCTTGGTAAGGGATAATCCCAATACTAGCTCCTTTACTTCTCTATATAACTTAGGGATTTAGGTATTCATCTCTCTATATTGTACCTATCCTCATCCTATGTTAACATGTGCATTTCTAATGGACAAGGAAATCGGGGGCCGATGTTTGTCGAGACTACCATGAAGGTCAAGCAACAAAATCGGTGGCCGATTCTAGGAAATCGGTGGCCGATTTCTGCATCTGCAGAACTCAAAATTCTGCCTCCTTGGCTAATCTAATCATTCCCAAACTTCATAACAGCTTAAGGGAATAAATTTCCAAGACATATTGATAGGTTACAACATAATTCATCAAGGAATTAGCAAACAAATAGATTTCGGGTACAATTCCCAAACTTTAGCTCAAAATACAAAATTCCACTAAACTTACTCAAGCGGGTTCTAAAACCCTGTGGAGCTCACCTTAAACCTCAGCTGGTGCTTGCTAAGTTCTGGTTTGCAAAAGCCCTAATTTGCTCATACTCCTTTCTTTGATTCTTCTTTGTTTTCTTCTTTTCTTTCTCTTGTTCTAACTTTCCAAACCAAGCTTGTTTTGCTAGTATACTCACAAGAATTTGGATGAAATTTGGTGGATTGTGGCAATGAGGGAGGAGGGCGTGTGATAGAGGAAGAGAGGGAGAGGAATGCTGATTTTTGGAAGAGTGTAGAGAATGGAGAGAAATGGTAAGAAAATATCTTACCTCTTTTTCTTATAATCCTCCCTTTTAAAATATTTACCATAATGCCATTGCCACTTATTTACTAAATTGCCATGCTTCTTAATTAACTTCTAACACTGGTAACGATTACCTCTACGCGGGATATTACAATCTACCCCCCTTAAAGAAATTTCGTCCTCGAAATTTAGAATTTACCTGAAAATAGATGCGGATAATTCTCTTGCATCTCTGATTCTAGCTCCCACGTAGCTTCGCCGTCGGGAGAATCTTTCCAAACAACCTTAACAATTGGAATCTCTTTGTTCCTCAAGGACTTAACATCACGATCAATTATCTGATCTGGCTCGGGTTGGAAGGTTAAATCAGATCTCAAATCAATACTGTCCAACTCTACTGGTTGAAAAGGATTGGGGATGAATTTCCTTAATTGAGAGACATGGAAGACATCATGTAAACCTGACATGGCCGGTGGCAGCGCTAACTGGTAAGCTGCTGGACCGACACGTTTAAGTATATGAAATGGTCCAACATACCTTGGACAAAGTTTCTTGGTTCTAAAAACTCCTCTTAACCCCAACTTAGGTGTAACTTTGAGGAATACATGATCTCCTTCTTCAAATTCCAAAGGTCTTCGCCTTTTGTCTGCATAGCTTTTCTGGCGACTCTGTGTTGTTCTTATCTTATCCTGAATGGATTTAATCTTTAGGGTCGTCTCCTGAATTATCTCAGGTCCCAAAATACTCTTATCTCCAACCTCAGCCCAACATAGTGGGGTTCTACACTTCCTACCATACAAGGCTTCATAAGGTGCCATTCCGATACTAGAATGATGACTGTTGTTGTAAGAAAATTCAATCAAAGGCAAGTGATTATTCCAGCTTCCACCATCTTCTAGGATACATGCACGTAACATATCCTCTAATGTCTGAATGGTTCTCTCGGATTGACCGTCTGTTTGAGGATGATGGGACGTGCTCATCTTTAATCTCGTCCCTAAAGCTTTCTGAAAAGCTTTCCAAAAATGGGATGTGAAAATCGGATCCCTATCAGATACAATACTAGTAGGAACACCATGGAGTTTCACAATCTCTGAGATAAACAGTTCGGCATACTGAGAGGCTCGGTAAGTAGTCTTAACTGGCAAGAAATGAGCAGACTTGGTTAACCGATCCACTATTACCCAAATGGAGTCATGTCCTCGTTGTGTTCGAGGTAATCCACTCACAAAGTCCATAGTTATCTCTTCCCATTTCCATTGAGGAATTTCCAAAGGTACTAACATTCCTGCAGGCCTTTGATGTTCAATCTTTACTTGCTGGCATACAATGCATCGCGACACAAATTCCGCAATATCCTTCTTCATACTAGGCCACCAATAATCTTTCTTCAAGTCTTGATACATCTTGGTGGTACCTGGATGAATGCTAAAACTGCTCTTGTGCGCCTCTTCTAAAATCAACCTTTTTAATTCTGCATTATTCGGAACGTAAACTCTTCCTTCAAACAGTAATGTACCATCTGGCGCCAAAGAAAACTCTGACTGACCAACTCTTCTTTGAAGATCCATGTCCATAGTTTGTGCTTGTGCAATCCTAGGCCGTAGGTCGCATGAGATCTCTAATTTGTTCAACAGGATGCCACCTTCCAACTCGGTAACATGGAGGTTAAGGTCTCTAAACTTTTCATATAACCCACATGTATGCATCATCACTTTAGCCTTAACTAAAGCCTTTCGACTCAAAGCAGCTGCTACCACATTCGCCTTTCCTGGGTGGTATTTCAAATCGAAATCAAAATCTTTCAGGTATTCCATCCATCGTCTCTGCCTCATGTTCAAGTCCCGCTGGTCAAACAAATATTTCAAACTTTTGTGATCAGTGAATAAATCAAATTGTGCACCATACAAGTGATGCCTCCACACTTTCAATGCAAAAACTATAGTTGCTAACTCGAGATCATGGGTGGGATAATTCTCTTCATGCGTCTTGAGCTGTCTAGACGCATATGCTATCACATTCTCTCCTCGCATAAGAACACTCCCCAGTCCTTTAGAGGATGCATCGCAGAAAACGGTATATCTCTTTTCAGGATCTAGTATTGCCAACACTGGGGCTTTAGTCAATTTCCTTTTCAAAAGTCTGAAGCTCTCTTCACATTCTTCGTTCCAAATAAAGGGCACATTCTTCCTGGTGAGGCGTGACAAGGGTAAGGCAATCTGAGAAAACTTCATAATGAATCTTCGGTAATAACCTGCCAAGCCTAAAAAGCTCCTGACTTCAGTCACATTCTTGGGTCTTTCCCAACTGAGTACGGCTTCAACTTTAGACGGATCAACGGCTACTCCTCCTTGAGAAATAACGTGACCCAAAAACTTAATTTCCGACAACCAGAACTCACACTTGCTGAATTTAGCATACAACTGTTTGTCTCTGAGGACATTCAAAACAATTCTCAAATGTTGAGCATGTTCCTGAGGATCGTTGGAATAGATCAAAATATCATCTATAAATATCACCACAAATTGGTCTAAGTAAGGTTGAAATATTCTGTTCATGTAATCCATAAATACCGCTGGAGCATTGGTTACACCCAAAGGCATAACCAGAAATTCATAGTGCCCGTAACGTGTTTGAAACGCCGTTTTAGACACATCCGAAGACTTAATACGGATCTGATGATAGCCCGACCGAAGATCAATTTTTGAAAATATTGTTGCTCCTTTGAGCTGATCTAGTAGATCATCAATTCTGGGAAGAGGATACTTGTTCTTGATGGTCACTTTATTCAGTTGGCGGTAGTCTATACACAGCCTCATGCTTCCATCTTTCTTCTTGACTAACAGAACTGGAGCACCCCAAGGTGACACACTGGGTCTGATGAAATGCTTCTGAATCAATTCCTCTAACTGAGATTTCAACTCTTTGAGCTCTGTAGGTGACATTCTATACGGTGCCACAGATACTGGCTCCGCTCCCGGAATTAAATCAATAGAGAATTCCACCTCACGCTCTGGAGGTAAATTAGTTACTTCAGAAGGAAAAACATCTAAGTACTCATTCACAATAGGAATATCACTGGGACTTAACTCTGATTCTGAAGCCACAGTGAGCATAACATAAAATCCCTTATCTTGAGCACAAATGAATTGGATTAACTGATGAGTACAATTAATCAATTCAGACAAAGCTACACCTTCCGTCGTATCACTGGTCGGCATATAAATACTCTTCTCAGAACATCCAATGTACACATGGTTAGCGGAGAGCCAATCCATGCCTAAGATCACATCAAGTTGCTCCATCGGGAGACACACTAAATCAACATAATAAGTCTTACTAGACACAGTGATAGGACAGTTTTCACAAACATAGCTTGCCTCAATTCCGCTTTCAGTAGCGGTAGACACTAACATTGGAGGATTTAATGGAGACAAAGGTAGTTGCAGCGTCTCTACACATTTATATGAAATAAAAGAACAAGTAGAGCCGCAATCAAAAAGAACTTTTACTGGATTTGAACCAAGATAGCACATACCAGCAATCAAATCTTTATTGGCCAGAGCCTTTGCGCCATCAAGGGAATACACTATGCCCTTACTAGTGGTTGTTCCTTCGGCTGTTCCTTTACCACGCCTATTAGGACACTCTGATATAAAATGTCCTGGCTGCTTACATCTGTAACAAATACCAGCACCTATCAAGCACTCTCCTTTGTGCATCCTACCACATGTCTTGCAAGTAGGATAAGTCCGTGAAGGATTAGATTGTGGAGAGTATGTCTGTTTCCCTCTCTGAGGGGATCCTTTTGGCTTGAGCTTGTCATGATACTTATCTGACATTCTACTCTTCTTCTTTTCAAAAGATGTCGCTCTTTCCTTCGAGGCCTTAGTGAGTCCTGCTTCAACCACCAAACTATCATGCACCAGTTCATCATAACTCGCAGTTCTCTGAAGGCTTACTGCAGTATCAATTTCACCTCTTAAACCTCGTTTGTACTGGTTCATCTTCCAGACTTCATTCTCAGCATACTCATTGTGTGTGGAATAATAAGATAGCTCTTCAAACTTCTTGGTGAATTCAGCAACCGTCATACTACCTTGTTTCAACTCCAAGAACTCTTGTTCCTTCTTTACCTTGTAAGACAAAGGTAAATATTTTTCCAACATCACCTCTTTAAAGTTTACCCAGTTCACTTCTATAATATTCTCTTCCATCCTGCGTTGAGCAGATTCCCACCAATCTTCTGTTGCGCCTCTGAGTTGATTTGTGGCATAAACCACTTTATCGGCTTCGGAACACTCGGCCATGCGAAAGATCTTTTCCATATGTTTAATCCACTTCCTAGCTTCCTGAGGTTCACCTTCTCCATTAAACTCCGGAGGGTGATGTCTGTTATATTCCCGGAACACGGGGTTACCAATTACGGGAGGAGGTGGTGGCTGTGGATGGAAACCCTGCCCTTGCTGTATCATTTCCATCCATTGTTGTTGGGCTTGAGCCTGTTGTTGAGCTTGTTGTTGCATCATCAGCATCATTTGCTGATACTGTAATGCATTTTGAGCTTGCTGCTCTTGATACTGCTGCTGCTAGGCCTGCTGCTGCTGTATCATTTGTTCCCACGAATTCATACTTGGTCCTCCACTTTCATCACTAGCCTGATTAGCTCGAGGTCTACCGGGTCCTCTTTTTCTCCCATACATCTTATCCTATCTGTCATATACAAGTCAAAGTGATCAGTTTTAACTTAATATATAACATTTAGAATAATGTCCTGGATCCAAGAGGTCCACAAACTTGGATTGTGCTTTAATGATCCAAGGCATGGTCTGAATCGACCTGCTCTGATACCAAATTGTAACACCCATATAGAGATTGCCTAGGATCTCTTACGAGTATTAAAATTTCGTACCGGATGCATTAAATACAATACAGAAAGTTGTTTAATATATATCAATACATAAGTTTCTGATACAACCCAAATATCCGATACAAAATATCCTCCGTAATATACATCATAATACATCATTTTTTTTACAAACATCCCAATAAAACATAAGCAGCACGATTAATCCAAAGCTTTCTCTTTACCTTTACGTCGTGCTTCCTGTGAACCTGCACCAGAAGGAAAGGGATGAGACATGATGTCTCAGTGAGCTCCGGCCCTACCTACTGTTGGCAACCACGGGGGAAACCTAGGGTCGCCGTGCCTACTCTTGGCAATCTTGGGGATACCTACGATCGCCGTCATTCTTTACTTATTTCGCGACCAAGGGCAAACCTAAGATCGCTACTTGCCTCAATCATTTCTCATCATAATCTAACTTAAACTTATACTTAGTGATCTTGGGGACATCCTATGATCACTTCTTGTTCACTAGGAACCAATTAGCATATTTCTCAATAAATATAAATATACTTACTCATCTTGTCATATCTTTAAGTTAGAAGTTAGCGTTGAACAAACAATACTTATCTTGGTTCATTTACGGAGTGCATCCGGGTGGAGTAACCCCGAAGTACATCTCCACTCTACCGGTGAAAATTCCTATCATATCAGGCTAACACCGGACTCCTCTTGTCGTCGTGCGGTCATCCTTGCGAAATAACGCGTCCCACTAGCGTGAACCTCCTGTGTCCCACTAGCGTGAACAACAGAAGACACGACTTAATAATAGATCTTAACTTACGCGTATACCTCCCGTGTCCCACTAGCGTGAACGACGGAAGACGCGGATTAATATATTTTAACTTATGCATGAACCTTCCGTGTCCCACTAGCGTGAACGACGAAAGTCACGACTTAATATTCTTCCTTATTAGTCATTACTCTTGCATGGACCATTCGTGTCCCACTAGCGTGAACAACGAAGGCCACGACTTAACATCTTAATAAATCTTGAATACTTAACCTATAAAGGTACTAAACTTAATCTCTGTATCTTTTGGACTTGCACAAATCTAAGTGAGTATATGAAATTGCTTGGTAAGGGATAATCCCAATACTAGCTCCTTTACTTCTCTATATAACTTAGGGATTTAGGTATTCATCTCTCTATATTGTACCTATCCTCATCCTATGTTAACATGTGCATTTCTAATGGACAAGGAAATCGGGGGCCGATTTGGTGAAATCGGGGGCCGATTTGCTGAAATCGGGGGCCGATGTTTGTCGAGACTACCATGAAGGTCAAGCAACAAAATCGGTGGCCGATTCTAGGAAATCGGTGGCCGATTTCTGCATCTGCAGAACTCAAAATTCTGCCTCCTTGGCTAATCTAATCATTCCCAAACTTCATAACAGCTTAAGGGAATAAATTTCCAAGACATATTGATAGGTTACAACATAATTCATCAAGGAATTAGCAAACAAATAGATTTTGGGTACAATTCCCAAACTTTAGCTCAAAATATAAAATTCCACTAAACTTACTCAAGCGGGTTCTAAAACCCTGTGGAGCTCACCTTAAACCTCAGCTGGTGCTTGCTAAGTTCTGGTTTGCAAAAGCCCTAATTTGCTTCTTTGATCCTTTCTTTGATTCTTCTTTGTTTTCTTCTTTTCTTTCTCTTGTTCTAACTTTCCAAACCAAGCTTGTTTTGCTAGTATACTCACAAGAATTTGGATGAAATTTGGTGGATTGTGGCAATGAGGGAGGAGGGCGTGTGATAGAGGAAGAGAGGGAGAGGAATGCTGATTTTTGGAAGAGTGTAGAGAATGGAGAGAAATGGTAAGAAAATATCTTACCTCTTTTTCTTATAATCCTCCCTTTTAAAATATTTACCATAATGCCATTGCCACTTATTTACTAAATTGCCATGCTTCTTAATTAACTTCTAACACTGGTAACGATTACCTCTACGCGGGATATTACAATTTCCTTCCTGGATTGGTATCCCCCAGAGTAGGTGAAGTTTGCACCGAACTGGGTTAACAAATTCATTGTGTTCTTTATCTTTCTGCACTTTATTTTCTGCTTCTGAACTTTAGTTTTCCATACTCTGTTTTACTGTTTCAGAACCAGAATTGCCAGAATTTCAATTGGCATCAGAGCAGGCACCCTGCCTGTATTTGGGTGAGCTCCAGGGGAGATATTTTCTGGCTTTATGGAGAAAGAAGGAGGATTTGTTAACAGGCCACCTTTGCTTGATGGGACCAACTATGATTATTGGAAATCACGCATGAGTGCTTTCCTTAAATCAATAGATAGCAAAACCTGGAAAGTTGTTCTGAAGGGTTGGGAACATCCAGTTGTGACTGACAAAGATGGTAAGAAGACAGGTGTTTTAAAACCAGAGGAAGATTGGACCAATGATGAAGATGCATTATCTCTTGCAAATTCCAAAGCCCTGAATGCTATATTCAATGGAGTGGACAAGAATATATTTAGAATGATCAAGTAGTGCACAATTTCCAGGGATGCCTGGGAGATTCTCAAGACTACTCATGAAGGCACTTCAAAGGTAAAGCTGTCCAGACTTCAGCTTCTGACCACAAAATTTGAAAATCTCAGAATGCTGGAGGATGAGAACATACAAGGTTTTTACATGAACATTCTGGACATGGCTAACTCTTTTGAATCTCTTGGAGAAAAAGTATCAGATGAGAAGCTTGTAAGGAAAATTCTCAAATCCCTACCCAAGAGGTTTGATATGAAGGTGACTGCTATTGAAGAAGCACATGACATCTCCAGCATGAAGGTTGAGGAATTGATTGGGTCTCTTCAAAACTTTGAAATAAGCAGGACTGAAAAGAAGGGGAAAGGTGTTGCCTTTGTTGCAGATGCTGAAAGTGTGGATGATGAAACCTCATCAGAAGCTCTTGTGATACTGAGTAAACAATTTAAGAAGTTTCTGAAGCAGAAGACAAGAACTGCTGAGAAGAGCAATGAATCAAAAAGAGTTCAGTGCTATGAGTGTGAAGGATATGGACATGTCAAGTCATAATGTCCTACTTATCTCAAGAAACAGAAGAAAAGTATGACTGTGACTTGGTCTGATGAAGAGGATTCAGAAGGAGAAGTGGAGAGTAAGTCTGCTAAACATGTTGCTGCTTTTACTGGAAGGTGCATGACTGATGATGAAGTTATGGGTTCAGAAACACTGTCTGTATCTGAAACTTCATCAGAGTTTAAGTGCAGTGATGAAGATCTGGCTACCTATTACAAATATCATGCTGAGTTTTGCAAGAAGGTGCATGTTCAATTTGCAGAAGTGTGCAAGCAACTGGAATAACAGAAGAAAATTAACACTCAACTCTAGATTGAAAGAAGTGAAAACTTAGAGAAAATTTATGTTCTCAATAGTGAGGTAATTCAACTGAATTCTCAACTTGATCAGATGAAAAAGCAAGTTAGAAAGATGAACTCTGCTACTGATGTGCTGGAAGAGATTCTGGAGAATCAAAATCAAGGAAAACCAAATGGCATAGGATTTGTTGATAAGAATCTGAACATCAAACAACAAAACCCTGCTAAGAGGTTCATACCTGCTGCTTATACTCATGTTCCACTGATGAGGAAAGCTAAGAACAAACCTCAGGATACTAAAGACAAGAAAGCTTATGATCCTTGGGTATGTCATCATTGTGGTAAAAAGGGACACATTAAACCTTTTTGTTACAAGCTGCATGGATACCCCAAGCATTTTCAACACAGCTGTGAACAAAAGCAAGGTGAAGAAGGAATGGAGACCAAAGTGTGCAAGTGTTGCTCAGAGGCTGAACAAAGGGAAAGGAAAGGTTGTTGCTGCTGACAGCAAGCCCATTCCTGTAGCACAGAAGAGTTCTTGTGCTGGATCATCCAAAGTTTGGAGCAAAGTGGTGGTTCCTATTCCTGTTCAGAAAGCACTAGTTTCTAGTAAGTCTGAAGATGATGTATCATGTGTTCAGAAGAGAATTGCTAAACTTGAGAAGCAGATTACTGGGAAGAAGGTTCTGAATGTGCCTAAGGCACACATCAATTGAGCAGCTTCTGATGATTGTGTCTAATGAAGACTAAGCAACTTCTGATAATGAGTCTGAAGACTGGCTAGTTGGTGGCTGATGTTCTGGATTTTCTTTGTGTTTCTGGTTTGCAAGTGTGTTGTGCTGGGTTCTTTGTGTTCTGTGTTGTGTTTCTTTCTCCTGGTGTTTGCTGATGTTTGCTGGTGTTTTGTCAAACTTGTTTGGCTAAAAAGGGGGAGAAATATGTGTGCTGATCTGTTTGGTTCAGGGGGAGTGTTCTTGAGTTTGTGTGTTCTGTCAGAAGCTGAGTTGTTCAGGGGGAGTTCCTGAGTGATGTGTTTCAGGGGGAGAGAAATTGTTGCTGTGTGTTGAGGGGGAGTGTGTTTATTTGTGTACTTCAGAAAATGTGAAGTTGGTTGTGTGCTTCAGGATGTGTTGTGGTTTCTCAGAAGCTCAACTGAAGCTGTTTGTGTTAAAACATAGCTATTTATCCGCTGCTGACTCTGTGGCTATGTTTAATTGTGTGTAGTTCTTCATGGTTGTTTTTATTCTGAAGAGTGAATAAGCTATCTTTGTGGTTTATTTGATTTTAGCCAAAAATTGGCCAAAGGGGGAGATTGTTGGAGATTTGAATGTTGGCTAAATGTTTGGTAAAATCAAAGTATGCAAGCAAGCGTCCTCAGATGTTATTTTGGGTCTTCAGAAGCTGGAAAATGGATTTGAGAAGTTTCAGAAGCTGGAATGGCCTTCAGACGCAGAAATGACCTTCAGACGCAGGAACTGTTCATCAGACGCTAGCAGGGTCTTCAGACGCACTGTTCAGACGTTGACTTCTGTTGACCTTCAGAAGCTGCCTTCAGACGTTGACCAACGTTGACCTTCAGAAGCTGTTTTCAGAAGCTGGATTTCTCCATTCTTTGTGATTATTTCTGTGCGTATCTTTGGTAGATTTACTGAAGTTTTATCCAGGCTATTGTTTTCTAGAAGGCTGATTATTTTGGTGAAAATCTTATTGAAGATTGGCTTCGTGTTTATTGATGAATATATTTTCAAAGGATCTTTGTAAAATATAATTCAGAAATATACTTTCTTCTTTGAGCTTCTAAAATATTTCAGAATCATATCAATTGAAGAATATTGGATTCAGAATTATGAGAGCTGTTGAAGCCTATTTAAGAAGATGTGCTGCTTTGTAGAATTGAATTGAGTCAAAACAGTTTTTATTATAAGAGTTTGTGTAAGCTTAGGCTTTGTTTGTGCACCACTCAAATTGTTAGAGTTGGTTGTTTGTCATTGTTTTGAAATCACTTAAAGCTTTTAAGCACAAGTGAATGTTTTTCTGTTTTTGAAGAGTGTCTTCAATCTGTTTGTTTTTGTTGAGTCTGATAATCACTGTGATGTGATTGACTTGGTTAGGAAGTAAGTGGGTTCTTATATCTAGGTGGTTTCCTAGGTAGAAGTCTAGACGGGTAGTGATTAAGTGATAAGACTGAAAAACAGGGGCTATGTTTAGAGTCTTAGAATTAATACTACTTAGTGGATTTCCTTCCTGGATTGGTATCCCCCAGAGTAGGTGAAGTTTGCACCGAACTGGGTTAACAAATTCATTGTGTTCTTTATCTTTCTGCACTTTATTTTCTGCTTCTGAACTTTAGTTTTCCATACTCTGTTTTACTGGTTCATAACCAGAATTGCCAGAATTTCAAATCTGAATATCAAGTTTCTCCTTATAAAATTGTTTTGAATTATGTAAAATGGTCTGAATATTTTCAAATTTTTACAAATCATTCCCTATAACTTTTTAAAAAATTACAAAGTCGTCCCTGAATTTTATAATTTTCTAAATCGTTCCTTCAACATTTTGAAATTTCATTGAAATAGCCCACCAAAATTTAAGAATGAAGAATTTTATTAGTTTATCTAAACAAAACAAAAATAGATATGATGAAAATTCAATTGAATCATTTGACCTGGTTGTTACAGTCTAGTGGCTGGCTATGAGGATATTTCATGCGGGTGCATGTGTTCGATCTCGGGTTTCCACCCTTTTCATTTGCTGTGTGTGGCCACTAGGCCACTCATCTATTAAAAAAAAGGGTAATTTAAATTTCTTAAAATTATTATTTACCCATTCAAACACATTCTTGACGAATGTTACGTCATGAAGAGAGCCCGAGGGATCGTCATATCGAGCCAAGATCAACCATTCAACATGAAGTTTCTAACTCACACTTAACGCATCATGTACGTATGCTCCCCCTTTACTTTTTCATTCAATATGAGGCTTCTAACTCACACTTTACACACCATTTAGATATGTTTCTCCTCAAGCAGAAGCTTTTATCATCGACATAAACTTGCACCACGATTGCTGCTCCATCAACGTGACACACCGCTTGACCACCACCACCACTCTCAAGAAGACTTTTTATACAAGGAGATGGTCCTTTTAGGTTAACTGTACTGGCTGTGAGTACAATGTATGAAAACCAGGGTTTCAGAGTCTGTTTAGGTCATGTCTTGGGAATGATCCCAAGGTTACTATTTGTAGCCTTGACTTGGGCCTATCTGGCCATGGTTTTGCGCCCAAATCGTAAAGGGCCAAAACCATGACTAGGGCGCCCTCGTAAGCTGCTGAGGGCGCCCCCAGAGGGTGTCCTTTAGGGAGGTCTGATAAGTGCTTAAATGTTGTTATATTTTGGTACAAATTAAGGCACTTATGCTTACTTGTTGTACAAGTTACCTTAGGATTTGAGCATAAATGTGTTAAAAATGCAATAAATGTGATCCTAAGCCTTACCCCATGTTATTATGCAGGAAATACATGCTTGAACCTGATTGATGCAAAGACATGAAGCTTTTCTTGATGCCATCGCTACAAGCGCAGGACTCATCGCTAGTAGCGAGGATAGGCAGAGATTTTCAGTGATCCATCGCTTGAAGCGCAGCATCCATCGCTAGAAGCGAGCTTAGGCAGGGATTATCAGGAGTTCATCGCTTGTAGCGATGAACTGGACGCTTGAAGCGAGCCTAGGCAGGGAATTTCAAAGGCTGGTCGCTAGTAGCGACAGACCTTGTCGCTATAGCGATCAAAGGGGCGGTTTAATGCTGATGGTGACGTGGAGCTCTATGATTGGCCAGTTGAAGTCCTCGCTACAAGCGACAGGCTGGTCGCTTGTAGCGAGCGAACATTTTCTCAGCATATTTAAGGAATTTTAAGCTCATTTCTTAGAGAGATAGTTTTTTATCAGATATAATATTTTCCAGAGCTTAGAAAACTTGTTATCTTTGAGAGAGAATAGGCATAGAGGGAGAAAAACTTCAAATAGCAATTAGATTTGGATTGAAGAAGATCTTAAGAAGCTTTGAGACATCAAGCTCTCACATATCTTCATCTTCCTTTCTTATTTTGCAAGAGTTGTCATGACAATGATCAACTAATCTCCTTTGTTGGGATTAATAGGTAATCAATCACTCATGTTGTAAACTTTTGATTATTCAATATATGATTCTAGCAATTTTTATATACCATTGAATTTCTTCTTGCTTTTCAATCTTATGTTTGATTTAAATGTTGTTGAAAAAGACTTTTGAATCTAGGTTTAGAATGATTTTCTATCAAGATAAGAAATTCTAGAAATGGGATTTGGTTTTGATAATTACATTATAGTATTGGATCATAATGCTTTTGGATCGTTTAATAGATTGAGAAATCATCGATTAAACGATACAATCGATATCACGACGTCATTTGGGAAATCAATGATGTTGTTGAGCAATACGTAATAATGTCATATATAAGAAAACGCTAGAATTTGTATTTGTAATCAATCGGATATAAACGATGTTTGATTGATGAAAGTTAATCCTAAACACCTTCTATGTCCTATTACTCTACTATTTATTTATAAAGTTTTGAAAATGATGAGTAGTGTAGTATAAAAACAAGTTAAACCCTAACTTAAGACGATAATCGAAGTTGAACGGTTTATGATATCACATTAATCCCTGTGGAACGATATAAAAACTAATACTTACTTTTGTTCATTCAACAAGGTCACCCAAGGTTATTTATGACTGTCAAGTGGGGCCTGCGCCCTCCTGGAGGGCGCCCAGCCTTACTCCAAGGGTTCAAACCCTTGCCTTTAGGATCTCAAGGCCTAAATGGTGAGATCTACGGTCCACAGCCCAACAAGCACGAGTCTTGGGACAAGGTGAAGTGATTAAACTGTTGACGGGGGTATTTGCCTGTGACCTTTTGCCTAGCAAGTGGGGCTTACTGATCATGAAGCTATATGAAAAAAATTTATGAGTACTAGCCCAACATGGATACTAACCCGATCATGGGCGCTAGCGCACGATGGGTGCTAGCCCGACATGGGTGTTTAACCCAACATGGGTGCTAGCCCAACACTGATACTAGCCCAACATGGGTACTAGCTCCATGTTTCTGTTTTGGGGGCCTTAGTGGGTACTAGCCCAACGAGAGTATTCATATAGCCCAACAAGCACGAGTCTTGGGACAAGGCGAAGTGATTAAACCGTGTGTCGAAATGGCTCCTTTGAGTAGATTAGATCGCCGCGCCGGAACTAGCCCAATATGGGCGTGATACCTTTTGAAGGTTTAGGATGAGGACGCGCCTTAGTGGAATCTGACGGTTGACATGAGGCGACCGTTCGCTCTCGCTGACGTGTTCGCATCGCAACGGTTCTTTGAAATCGTGCCAACTTAGGTGACGTCATCTGCACGTTTTCCCAGGCTTTTGTACTTTAAACTAATTTCGGATCTACTTTTCTCCACTTCCTGTCTTTCCTCTACCTTTTCACTTCCTTTACCTCCGTTTTTCTCTCCCAAATCGTTTTTTGTCGTTCAAACTGTTACAGTCTATGTGGATCGCTGCGCCTACCGTTTGTGGATCGTTCGGAGCTCGTGTTCGTTCTCAATCCTTCGTTTGTCTAAATCCAGGTAACCCTATTCGATCTTGTTCTTTTTAAGTAAAATCAGTAGTATGGTGATAATTAGGGAGTGCGATGAGGCGGGTAGGGAGTTATCCCCAGCGAATTCGGAGGAGAGGTGTAGGTTGTTGAGGGAAAGTGTTAGGCATGCGAAGCGGTCAGATGGAACCACTGATTGGATGGTGTTCGATAAGGCCTACTACGGCCACTCCCTTTTAACAGAGTTTTCGAGCGATTCAGACGAGGGTGAAGGAGGGAGTAGTAGTGGGAATTCGTCTGACTGTGTTATTCATTCTGTTCGCCCAGGTCCGTTTTGTCGGAGAGGAATTTGTTACATGGCATCCTCCAGTGGATCAGAGCAGGAGAGTTTCGCCGACGAGGTGCTTCGTTCAGAGTCCGTGTACATGGACCCCCAACGAGTGGCGTTTTTTCGGAGTAAGCTGCACGTGTCCTCTACGGGATTTGAAGAGGATGTGGTCTTGGAACATTGTTGCCCAGATGAGAAAGTGTGCGTACAAAGGCCGAAGGGAGTAAAGAGTGAGATGTTTCACATGTATACGGCTGTTTTTGAGGATCTGGGTGTGAAGTATCCCTTCACGCCCTTTGAGGTTGACATACTTAATTGTTTGAATGTGGCGCCTTCTCAGCTGCAGCCAAACAGCTGGGGGTTTATACGTGCTTTTGAGATTGTATGCGAGGGGTTGGGTTTCCAGCCCTTAGTTGGATCCTTCTTCACGTTCTATGGCACGAAGGGGTGGATAAGATGTCTTGGGTGTCCATCAGTGCGCATCCTGGCAAGAGGTTGTTCCCGTCCTACGCCTCTCATTATAAGAATTGGAGACAGACGTTCCTCAGGACCCGGGGACGAAAGGATTGTGAGGCAGCTGCCGTGTGGGTTGATGGTAAGCTGAAGTTTTTCATATGTTAGACGAGTGTGATAGAATTTTAGCAAGTGTACTAAAAATGCATCGAAGTAATAAAATTTATAAGATTCGTATCCACAGGGACTGTTTCAACTTCTACTCGGTAGTGTCGTTATTATTAAGGATGTTTGTAAAATGGGGGGTTGCACTGAGGCAATTGGTTTGGTTTGCAAGATAAATAAATAACAAATTAATTATAAAATTGGTAATGAATTTATAGGAAATATGATCAGGTCTTTCGAATCATCTGTTCATCACGAATTGGCAATCTGAACCTACACCGTTTAAATGTTCCTCTAGTTTACGATAATTAACAAAATAGCTCACGTCAATCCCTTGACTCAGAGCCCTCTTTTCTAATTATAATTCCCTAATCCCTTATGTGAACCTACAATCATCAAAGGTTTTAAAGTCCGTTAATTTCATAATCACAAATTAACAACTTTATATCCCTAGATTGTCCGTTAAGTTGAACAGCATAAATAGATCAAAGTTATAAGCTGGTGTCAGCAGTCATATAATCTCTAATTTCAATTATATTGCGTCAGAATCATAAAAGCATTACGCACAATTTATACTGAATAAACTAGAATAGCGATTATAACTGATGTAGAGTTTACAGATTACATGGTCAAAAAGCTAGAACAGAATCATCTCAGACCTAATCAATTGAAACTTAGCTACTCATGGCTAATGCACAAATAACTAGATTAAAAGAAAACAACATTACAAGGATTTTGGACTGACTATGAGTTGGATGGCAAGCCACCACGAAATCTGCAATCCTCAGCTCCAAATGTGTCTTCAATCTCCCAAAAATCAGAACCCATACTTCAGAAAATGTTTTGGCTTTTATAGAAAAAATTCAGAAACGCACTGTTGAGTATTTTGGTGTTGGCTGCATATTTTGGCAAAACCAAAGTGTTGTTTGGAAGCATCTCCTTATTTAGAACAATTCTTCAGTTACAAGTTTTCTCATTTGAAGCTGTTCAGAAGCTGAAATTTACATCAGAAGTTGAATGCTCATCAGAAGCACTGTAGCACTTCAGAAGCTGATTCAGGTTCTGATGCCCGCGTTGACTTCTGTTGACTTCATCAGAAGCTGGGTATTTTCAAGTTGTTTCTGTGCGAATCTTTGCAAGATTTATTGAGGATTTATCCACGCATATGGCTTCTAGAATGTTGATTAATTTGGAGAAGATATAATGAAGATTTGGCATGGATTTATGAATGCTCGTATTTTCCTGATATAATCTTTCAAGATACAATGTGGTTCTATTTGTTTCCTTATTGGATTACTCATAATTCTGAAACAAATCTAATTCAGAAGATTTGGAGCATAATTAAGAGACTTGTTGAAGGCTATATAAGGAGAGTTGCTGCTGCTATTCAAGACTTACGTTTTTAGAGTTATAATTCAGAAAATTGAGTCTGTGTTTTTAACTTAGAGTTTATTTGTGCACCACTCATATGCTTTGAGTTGGTTTAGGTTTAATTGAGTTGTAATTCATTCTAAGCCTTTAGGTACGAATGAAGTTTTGTTGTTGAAGTGTGTCTTCAAAAACAGGGTAGTTTTCAGAACTAGGTTTTAGTTCAAGGGTTGTTCAAGTAGTTGGGTTGCAGTTGCTTGAATAGGAAGTTAGAGGATTCTAATACTCAGAGTTGGGTAGAAGTCTGACTAGGTGGAGGTTAATTGCTTGGGATAGGAACTGGGAGTCAGTATCTGAGTCTTGAGGATTAAATCCAATAGTGGATTTCCTTCCTGGATTGGTATCCCCCAGAGTAGGAGGTGTTTACTCCGAACTAGGTTAACAAACCTTGTGTGCCTTTTTACTTTCCTGCACTTTATTTTGCTGCTTGTGTTGTGTTTGTGTGTGCTCTGTTTTAAGCAATTTATTGTGCCCTGCGTATTGTTCAGAACCTTGTTGGTTCAGAACTTGGTAACTCTTCTTATTGCCTGGCCAGAATTTCATGCACACATCGTGCTCCGATGCTACGAAATCATGCTCCGATTTCTTCAATAAATTCAATTTAAAGCCTGACGCGCCTCCAAATCGTAGCACGATGACAAGCCATCATAGTCCGATATTTTACGAACCAAAACCCTTCAAATCTGCTCCAAATCGTGCTCCGATGCTACAGATCGTGGCACGATTTCTTTGATCCCGGAATCATGAAAATTGTTCTTTTGTGGCTCATTACTCACGCAAATCATCTGAATTCAACTAAAACAGTATAAAACTTGCTAAAGAAAATGAAATATGACCTATTGACATCAGAGTGCTCCGGCGTCTATCATGGGATTTGACTACGAGAAGCTGGACGCATATGATCAGGGCGTCGTCTGTTTTTTGGATAAAATGCTGCCCATGAACATCCGGGAGTTGTTGAATAGGGAAGGGGATGTGAATAGCTTAGACACATACTTACGTGAGTCGAATTTATTTATTTGTGCCTACACTGTGCTTTTCTATTTTCTTGTCCTCTTAACATTTCTGTTTTCATTTTCTGTAAAGGACATGGCACCCATGACTGCGGCGGAGAGGAAGAAATATCTCGAGGAAATGAAGGCCAAGAAGGCTGCTGAGGGGATGGCAGCCACTGATCCTGCTGGACTCATTACACGCAAGCCGAAGAGGAAGGCTGATCATCTTCCCGAGTCTCAGGCTGAGTCCCTCACGGCGGCCACTCATGATAAGGCGTCGCCCAGGAAAGATGAGAGAGGGAAGGCAGTAACTGAGAAAAAAGGTAAGACAACGCCTTCTCCTTCCTCGATTAGCGCCATCAAGACCAGTAGATCGGTGCAATCTTTTTGGGATAAAGGTTTTGACTATGGTGCCTATGTCAAAGAGAGGTTGGTTTTTAGTCTAGAAGACGCGGAGGCGGGGAACTAGGGTGATGTTCCCTTTATGACGAGGGATGTGGGAGTTCATTGCTTGCGGTTTATAATGCTCTTGGATGCGGTGGATCGGAAGTATGAAGAATTGGTGCAAAATGAGGAGGCTCTTCAAGCTACGGTGAGGGCATTGGAGAAAGAGGTGAAGGAGGCCAAGGACGCGAGGGAGAGAGAAGTGAAGGAAGCCAGAGAGGCGGTGAAGCTTGAGTGTGATAAGCGCATCTCCGATCTGAAAATTGGTTATGCAGCGGATCTTGCTGGGAAGGACGGGGTTATCGCTAAGTTGCAAAATGATGTCGCGGCTGGAACGGAAAGGGAGGATCAGCTTAAGGCTGAGGTTTCCAAAGCGAAGGGCGAGCTGGCTCTGAATTTCGATGCTGGCTTTGAAAGGGCTAAGGCTCAAGTCGCCCTTCTGCACCCTGGTGTCGATCTTTCCGCCCTTGATTCCTTTAAAGTTATTGTAGATGGCGCCCTAGTCGACGAACCATAATTTCACTTGTTGTAATTTTTAATTTATTTCGAACTCAGTACTCTTCTTTAAATTTGTAATGATGCATCGTTTTCCTTAAGCTTCTCGTCTGTTCCTTTTATCTTCAAATTTATTCATTTTAGAAAGCACCTCCTGGGCGGTGGTCATTACTTGTGTTCGTTTCATAACAATGTTGAGAATTGTCGGGTTGTTTCATTTTCGGCTCACGACGTCTTAGAGCCCTCTTTTGGGTTAAGGAATTAGGTGGCGATTTCATTTTCGGTTCACGACATCTTAGAGCCCTCTTTGGGGTTAAGGAATTAGGTGGCGATTTCATTTTCGGCTCACGACGTCTTAGAGCCCTCTTTGGGGTTAAGGAATTAGGTGGCGATTTCATTTTCGGCTCACGACGTCTTAGATCCCTCTTTGGGGTTAAGGAATTAGGTGGCGATTTCATTTTCGGCTCACGGCGTCTTAGAGCCCTCTTTGGGGTTAAGGAATTAGGTGGCGATCTCATTTTCGGCTCACGACGTCTTAGATCCCTCTTTGGGGTTAAGGAATTAGGTGGCGATCTCATTTTCGGCTCACGACGTCGTAGAGCCCTCACTGGGGTTAAGGAATTAGGTGGCGATCTCATTTAAGACTTGGCGTTGTTGATCTGCTACAGGCCATGAGAGTAATATAAAACAAGTGATATATATATATATATATATATATATATATATATATATATATATATAATAATAATAATAATAATAATAATAATAATAATAATAATAATAATAATAAAAAAGCGGGGCCTCATTAACAACCCCCCACTACTGCAGGGGAAAAGAGTGCCCCTTTTTCTTTAATGTTGTACAGAAATGTTGCAATACATAAGATAAAAGTCAAAGTAAAAATTAAAATGGTTTTGTTGACCCTCTAGTTCACCTTTGAATTGTTGTGGCGAGCTTCTCCCTGCTTTGTAGCTGAATCGCGGACGTGCTTAGGTTTGTGAAATCCCAAAATCATGCTTGTTGCCTTTGGTAAGTCTGTCTTGCTAGCTTTCTCTGTGAAACTTCCGGTTCGCCCGGCGGGCGTGCTGACTGGCTCGAGTACATCTGTCTGCTAGATTGGATAAAGAGCGGGGGGACGACACACTTCGGCGGGGTGAACGCTAAGCATATCTGTCGGCTGACCAGCGGTAAGATTCAGATTTGTCTTTAGAGGCTTTGTTATGCTCAGCTCTTTATCTGCCAGACTTTCCTTTAGACTTTTCGCTGCTTCTATGCGTTCCTGCTGAAATTCTTCTTCTGGACTTGTGCTAACGATGTTCACTTGGTGTGCTTTTGGGTTGCTGGTTCCTTTCTTTTCTCTCTGCAGCTTCAAGCTATTGTGATAACATTCTCGTGCAATTTTCTGATCTGCTCTGATGGTGCCGACCCGTCCATTATCCAGCGGGTATTTCATGACGAGGAACTTAGTGGAAAGATAAGCGTCAAGGACGTTGAAAGTCGGGCGGCCTATTATGATGTTGTATGAACAGGGCGAGTTTACCACTAAATATTTAATCCTGATTGTTGTGGCGTTGTTACCTGTGTCGAAGGTTGTTTTCAAGGTGATGTATCCACGAACGTGTACCTGCTCCCCTGTGAAGCCAGCCAGGATTCCCTTGAAAGGTTGGAACTGGTCCTCGTCCAATCCCATTCTTTCAAAAGCAGAGTAATAAAGGATGTTTGTGGAGCTTCCAGGATCAATCAACACCCTCTTGACAACTTCTTTTTGATTCCGAGATAGAAAGAACAGCTAGAAGAGCCAATAGTAAGAATCGGAAAAAGAAGCAACAAGCTAAGAGGAGGCAACAAGAGGAGAGTTCTGTTTCTAGTCAATCATCTAGTCCTAATCCAAGCCAAGAGTTACAAATGGCTGCAACTGGAGATGGTTCAGGAGGTTCTGCAATGCCATGTACTAACAGTCCACGCCGTTTTGCACAATTAGGGAAGACTCCGCGGACTGCCAAGCAAACGGAGATGAAGACGGGGATATTACAAATCTTATATGCTAATCCATTCTCAGGATTAGACCATGAAGACCCGTTCCAACATCTCACAAAATTCTATGAGATTGCGGGAACCCTTGGTGAGACGGAAAGTAATGAGGAGGCTATGTGGATGAGAATGTTTCCACATTCATTGATTGGTAAAGCTAAGGAGTGGTACTTGGACCAACCTCCGACGGTGATGACGAACTGGAATACACTTGAGGAGAAATTCCTTGAGAGGTTCTTCCCTCAGAATCGGTTCATGGAGGCGAAGACAACCATTGCGGTGTTTTCACAAGGTACAAGTGAAACACTATGTGAAGCCTGGGAGCGTTTCAAGTCAATGCTCAGAAGATGTCCGAACCATGGATTTGATGAGTTAACACAAATTCATCTCTTCCGGAACGGAATGCAACGACAATCCAAGCTTTTGCTTGACGCTGCAGCTGGTGGTTCTTTAATGGCCAAGAGCGCGGAGGATGCTGTTGCTATTATAGATAGAATGGCGTTGAACGATCACCAAGCTCATCACAACCGTAGCCAAAGCCAAAGGAAGGCGGGAATCCTTGATTTGGGAACTAATGATGCGATCCTTGCACAAAACAAGTTGCTCACGCAACAAGTGGAAGAGTTGACAAAGAAAATGGCCAACCTTCCTCAACAAATGAAGGACATCCAGAACGAGCAAAGAAGACAACACCAAGTCGCATCTTGCGAGCTTTGTTCGGGAGACCACCCAACCGGATTCTGTCCGCCCCCCACAGAAGAGGTAAGCTATGTTGGTAATCAACCAAGGCCTCAACAGTTTCAAAACCAATTCCAAAGCCATCCAAACAACTTCCCAAGAGGGAATAATCCGAATTATGGCCAAGGTTGGAGAGGAGAAGCTGGGCAGTATAACCGACAACCTTACCAGAATTATAACCAATATCAACCTCCACAACAAAACCGCAACCAGACCACTGATGAAACCCTCAATCAATTCATGCAGCAGTCAATGGCCAACCAGAAGACCACTGATGCGTCCATTAAAAATCTGGAGACGCAAGTGGGTCAATTGGCACAACAACTTTCTCAAGCTACTCAACAAGGCGGAACCTTTACCGCCAACACACAAACCAACCCAAAGGATCATGCATCATCATCGAAATGACAATTAAGTCATTTTGATGAGGAAGTCCTTGCATCAAGAGACAACGAAAATTGCAAGGCAATTGCTACAAGGAGCGGGAAGGTAATTGGCCAAGGTATAGGGGACAATCTTGAAGTAGAGAGAAGGGTTGTTGAGAATGAGGTGAGGGAGAAGGATGAAGATGAAGGGCGTGAGGAAGAAATAGAAGATGTACATATAGAGGATGTAGTAGAAAAAAATAATAAGGATGTAGTTGAAAATGAGAACATTGTATGGAAGAAGGATGTGGTGAAGGAGAAAGGCAAGAAGCAAGAAATAGTGAAGAATGCACCAACACCGCACCTACCTTACCCAACTACACCAGCCAAAAAAGAGAAGGAGAGGCAGTTTGCTAGGTTCCTTGAAGTATTCAAGAGGTTACAAATCAATATACCGTTCTCGGAAGCCCTAGAGCAAATGCCGGCATATGCCAAGTTCATGAAGGAAATCCTTTCCAAGAAGCGGAGGTTTAATGAAGAAGAAACAATTTTGCTAGACGCAAATTGTAGTGAAATCATCCAGAACACATTGTCAAGAAAGAAGAGAGATCCGGGCAAAGTTACATTACTTGTGTCCATTGGCAATGTAGATGTCGGCAAGGCACTCATTGATTTGGGTTCAAGCATCAACCTAATACCACTATCCGTTGTCAAAAGGATAGGTGATATAGTTGTGAAGAGAACCAACTTAACCTTGCAATTGGCCGACAAATCCTACACTCGTCCATTGGGAATTGCTGAAGACGTGTTGGTGAAAGTCGACAAGTTCTTGTTCCCCGTCGACTTTGTAGTGATGGACATTCCAGAGGATGATGATGTGCCACTACTTCTTGGGAGAACTTTCATGCAAACGGCACGGATGATGATTGATCTTGACGGAGGCTTAATGAAAGTCCGTGTGGACGATGAAGAAGTCAATTTCAACATCCATGAAGCAATGAGGTTCCCTAGTGATAAAGCTGCGTGTTTCAAGATGGATGCAACGGAAGAATTGATAGTTGATACGAGAAACCAGTTGCATGACTTGACACATCTTGAGAGAGTTTTGACAAACGCACTAAGTATCCTAGGAGAAGAAGATGAGCTAGAGCTTGAAGAGTGTTTGAAGGAGCTCGATTCGTTGAAGGAAATTCCTCCTCACAAAGCCAAAATCGAGGAATTGACGAATGATGCTAAAGTAGAAGAAGTGAAGCCGGAGATGAAGATATTGCCCTCACATTTGAAGTATGTGTTTCTTGATCAAGAGGGTACCAAACCGGTAATCATTAGTAGCTCCTTGTCAAACCATGAAGAAACAAGATTGGTCGAAGTTTTGAAGTCCAACAAGGAAGCAATAGGTTGGACACTATCCGACTTAAAAGGGATAAGTCCTTCCTATTGCATGCACAAGATCATGATGGAAGAGGATTATAAACCGGTAGCACAACCTCAAAGACGGCTAAACCCAAACATGAAAGAAGTAGTCCGGAAAGAAGTAGTGAAGCTACTAGAAGCCGGCATGATATATCCGATCTCGGATAGCACTTGGGTTAGTCCGGTTCAAGTTGTCCCTAAGAAGGGAGGTATGACGGTTATCGCGAATGAGAAGAATGAGCTCATACCGACTAGAACCGTGACCGGTTGGAGGATGTGTATCGACTACCGGAGGTTGAACAAAGCAACTAGAAAGGATCATTTTCCTCTACCATTTATGGATCAAATGCTAGAGAGGCTGTCAGGACAAGCTTTTTACTGTTTCCTTGACGGGTATTCAGGTTACAATCAGATATCGGTGAATCCAGACGATCACGAGAAGACTGCATTCACATGTCCTTTTGGGGTATTCGCATATCGACGCATGCCGTTTGGTTTATGTAACGCTCCAGCAACATTTCAACGATGCATGCAAGCTATATTTGCAGACTTGATAGAGAAAAGCATTGAAGTGTTCATGGACGACTTCTCAGTTTTCGGGTCATCATTTGATTTATGCTTGAAGAATCTGGACACGGTACTGAAACGGTGCAAGGAAACCAACTTGGTGCTCAATTGGGAGAAGTGTCACTTCATGGTAACCGAGGGTATTGTCCTTGGTCACAAGGTCTCCTCCAAGGGTATCGAAGTTGATAAAGCTAAGGTCGACGTGATAGGAAAACTTCCACCACCAGTTAATGTCAAAGGAATCCGAAGCTTCCTAGGCCATGCCGGGTTCTATCGGAGATTCATCAAAGACTTCTCAAAAATCGCAAAGCCATTGAGCAACTTGCTCAACAAAGATAAGTCTTTTGATTTTGATATTGACTGTTTAAATGCATTTAATAGTTTAAAGGATAGCTTAACATCCGCACCCATAATCACCGCACCAAACTGGACATACGATTTTGAACTTATGTGCGATGCAAGTGATTATGCGGTAGGCGCGGTGTTAGGTCAACGCAAAAACAAAATTTTTCATGCTATACACTACGCAAGTAAAGTTTTAAATGACGCACAAGTCAATTATGCTACCACTGAAAAAGAATTACTTGCCATAGTGTTCGCATTAGAAAAATTTCGTTCGTATCTCATTGGTTCAAAAATTGTTATTTGGACTGACCATGCAGCTATCAAGTACTTGATTACCAAACCCGACTCAAAGCCGAGACTCATCCGTTGGATGTTGCTACTCCAAGAGTTTGATTTGGAGATTAAGGACAAGAAGGGGACTGAGAACCTAGTAGCTGATCATCTGTCCAGATTGGTGAACAAAGAGATAACGAAGAATGAAAGGGACATCCTTGAAGAGTTCCCGGATGAACAGTTGCTTATGGTGCAAGAAAGACCATGGTTCGCGGACATGGCCAACTACAAAGCAACGGGGTTCATTCCGGAGGATTACACATGGCAAATGAAGAAGAGGTTGTTGAGAGACGCCACTCAATTCATTTGGGATGACCCATACTTATTCAAGATTGGAGTAGACCACTTAATAAGAAGATGTGTTGCTAGAGAAGAAGCCAAGGACATCATGTGGCATTGTCACAACTCGCCATATGGTGGTCATTACAGTGGAGAAAGAACTGGAGCAAAAGTTCTTCAAGCTGGCTTTTATTGGCCCTCGTTGTTCAAAGACTCATATGAACATGTGAAAGAATGCGAGAGTTGCCAGAAGACCGGAGGGATTTCAAAGAGGAATGAAATGCCTCTACAAAGTATCCTTGAAGTCGAAGTCTTCGACTGTTGGGGTATTGACTTTGTAGGGCCATTTCCATCTCCTTTGAACAACGAGTATATTCTGGTGGCTGTTGATTACGTGTCAAAGTGGGTTGAAGCAATAGCATCTCAAAAAGCCGATAGCAAGACGGTGGTCAAGTTTCTGAAAAGAAACATCTTTTCCCGATTTGGAACTCCAAGAGTGCTAATAAGTGATGGAGGTTCACACTTCTGCAATCAGCAGTTAGCAAAAGCACTTGAGCACTATGGAGTAAAGCATAAGGTAGCTTCACCATACCATCCACAGACCAACGGTCAAGCCGAGGTATCCAACCGTGAAATCAAACGGATACTTGAGAAGACCGTGTCATCTTCAAGGAAGGATTGGGCGATGAAACTGGACGAAGCGTTGTGGGCCTATAGGACCGCATACAAAGCTCCTACGGGTTTCACACCATTCCAGTTGGTGTATGGGAAAGCATGCCACTTGCCGGTCGAGTTGGAGCACAAAGCGTTTTGGGCGCTCAAGTTTTTGAACTTTGATCAAGAGCAAGCTGGGGAGAAGAGAAAGCTTCAAATGCATGAGTTAGAGGAAATGCGTGACCAAGCCTATCAGTCAAGCAAGCTCTATAAGGAAAAGGTTAAACGGTATCATGACAAGAAGATCATGAAGAGGGAATTCAAGCCTGGTCAGATGGTGTTGCTGTTCAATGCAAGACTATGATTATTTCCGGGTAAATTGAAGTCCAAGTGGTCCGGTCCGTTCATGATAAAGGAAGTAAAGCCTTATGGAGCTGTGGAACTTGAGGATCCTATCACCAAGTCGACATGGACAGTGAATGGACAAAGGCTTAAGCCATATTTTGGAGGTGAAGTCGTTCGGCACACGACGACGATTTCACTCATCGATTCTTATGCGTAATCGAATCAGGCGTCGATCTAATGACGTTAAACAAGAGCTTGTTGGGAGGCACCCCAATTTTGTAAGTATGTTGTGTTTTTAGTGTTAGTTTACTTCTGTACAAGTATTTATGCAAGTTGGGATAGTGGCTAGAACTTAAAAATTTATTTTTCTGTTTCCTGTCATGGTCGCTACAGCGACCAACTCATCGCTGTAGCGATGGAATTTACACTACGTCGCTGTAGCGACGCACTTGTCGCTTGTAGCGACAGTTTTTGCACTTGCGCTTGTAGCGCCACACCACGCTTGTAGCGATGGGCTTTTTGCCTGTTGCTGTAGCGACGGATCGCGCGCTTGTAGCGAGCGTATCAGAAAACAGTTTTATAATACCCAGGCCACTACTGTCGCTTCAGTAACCCCCAACCACTTTCATTAAGTGCTATAGCCGTTGTTTTCTTATATTTTCACATCTGTAACATTCTGTAAACACTCCATTCATTTCTGCATTGTGTTCTCTTTCTGTTTCTGCACAAATCTGCAAAATCACTCTTTACTTCTGTTTAATCTCAACCAACAATCACTCAGGTATGTATTTCGTTCCTCTCTGTTCCTGTTTAGTAGTTTTTTACTTGTTAATAGTGCCTGCATGCTGATTTCACAATTTAGGGTTTTAGGGTTTTACGAAATTTGAACTTAATCATGCCCTGAATGTTTACCCATGTTTAGATATTGTTTAAGTTGTTATAAATGAACGAAAATCACTTGAAAAACTTCCCTGTAATCCTTTTGTTCATAGAAATCGTATTTTGGAAAAACCTTTTGTAAAAATTCAAAATAATTTAGGGTTTTTGAGGATTTAGGAAGTTTAGGTGATTGTTTCTCATTTATTCTAGCTTTAATGTTATTTTCGCATGCTACAAGTTAGTTAAAATCAGAAAAAACATGAATTTTGAAAATGGGTCTCCTCGCTAGAACAGCGCTTGTAGCGCAGGAACCAGACTTTTTCTGGGTTTCGTCGCTACAGCGACCAAGCTGTCGCTTGTAGCGAGCGAACCCAGAATTTGTTTTATTTTTGTTTTGATTGAGACTTGACTTGTACCCTACTTAACATTCATCTGTTTTGATCATTTTTGTAGGAATGGCACCTAAAACCTCTTCTAAACGTCAAAGGAACGTTGAAAGTTCCTCGTCACGACCACGAGCAAACGTTCAACCACACGACGCAAGTCGTTTCCTAAGCTGGAGGAACCAGGAACGCTATGAGGAGTTGAGGACAAGACGCATTTGGTCTGAGAAGAGGTTTGAGATTTCTGAAGAGGGGGAATATGGAGGCTTAGCAGCCATGATTAACGAGAGGAAGTGGGGTATTTTATGCACACCACCCAGGAGGATCAATTATGACATAGTGCGCGAGTTTTATGCGAACGCGATCCCCTCTGATCCGTCTGATGAGTTTACTTGGACGACCTATGTGCGAGGGCGCACAGTCACCTTCGATCGCATGTCCATCAACGCATATCTGGGCAAGCCTCTGGAGCTGGTTGAGGAAGATAATCCGCTTGCACCCACTGCGCTTTGTGATTTCTGTGAGCGTCAGAGGAGTGGTGATTGGGATCACGACAGCATCGCACAGGATATCTTCCAGGAGGGGAAGAGTTATGACGTGAGTAGGGCTTCGGGTAAGCCTTTCCGAGCATTCAGGGAGGATATGACTACTGAGGCTCAGGTAATCCTTACCCTTATTCTGTATAACATTCGCCCCAAATCTCACACCTCCTCCACCACCTTAGATGTGACCCCTCTTGTCCATTATATCCTCACTCAGCGTCAGGTTGACGTTGCTAGACTGATAGCAAATGAGATGAGGATAGTTGCTGAGAGTGGCATATTACCCCCGGGCAAACCTAAATGCCCTCTGACTTTTCCCGGGTTGATCATGGGTCTATGTAGGCGAGCTAGAGTTCATATGCCATCACAGGTTGATGAGGAAATTAAAAACCCTATTGATGATAGATACATCAATAGGTACTGCTCGACACCTGCACCTGTTGCCCCACCACCTCCCACCTCAGCCGGACCATCATCTTCAGCCGGACCTTCTCATGTACCACCACCACCACCTCAGCATACTAGCCACCCTAGCCACCCGACCATTCCACCTTTGGACTTCTCGAGTTGGGATTCTGCTACTGTGAGCTCATTCCTGTTGGCGCAGAATGCGTCAAATCATCGGGCACTTACTACGATTCAGAGCCATCTGCACGACAGTGGCCAAAACCCGTGGACACCTGCTTTCTTCTCCGAGCACATCGCTTGGCCTGGGGACAGGCCATTCTTTCCAGGAGGGGCAGATGCAGCGGATGCTGGTGATCAGCAGGATGCTGGCGATGAGGGTGATGACGACGCAGATGTGGATGATGATCTGGGTGATGATTCCTGCTACAAATTCTATTGATCGCATGGCAGCTGACTCGATAGACTCTGAGGACGACATGGCCACAGACTCGGATTGATGATGCAGAGCTGCAGATCTTGATTTGTTTTCTCTTTCGTTTTATTTATTCAACTTTGTACTTCTTTAACATTTTGATTTATGCTTTGTATTTTGAGTATGTTTTATGTACCTTGGATAATATTACATTATGTTTATGTTATTTATATTTTGGGTATTACATGTTAATATAGTTATATTTTATTTATGCTTTAGTATTTATGTTAAAAAAAATTTTGAAATGATCCCAACAAATTTTGAAAGAAAGATGAATGATTCAAAAGCAATGCTTGAAATGTGAATCATCTGAGTGATAATGATAGAATGAGTGTTAAAGCGCGCAGCTAAGGTACTCGTTTTCTTGTTTTTCTAGGTATATTCTTTAATGTGAATAAGTTCTTTACACACACAAGTTAATTTATTCAGTTTTTAAGCAAGCATGTGTTTAGTTTTGAACCAATATAGAACTAGCCATAATGTGAGGAATCCTCAACCATTGTATATATATGCAGGAGACCAATATCATGTTTAACTCAGTTATATTATGTTAAATCTGTTGTTGTTTTAATTTGTATAAGAGCATTGAAATGATCAAGGCAATTTTTTTGAAATTGAGAGAAATACTTGACCAAATGAACCTACCCTGTGAGATGTGTGAGTATCTGTTAACCCATCTGAGCCTAATGGAATCAGAATTGTTAACTGTGGACTGTCAATTTAATAAGCTCATCTGCTTATTTAAATTGCCGGAGTTTGTAAAAAAAAATTCAGTTCATAGTTAACTCTTTAATGAATTCTGATAGTTGTTTTCTTTTGAACCCTTATCCATCGTTTTTATTGACCTTTGCCATAATAACAAAGGAACATTCGATTAGGGTATCATTGGAATAAGTTGGGGAGAAAGGAAGGTTTTATTTATGTCAATGTAAGGGTGAATGATGTTAATTGATCTTGACAACAAGAAAAGAAAAAGAAAAGAAAAGAAAAAAAAAAGAAAAGCAAACCAAGAAAAAGAAAAGAGAAAAATGAAAAGGGTTTGCAAGATTTCAAAGAAAAAGTTGTCAAAGATCAATCAAGAATAAGAAAAGTTGGAAATTCACCAAGTGTTGTATTGGAGAAAGAAGGAAGTTGTAATTAGATTGAATGTTTCCTTTTGCTTGGCCATTTGAATTCAAATATCCCACATATGACAATTCTTTTGTAGCCTAGCCCAATTACAACCCTTAAAGACCTTTTGATCAATGCCTTTTATGCTTTTGGAAATGATAATTAGATAGACACATAATTTGATTGTATGTTATCATGTTTATTGGATGAGTGTTCATAACCCTTACAAATAATTTCAATTGTTCATATACTTTATATAGAAGTGTGTTAGGTTTGGTTCAAATTTAAACATGTTGCTTGTTTAGGATTGTATGATTTAATTCCTTGTGTTTAGAACTAGTTCACATTTGTAGAATGTATCTTGTTTAATGAGAAACTGGACTTAAGCTTGCGCAATCACATTTGAATCACTCACTTGATATTTATTTCTTCGCACTTTTGAATCCTTTGCTAAATTGCTCAATACTGTGGTTTTTAAAGCTATGAAAAATTTCCTTTTGTTCTTTGGTTTGAGGACAAACCAAAATGTAAGTTGGGGAGAGTTTGATAAGTGCTTAAATGTTGTTATATTTTGGTACAAATTAAGGCACTTATGCTTACTTGTTGTACAAGTTACCTTAGGATTTGAGCATAAATGTGTTAAAAATGCAATAAATGTGATCCTAAGCCTTACCCCATGTTATTATGCAGGAAATACATGCTTGAACCTGATTGATGCAAAGACATGAAGCTTTTCTTGATGCCATCGCTACAAGCGCAGGACTCATCGCTAGTAGCGAGGATAGGCAGAGATTTTCAGTGATCCATCGCTTGAAGCGCAGCATCCATCGCTAGAAGCGAGCTTAGGCAGGGATTATCAGGAGTTCATCGCTTGTAGCGATGAACTGGACGCTTGAAGCGAGCCTAGGCAGGGAATTTCAAAGGCTGGTCGCTAGTAGCGACAGACCTTGTCGCTATAGCGATCAAAGGGGCGGTTTAATGCTGATGGTGACGTGGAGCTCTATGATTGGCCAGTTGAAGTCCTCGCTACAAGCGACAGGCTGGTCGCTTGTAGCGAGCGAACATTTTCTCAGCATATTTAAGGAATTTTAAGCTCATTTCTTAGAGAGATAGTTTTTTATCAGATATAATATTTTCCAGAGCTTAGAAAACTTGTTATCTTTGAGAGAGAATAGGCATAGAGGGAGAAAAACTTCAAATAGCAATTAGATTTGGATTGAAGAAGATCTTAAGAAGCTTTGAGACATCAAGCTCTCACATATCTTCATCTTCCTTTCTTATTTTGCAAGAGTTGTCATGACAATGATCAACTAATCTCCTTTGTTGGGATTAATAGGTAATCAATCACTCATGTTGTAAACTTTTGATTATTCAATATATGATTCTAGCAATTTTTATATACCATTGAATTTCTTCTTGCTTTTCAATCTTATGTTTGATTTAAATGTTGTTGAAAAAGACTTTTGAATCTAGGTTTAGAATGATTTTCTATCAAGATAAGAAATTCTAGAAATGGGATTTGGTTTTGATAATTACATTATAGTATTGGATCATAATGCTTTTGGATCGTTTAATAGATTGAGAAATCATCGATTAAACGATACAATCGATATCACGACGTCATTTGGGAAATCAATGATGTTGTTGAGCAATACGTAATAATGTCATATATAAGAAAACGCTAGAATTTGTATTTGTAATCAATCGGATATAAACGATGTTTGATTGATGAAAGTTAATCCTAAACACCTTCTATGTCCTATTACTCTACTATTTATTTATAAAGTTTTGAAAATGATGAGTAGTGTAGTATAAAAACAAGTTAAACCCTAACTTAAGACGATAATCGAAGTTGAACGGTTTATGATATCACATTAATCCCTGTGGAACGATATAAAAACTAATACTTACTTTTGTTCATTCAACAAGGTCACCCAAGGTTATTTATGACTGTCAAGTGGGGCCTGCGCCCTCCTGGAGGGCGCCCAGCCTTACTCCAAGGGTTCAAACCCTTGCCTTTAGGATCTCAAGGCCTAAATGGTGAGATCTACGGTCCACAGCCCAACAAGCACGAGTCTTGGGACAAGGTGAAGTGATTAAACTGTTGACGGGGGTATTTGCCTGTGACCTTCTGCCTAGCAAGTGGGGCTTACTGATCATGAAGCTATATGAAAAAAATTTATGAGTACTAGCCCAACATGGATACTAGCCCGATCATGGGCGCTAGCGCACGATGGGTGCTAGCCCGACATGGGTGTTTAACCCAACATGGGTGCTAGCCCAACACTGATACTAGCCCAACATGGGTACTAGCTCCATGTTTCTGTTTTGGGGGCCTTAGTGGGTACTAGCCCAACGAGAGTATTCATATAGCCCAACAAGCACGAGTCTTGGGACAAGGCGAAGTGATTAAACCGTGTGTCGAAATGGCTCCTTTGAGTAGATTAGATCGCCGCGCCGGAACTAGCCCAATATGGGCGTGATACCTTTTGAAGGTTTAGGATGAGGACGCGCCTTAGTGGAATCTGACGGTTGACATGAGGCGACCGTTCGCTCTCGCTGACGTGTTCGCATCGCAACGGTTCTTTGAAATCGTGCCAACTTAGGTGACGTCATCTGCACGTTTTCCCAGGCTTTTGTACTTTAAACTAATTTCGGATCTACTTTTCTCCACTTCCTGTCTTTCCTCTACCTTTTCACTTCCTTTACCTCCGTTTTTCTCTCCCAAATCGTTTTTTGTCGTTCAAACTGTTACAGTCTATGTGGATCGCTGCGCCTACCGTTTGTGGATCGTTCGGAGCTCGTGTTCGTTCTCAATCCTTCGTTTGTCTAAATCCAGGTAACCCTATTCGATCTTGTTCTTTTTAAGTAAAATCAGTAGTATGGTGATAATTAGGGAGTGCGATGAGGCGGGTAGGGAGTTATCCCCAGCGAATTCGGAGGAGAGGTGTAGGTTGTTGAGGGAAAGTGTTAGGCATGCGAAGCGGTCAGATGGAACCACTGATTGGATGGTGTTCGATAAGGCCTACTACGGCCACTCCCTTTTAACAGAGTTTTCGAGCGATTCAGACGAGGGTGAAGGAGGGAGTAGTAGTGGGAATTCGTCTGACTGTGTTATTCATTCTGTTCGCCCAGGTCCGTTTTGTCGGAGAGGAATTTGTTACATGGCATCCTCCAGTGGATCAGAGCAGGAGAGTTTCGCCGACGAGGTGCTTCGTTCAGAGTCCGTGTACATGGACCCCCAACGAGTGGCGTTTTTTCGGAGTAAGCTGCACGTGTCCTCTACGGGATTTGAAGAGGATGTGGTCTTGGAACATTGTTGCCCAGATGAGAAAGTGTGCGTACAAAGGCCGAAGGGAGTAAAGAGTGAGATGTTTCACATGTATACGGCTGTTTTTGAGGATCTGGGTGTGAAGTATCCCTTCACGCCCTTTGAGGTTGACATACTTAATTGTTTGAATGTGGCGCCTTCTCAGCTGCAGCCAAACAGCTGGGGGTTTATACGTGCTTTTGAGATTGTATGCGAGGGGTTGGGTTTCCAGCCCTTAGTTGGATCCTTCTTCACGTTCTATGGCACGAAGGGGTGGATAAGATGTCTTGGGTGTCCATCAGTGCGCATCCTGGCAAGAGGTTGTTCCCGTCCTACGCCTCTCATTATAAGAATTGGAGACAGACGTTCCTCAGGACCCGGGGACGAAAGGATTGTGAGGCAGCTGCCGTGTGGGTTGATGGTAAGCTGAAGTTTTTCATATGTTAGACGAGTGTGATAGAATTTTAGCAAGTGTACTAAAAATGCATCGAAGTAATAAAATTTATAAGATTCGTATCCACAGGGACTGTTTCAACTTCTACTCGGTAGTGTCGTTATTATTAAGGATGTTTGTAAAATGGGGGGTTGCACTGAGGCAATTGGTTTGGTTTGCAAGATAAATAAATAACAAATTAATTATAAAATTGGTAATGAATTTATAGGAAATATGATCAGGTCTTTCGAATCATCTGTTCATCACGAATTGGCAATCTGAACCTACACCGTTTAAATGTTCCTCTAGTTTACGATAATTAACAAAATAGCTCACGTCAATCCCTTGACTCAGAGCCCTCTTTTCTAATTATAATTCCCTAATCCCTTATGTGAACCTACAATCATCAAAGGTTTTAAAGTCCGTTAATTTCATAATCACAAATTAACAACTTTATATCCCTAGATTGTCCGTTAAGTTGAACAGCATAAATAGATCAAAGTTATAAGCTGGTGTCAGCAGTCATATAATCTCTAATTTCAATTATATTGCGTCAGAATCATAAAAGCATTACGCACAATTTATACTGAATAAACTAGAATAGCGATTATAACTGATGTAGAGTTTACAGATTACATGGTCAAAAAGCTAGAACAGAATCATCTCAGACCTAATCAATTGAAACTTAGCTACTCATGGCTAATGCACAAATAACTAGATTAAAAGAAAACAACATTACAAGGATTTTGGACTGACTATGAGTTGGATGGCAAGCCACCACGAAATCTGCAATCCTCAGCTCCAAATGTGTCTTCAATCTCCCAAAAATCAGAACCCATACTTCAGAAAATGTTTTGGCTTTTATAGAAAAAATTCAGAAACGCACTGTTGAGTATTTTGGTGTTGACTGCATATTTTGGCAAAACCAAAGTGTTGTTTGGAAGCATCTCCTTATTTAGAACAATTCTTCAGTTACAAGTTTTCTCATTTGAAGCTGTTCAGAAGCTGAAATTTACATCAGAAGTTGAATGCTCATCAGAAGCACTGTAGCACTTCAGAAGCTGATTCAGGTTCTGATGCCCGCTGTCGCGTCGAATTTCGGATGTCAAGCTATTGACTAGCATTGAATCACTAAATTTAAATCACGACTGAACTTTTAATTTTTCGGGGAAAAAGGAAAAAAGTTCTAAATTACCTTGAAAAGAGATTTTAGGTTCGAAAGTCGATTATGCGAGGGGAAGGTATTAGCACCCCTCACATCCGTTGTACTCAACGGGAACCTCTTAGTTGGCTTAGGCTTAAAATGTTTTTTGACGTTTTGCTTGCATGCTTAATCATATATATAGATGTAAAGGAAAAAGAAAATATAACATGAGGTGAAGAAAGAGATAAAAACAAACGAAATAGAAAAAAGAAAAAAAGATTTTTTAATAACGGGCTTGACAAGACGTCGGTCTTGCTCCTACGTATCTCCCGGTAGTCGGAGAATTCAAAGCTTACGTAGTTCTTGGGAAAGGATTGTTTGAAAACGCACAAAGGCGTAAAAAGCTTAAAAAATAAAACAAACGCACGGAGGCGTACAAAAAGCTTGAAAATAAAACAAACGCACGGAGGCGTTAAATTCGCGCAAGGCGTAAAAAGGATGAAAATAACGCGCAAAGGCGCGAAAGGTTTGGATTGGCCACAAGGGCCAAGATTGGTGAGTTTTTATACTTCGAAAATAGAATGACGATTGTCCGAGCAACGAGACATACGTCAAGCGTTCGTACAACCGGGGAAAGGAGAGACATACGTCAAACCACCCTTTTTCATTCAAGTTTTGTTTAAAACGTATTTTTTGGGGAAGCTAGAAAAGAATGACGATCGTCTAAACAACGAGACATACGTCAAGTGTTTATCCGATCGGGGAAAGGAAAGACATACGTCAAACCACCCTTTTTCATTCAAGTTTTGCTTGAATTTTGAGAAAATGTATAAACTAAAAAAAACGCTCGTTTTTAGAATAAAAGAGAAAATAAATTGTCCAAATTAGTTGTTGCAACCAAAATGAACAAGTTTGTTACTTAATAAAAAAGAAAATGTTTTTGTTGTTTTGGGATTTTTTTACTTAGAGTTAAAAAAAGAAAAATAAATGCGGTGAAATAAACTAAACGCGAAGAATTAAATAAAAGGATCGTTGGATTTAAATAAAAAGATTTTTGTTTATCATGGATTGAACTATATAAAAACAATGCATATTTATATATATATGTTCCTAAATGTACATATGAATGACATAAAGAAAAGATATAAAATAAAATGAATAAAAAGAAATAAAAATAAAAAAATAAATGCATGAGATAAATGATAGGCAAATAAATAAATGAGATGTAAAAAACAATAAAACAATAAAAAGAAATAAATAACAAAAAAGAAAAAAATTAAATTTGCAAAGAAAATAAAAGAAATAAAAATTTGGGAGGTGTAAAAATTAAAGCTGGGGGGTGCTAGAAGCAAAAAACCAACTCAGATTTGAAAGAAAAGGCCCAAAAGGCATTGGGCTTTCGTAAAATAAACTGGGCCGTCTGATTAATCAGACGGCCCTGATCAAACACAGGGAAATAAAAACCAGGGCCACATGATTAAAATCAAAGGGGCCTGGAGAGCGTGGGTGTACGCTAACGCGTACACCCTGCCTCACTGAAACGGGGAGGGGTATAAATACCCTTTCCCCTTCATTTTTCTTCATTCTTCTCATCTCCTTCTCTCTCTTGCCAACCGAACTCCTCTCCCCCTCTCTCACCTCTCCCCTTCTCTGCTAGGGTTCCGGCGAAGGTGTGGCGGCCGGTGGTGGCACCACCGCGCCGGAATCCCAAAACCACCCAAATCCTAAATCTAAACCGATCAAAACCCTCTACTCTTTCTTCTAAGCATGATTCTCTACTCAAAATCCCCAAAAACCCAAGCAAAAGCCCTAGATCTAGAGATAAAAAATGAGAAAAAAAATTTTACCCTTTCTCCTCTCTTGGTTTGTTTGCGGTTCTGTGCTCTGAGTTGTTCTTGCTGGCTTTTTTGTGTGTGTGTGCGTGAGTCTTGCTGTACGTGTGTGTGCGTGAGTCTTGTGTTTGTTTCGTGGGTATGTGTTGTGCGTATGGCCTGCTGTTTACGCTTAGGTTGTGTGGCTGAGTTTGTTTGAGTTGGTCGTGTGTTTTGTGTGAATGGCTGGGACGTACGGTTTGTGTGGCTGAGTTTGATGGAAAAACGTGAGTTTTGGTGGTTTGCGAAAATGGTGATGTTTATGTGTGTTGTTTTGCTGGAAAAATGCTTGTTATGTTTTAAAAAAAATCCTCTTCTCAAAAATTTTCTCTTTTTTTTCTGTTGATGCAAGTTCTGTTTTATAGAGGGACATTAAGCTGCTTGTCAGCTTAATGACTCACTAATCTTGCAATTTGATCTGGTTTTCTTGGATAAGATTTCTGCAAGCATTTAATGAGAAAGTGATCTTGCTGGATTTGAGGATTTTGTGATGATGATTTGGATATGGTTGAAGGTTTGTGATGATGAAAAAATGCAGGTTTGGGGCGTGTACAGTGCTACTAGGCTGTGTTGACTGCTGACCATGGACTTGGACTTGGACAAAAATGCAAAAAAGTAAAAAATAAAAAATAATAATAATAATAGTAAAAAGAATAAAAATGATAATAATAAAAGGATAAAAATTAATGATAATAAAAAATTGAAATTAAAAGTAAAAATAAAAAATGATAAAAAATAAAATTAATAAACAAAACAAAAATTGACATGAGGTATTTTAAAATACCTCCCTGCCGAAATTTCGTTTGAAACGACGAAAATTCTCGGCCTTTTAAAAAGTGCGTAAAACGAGACAATAAATAAAACGAGACGAAAATGGGTCAAAAAATGGGGTATGACAGATGCCCCTATTTAAGTTTCTTCGCTACGGAGATTAAAAGCGAAACTTTGATTTGACGGGTCGAAGAAACTTAAATACAGAGTACGCCATTTTTTGACCAATTTTGGACAGTAAAACAATATGGATGCGATGCCCTGTAGGTAAATGTTATGAATGCATGCGATGCACGTATAAACGCAAGATGACAAAGATGACCTGATTGGGGACAAACAGAGACAAAAGGGATACCCGTGTTCGTTAAAGAAACGGGATCCGACTCTATTGGGGATAGTGTTCCACTGGGGAAAAAGGGTAGCCGTTTGGGTTATTGCCGAACTGTTCACTAGGGAGAGGGGGCAATTAACCACGGGAACCAAAAAGGGTAAAATGTCAGCTGTTCGGGTTAAATTCCGAACTGCCATTGGCGACAAGAAAGTAAAATGTCAACTGTTCGGGTTAAATTCCGAACTGTCATTGATGACAAGAAAGTAAAATGTCAACTGTTCGGGTTAAATTCCAAACTGCCATTGACGACAAGAAAGTAAAATGTCAACTGTTCGGGTTAAATTCCGAACTGCCATTGACGACAAGAAAGTAAAATGTCAACTGTTCGGGTTAAATTCCGAACTGCCATTGACGACAAGAAACAAAATGTCAACTGTTCGGGTTAAATTCCGAACTGCCATTGATGACAGGAAATAAATGTCAACTGTCCGGGTTAAATTCCGAACTGCCACTGAGGATAAGAAAACAAAGGATAAAAGTCAGCTGTTCGGGTTAAATTCCGAACTACTGATGAGGAAAAAACTAGAGTAAACGTCAATCGTTCGGGTTAAATTCCGAACTGGCATCGTTGGTAAGAAACGAAGGTAAAGGTCAGCTGTTCGGGTTAAATTCCGAACTGACACTGAATGATGATAAAACAAGGGTATAAAAGTCAGTTGTTCGGGTTAAATTCCGAGCTACTGATGACAAGACAACGAAGGTAAAAGTCAGTCGTTCGGGTTAAATTCCGAGCTACTAATGAATGAGAAACAAGAAGGTTAAAAGGTCAGCTGTTCGGGTTAAAATCCGAACTACCACTGAGGATGAAAACCAAGTCAGCTGTTCGGGTTAAAATCCGAACTACCACTGAGGATAAAAACAAATAAAACTGTGCACAAGTGTTCGTTAAAGAAATATCACTTGGCGACAATACTGGGGAATATGCACAAGCTGTTCGTTTGAACTGCCACTTGGCATAAAGACATGATAAAAAGATGCGCAAGCTGTTCGTTTGAACTGCCACTTGGCGTAAAAGGGTGACATCACTTGACCAACCGGACCGGGGATGACACTTGGGGAATATTTACTGGTGACTATGATGGGATGCCGAGCAAAGTCGGGCTTTGGTTATGATTTGGTATTTGTGAGTGTGAATGATGATTCACTGGGGAATGCCAATAAAATTGGGCTTTATTTTGTAATATCACTGGAGGATGACATTTGAGGAAAAGAAAAATGCAGATTGTTTATGATTGATTGGTAAGAAACGTGATGGTTAAAGTAACCATGTACAGATGATATTGTGGTATGCTGCATGTGTGAATGCGTATATGCATGAATGCGTAATCACATGATTTGTATGATTGTACAAATGTATGAAATGCATGAATGTATGAATGCACTAATGCAGGACTCCCACTGGGGATGTGTGAAAGATTGGCTTGCACTGGGGGATACCCTAAATGTTTTGATTTATTGCATGACCGACAACTTGGTGAAACAAGATTTAGACCGGTAAAATGAGAAGTGGACCGACGTCGCATTGCAAACACTCGGTAATCTTCGATGGGGATGATGTCGCAGGGAACATCTCCAAAATGTTGACGGGGTAAAGCCGCAACCGTTGACGAGGAACACATACCTCATGGGGAAATTGTTACTTCACTGGGGAATCGTGTTAATCCGCTTGGGAAAAGAACTGGTGATTCCGCCGGGAATGCTTATGTTTTGTTTGGATGCCGAGCGTGGTCGGGCTTTGGTTGGGGTGCCGAGCGAGGTCAGGCTTTTTGTAATGGATGCCGAGCGAGGTCGGGCTTTTTGTAATGGATTTGTGCCAATGATGATTGGGCTTTTGGGGTTAAGACTCCACTGGGGGATGCCAATAAAAATTAGGCTTTGTTTGTGGTTTCGCTGGGGATATAAGGATCATTTTGGAAGCATGATCGATGTCCAGCCTTAGATGCCAACGGTGGTTGGGCTTTTGTGAGTAGGTGCCAATGACAATTGGGCTTTTGATTGTTTTTGACAAAGGTTGACTTTCTGGGGAGTTTGTTAATCCACCGGGGATTGTGCTAATCCACTGGGGATTATGATTGAATGCCGAGCGAGGTCGGGCTTTGATTCACTGGGGATATTCCCTTTGATTCACGGGGGAACTCCGCCGGGGAAATCTGTTTAGCAATTGACCATATTTGGTCTGCGAAGTTTATCCACTCTCGGGATAGCTGCTGGCGCGCACTTCAATTATTCGCAAGTCCAAAGAGAATGTGTTTATTATTTATGCTTTCCAAAAAGATTTAAATTTTTCTTTTGAAAAAAGAGTTTCGTTCCAAGTACTATTATCAAAAATAGAAGAAATGACTAAGCAAAATAAATGGGAATTCCCAACAAAATGTAAAGACTTCACTAGGAAGAAATTTTATTAATGGGGTGGTGGCCCGCCAACGGCGTGGTTCCACGGATCTTACAAAGTTGAAAAAATGGTAAATATACAGGGAAGGTTCATTGAACAATAACCGCTATTCTCCCTAACAACTTTGAATTCACTGTTTGGATGCTTCAGATTCCGAGTCCTTTGACAGTTGATTTGCCCCAAGTAAACCGTAGTCAATCCGATGTAGTTATTTTGTCTTTTGATCCTTAACTTTTGCATAGGTGGCCCTTTCGGGTTTTCGACCTATCAGGATGATTATTTCTGTTTCGTGTCTCTAATTTTTGCCTGGACCGCCCTTTCGGGTTTTCAGTCCACCGAGACGCTCATTTTTGCCTAAGCCGCCTTTTCAGGTTTTCGACTTACCGAGCTGTTCTTTTGTTGTTTAGACAAAATATTTCTTGACTACATCGGAATTCACAGGACGCGGCAAATCTTCGCCGTCCATTGTTGTGAGAATCAAAGCTCCTCCGGAGAACACTCTCTTGACTACATACGGGCCTTCGTAGTTAGGCGTCCATTTGCCCCTGGAATCGGGTTGAAAAGATAGGATCCTTTTAAGCACGAGGTCTCCTTCTTGGATTTCACGAGGACGAACCTTCTTGTCAAAAGCTTGTTTCATCCTCTGTTGATACAGTTGTCCATGACACAAGGCGGTCATGCGTTTCTCCTCAATTAAGTTCAACTGATCGTATCGGTTTTGACACCATTCAGCCTCTGACAATTTAGCTTCCATCAAGATTCTCAAAGACGGGATTTCGACTTCTACGGGGAGCACTGCTTCCATGCCGTATACTAAAGAGAAAGGGGTTGCCCCTGTCGATGTGCGTACTGAAGTACGATACCCGTGCAAGGCATATGGCAACATCTCATGCCAATCCTTGTAGGTGACCACCATCTTTTGCACTATTTTCTTGATGTTTTTGTTTGCAGCTTCAACTGCACCATTCATTTGAGGTCTATAAGGAGAAGAGTTATGATGCTCGATCTCGAACTCTTGACATAGCTCCTTCATCATTTCGTTGTTCAGATTGGTCCCATTGTCGGTGATAATCCTACTGGGAATACCATATCGACAGATGATATGATTCTTAATAAATCGGACCACCACTTGTTTGGTGACGTTGGCGTATGACGCAGCTTCGACCCATTTGGTGAAGTAGTCAATCGCAACTAAAATGAAGCGATGTCCATTAGAAGCTTTAGGTTCAATCCTACCAATCATATCGATACCCCACATGGAGAAAGGCCAAGGGGAAGAGAGGACATTCAGAGCCGTTGGTGGCATATGGATCTTGTCTGCGTAAATTTGACATTTATGGCACTTTCTAGCATGCTTGTAGCAATCACTCTCCAAGGTCATCCAGTAATATCCGGCCCTTAAGATCTTCCTAGCCATTGTGTGCCCACTGGAATGAGTCCCGAAGGAACCCTCATGTATCTCATGCATTATACGATCGGCTTCTTGCTCATCGACGCATCTGAGTAGCACCATATCAAAATTCCTTTTGTATAAAACTTCTCCATTTAGAAAGAAGTTGCCAGCTAATCTTCGCAGAGTTTTCTTATCCTTGTTGGATGCCCCATGCGGGTACTCTTGCTTTTGGAGGAAACTTTTGATGTCATGGAACCATGGCTGGTTATCTATGACTGCTTCGGCTGCAAACACATGTGCAGGCCTTTCTAGATGCTCAACCTTGATTGTTGGAATCTCACTCCGGCGACTGATCTCATACATGGAAGACAAAGTTGCCAAAGCATCCGCCATTTGATTCTCATCTCGAGGAATATGATGCAGCTTAACTTTGTTGAAAAAAGTTAGCAAACGTCTTGCGTAATCTTTGTAAGGAATCAAGCCGGTGTGGCGAGTTTCCCAATCTCCATTGATTTGATTGATCACAAGAGCTGAGTCTCCATAAATGTCGAGGTTCTTGATCCTTAGATCAATGGCTTCCTCAATTCCTAGAATACAAGCTTCATACTCCGCCATATTGTTTGTACAGTCGAATGAAAGTCTTGCAGCGAAAGGGAGATGTTTGCCGTCGGGGGTGATGATAACTGCCCCAATTCCATTGCCATAGACATTGACAGCTCCATCAAAGATTAACTTCCATCTAGATTCGGGATCTGGACCTTCGCCGAATAATGGCTCGTCATAATCCTTCATCTTTAGATACATGATTTCTTCATCGGGGAAGTCAAACTTGATTGGTTGATAATCCTCGATTGGTTGATGAGCCAAATGATCGGCAAGGATGCTGGCTTTGATAGCTTTCTGAGTGTGGTATTCGATGTCGTATTCTGATAACAACATCTGCCAACGGGCGATCCTTCCGGTTAAGGCGGGTTTTTCAAAGATGTACTTGATTGGATCCATTTTGGATATCAACCAAGTAGTATGGTTAAGCATGTAGTGGCGAAGACGCCTAGCAGCCCAAGCTAAGGCACAACAAGTCTTCTCGAGTAGAGAGTATCGGGACTCGCAGTCCGTAAACTTCTTGCTTAGGTAGTAGAGAGCGTGCTCTTTTCTACCGGTCTCGTCTTGTTGTCCGAGTACACAACCCATGGAGTCTTCCAATACGGTTAAGTACATGATTAAAGGTCTTCCTTCGACTGGAGGAATAAGTATTGGAGGTTCTAGCAGGTACTCCTTGATGCTGTCGAAGGCTTTCTGGCAATCTTCTGTCCATACTACTTCTTGATTTTTGCGAAGTAGCTTGAAGATGGGTCCACAAGTGGCTGTCATGTGGGATATGAATCTAGAGATGTAATTTAAACGTCCTAGAAATCCCCTTACTTGCTTCTCAGTTTGAGGAGCAGGCATTTCTCTGATGGCTTTGACCTTGTCGGGATCTACCTCGATACCCTTTTGACTGACAATGAAACCTAGGAGTTTTCCAGATCTCACGCCGAATGTACATTTGTTGGGGTTCAGGCGAAGCCGATATTTTCTTAGACGTTGAAACATTTTTAGCAAATATTCAACATGTTCCTCTTCAGTTCCTGATTTGACAATCATGTCGTCGACATACACTTCGATTTCTTTGTGTATCATGTCGTGGAAGAGAGTGGTCATGCCCCTTTGATAGGTAGCACCCGCATTTGTTAAGCCAAAAGGCATCACTTGATAACAAAAGGTGCCCCATGGTGTAATGAAAGACGTTTTTTCTCTATCTTCAACAGCCATTTTAATCTGATTGTATCCAGAGAAGCCATCCATGAAGGAGAATACCTTGGATTTGGCCGTATTGTCGACCAATATGTCAATGTGGGGTAAAGGGAAGTCGTCTTTTGGACTAGCTTTGTTTAAATCTCGGTAGTCGACGCACATCCGAACTTTACCGTCCTTCTTGGGAACAGGCACTATGTTGGCCAACCACTGAGGGTATTCTGATGTAACAAGAAATCCAGCGTTAATCTGCTTTTGCACCTCCTCTTTGATCTTGAGGGCCATGTCAGGGCGAGTTCTTCTCAACTTCTGCTTGACTGGCGGACATTCAGGTTTTAGAGGTAGATGATGCTCCACAATCTCAGGATCCAATCCTGGCATATCTTGGTATGACCATGCAAAGATATCTACATATTCTTCAAGAAGCTTGATGATTCTTTCTTTGACGGACGCATCCAACAATGCCCCGATCTTGATTTCTTTCTTGTCCTCTTCAGAACCCAAGTTGATAACCTCTATTGCTTCTTCATGAGGTTGAATAGTCTTCCTCTCTTGTTCTAATAGACGCTTGATTTCGTCCGGAATTTCTTCATCCTCTTCCTCTTCCGCTTCGTAAACAGGGAATTCAAAGTTGGGAGAGAGCCTAGGGTTATGGAGTTCAACGGGTTTATGGACGTTTAGTCTGCAAATGATGGATGATTGATTTTAGTGAAATGAGAGAAAATGCAGACTTTTTGAATTTTTAAAAAGAAGAAAATATACTTATGATTGATTTTTTTGGTTTTTTGTGTTACCATTTTTTTCGGAAAAAACGACAATAAAACAACGAAGTAGAAAGGTCGTGATAGAAACGACAAATTTTATTTATGATAATAGTACTTTAAACAAGCCCTACATGAGTCCTTCTTCGCTTTGGGCAAGACGAAGGGATCTTTTTTTGAAAGCGATAAATAAATAAACACATTACTTTGACAATTGAATAACAGAAGGAACGTCGACAGCGTCCCAATTGCAGCAAACTCCTCCGGGCGTTACATGTACATGTACCGCTTCTTCCGGCCCATCCTCAGTGATGGCGTTGACTTCCTTTGTGGCTTCCTTCAAAATAGGACTAGCTCCTTGATGATCTTGAACCATGTTGACTGAGGAATCATGGTTCGGCAGTGGGTTAGTTTGGACATTTGGGTTTGAGTCCTTGAAGGTCAGAACTTTGGCACGGACTAGCCGTTGGACCTCATCTCTAAGAGGGAAGCAATGTTCAACGTCATGGCCTGGTGCCCCTTGATGGTATGCGCAAGTAAAGTCCGAGCGATACCAAGGAGGTAATACATTTGGTACGGGAGGTGGTGCTCTTGTTTATACGAGATTTTTCGCAAGCAAAGCCGGGAGCAAGTCCGCGTACTTCATGGGTATGGGATCGAATGCCGTCCTCGGGCGATTCTGATGGTTGAAGAGCTGTTGAGGTGCTCGAGGCCGGTATTGCTGCGGACCTTGCGGGCGTTGTTGTTGATAATATGGTTGTGGATTTTGTGGAGGTTGTTGTTGATAGGGCTGTTGATAAGGAGGGGGAGGCCTTTGTGGGACCTGAATCTGGTAGCTTGGAAGTGTTGAGATGGTAGGTGAAATAGCAGAGACATGCGGATATGCTGAGTACCCTTGATGAGGTCCTCCATGGCCAATCATGCCGATATCTTGCTCTTTCTTCCTTGGGTAACCACCCCCGAATCTCTTTGTGCTGCTTAATGGAGCACTTTCTTTTACTAAGCGTCCCTCTCGGACCGCATCCTCCAAACGTACGCCCATGCTTACCATCTCGGTGAAGTCACTTGGCGCACTCGCAACCATTCGTTCATAATAAAAGGAGCCAAGAGTATTCAAAAATATCTTGGTCATTTCCTTCTCTTCAAGAGGCGGGCTGATCTGAGCCGCTATCTCCCTCCATCTTTGTGCGTACTCCTTAAAGGTCTCTTTGTCCTTTTGGGCCATGGCCCGGAGTTGGTCCCGGTCCGGGGCCATGTCCAAATTATATTTGTATTGGCGGACAAACGCCTCTCCCAAGTCATTGAAGGTTCGAATTTTGGTACTATCCAAACCCATGTACCACTTTAAAGCGGCACCGGTTAAGCTATCTTGGAAATAATGGATAAGCAGCTGATGGTTGTCGGTTTGCGTTGACATCTTCCTTGCGTACATTACCAAGTGACTTTGCGGGCAAGTATTCCCTTTGTACTTTTCAAAGTCCGGGACCTTGAATTTAGGAGGGATTTGGACATTGGGTACAAGGCAGAGCTCATGGGCGCTTTTCCCAAATAAATCCTTTCCTCGGAGGGCTTTGATCTCCCTTTGCATTTCCTCGAATTTCTCTTGGAAATCGGCCATCTTATCTTGAGCACCTACACTTTCGGTATGAAAGATAGGCTCGTGATCCTGCTGAGTGGTATGGACCACTGGCGTTGTGAAGGCCACAGTAGCCTGAGGGAAGGAAATCTCGGGTTGAGATACCGGAGCTTCTAGGAGAGTAGTGGGAATTGGGATAGACTCTTCACCAAACTCAAAAGGCATGCCCCACGTACAACCGAGGGGTTTAGAGTGTTGTGGAGCATTGACATGCAATGTTGAAGTCGAAGCAAATGTTGATGCTTGTTCTTGAGAACTGGAGGGAGGAGGAGGTGTCGGGATTTGCGCGGCAGCTAGTAGTTTCACTAACTCCGTTAGTTTCTCCATCTCCGTTTTCATAGATGTTAGTTCTTCACGAAGCTCGTGATTCTCTTGCTCTAAATTCTCCATTTTCTTCTTTAAAGCTGCTCGAGTGTTGTAGGCGTGAGTTGCTTCAAGACGATGAGCCACTTCTCTTTATGGAAAGACGCGTAGTGTTGCGAAGAAAATGCAAACACTGAATACTCAATTCGGATTATGAGAAATCCTGAGGATAAGAAAAAGAGAAATGAGTTTTGGACTCGAAAATGGACATATGCATGATAATGAATGATGTATGTAAATGCATAAAAAATTTTGTTTTGCTTTACGAGGAAATTAAAAAGTGCAATTAATTTCCTATAAAGCAAAGTGATATGCGAACATTATTTTCATGCATGTAAATGTATGGTATGCATATGTATGTATGTTCAAAATTTCCCCCATCCTCACGTGTAGGCTCTAAGATGAGATTTTCTAAAAGGTCCCTAGAGATCGCGGACTTCACATGGAACTATTGTCGTCAATTGCAAATGCTCGCAAGACCTCAATAAATTCCAAATGAAATCTACTCTAGGCGGGGTTTTCGCATCTTCCCCTCAAGACATACGTCAAGTGGGCCTCCGCTACGCAACCCCATCCTATCTTAATTTTTTTCTCAAGCTCGGGAATAGAGCCTCACACGTCCGGCATTAATCCGAACAATGTGGAGTAACACCGCTCAAGTAACCCCACAACATATATAATATGAATATAAAGCAATATGAAACAAATATATATAAAGCGAGAAAAGATAAACAAATAATGATGATAAGGCATAAGCGTGCAAGCAAAAATAAAAACATTTTAGCCTAAAAGCCGACTAAGATAGGCTTGACTTGTTGTACACGAAAACAAAGTGTTTAAGTGTAGTCTCCCCAGTGAAGTCGCCATTTCTGTCGCGTCGAATTTCGGATGTCAAGCTATTGACTAGCATTGAATCACTAAATTTAAATCACGACTGAACTTTTAATTTTTCGGGGAAAAAGGAAAAAAGTTCTAAATTACCTTGAAAAGAGATTTTAGGTTCGAAAGTCGATTATGCGAGGGGAAGGTATTAGCACCCCTCACATCCGTTGTACTCAACGGGAACCTCTTAGTTGGCTTAGGCTTAAAATGTTTTTTGACGTTTTGCTTGCATGCTTAATCATATATATAGATGTAAAGGAAAAAGAAAATATAACATGAGGTGAAGAAAGAGATAAAAACAAACGAAATAGAAAAAAGAAAAAAAGATTTTTTAATAACGGGCTTGACAAGACGTCGGTCTTGCTCCTACGTATCTCCCGGTAGTCGGAGAATTCAAAGCTTACGTAGTTCTTGGGAAAGGATTGTTTGAAAACGCACAAAGGCGTAAAAAGCTTAAAAAATAAAACAAACGCACGGAGGCGTACAAAAAGCTTGAAAATAAAACAAACGCACGGAGGCGTTAAATTCGCGCAAGGCGTAAAAAGGATGAAAATAACGCGCAAAGGCGCGAAAGGTTTGGATTGGCCACAAGGGCCAAGATTGGTGAGTTTTTATACTTCGAAAATAGAATGACGATTGTCCGAGCAACGAGACATACGTCAAGCGTTCGTACAACCGGGGAAAGGAGAGACATACGTCAAACCACCCTTTTTCATTCAAGTTTTGTTTAAAACGTATTTTTTGGGGAAGCTAGAAAAGAATGACGATCGTCTAAACAACGAGACATACGTCAAGTGTTTATCCGATCGGGGAAAGGAAAGACATACGTCAAACCACCCTTTTTCATTCAAGTTTTGCTTGAATTTTGAGAAAATGTATAAACTAAAAAAAACGCTCGTTTTTAGAATAAAAGAGAAAATAAATTGTCCAAATTAGTTGTTGCAACCAAAATGAACAAGTTTGTTACTTAATAAAAAAGAAAATGTTTTTGTTGTTTTGGGATTTTTTTACTTAGAGTTAAAAAAAGAAAAATAAATGCGGTGAAATAAACTAAACGCGAAGAATTAAATAAAAGGATCGTTGGATTTAAATAAAAAGATTTTTGTTTATCATGGATTGAACTATATAAAAACAATGCATATTTATATATATATGTTCCTAAATGTACATATGAATGACATAAAGAAAAGATATAAAATAAAATGAACAAAAAGAAATAAAAATAAAAAAATAAATGCATGAGATAAATGATAGGCAAATAAATAAATGAGATGTAAAAAACAATAAAACAATAAAAAGAAATAAATAACAAAAAGAAAAAAATTAAATTTGCAAAGAAAATAAAAGAAATAAAAATTTGGGAGGTGTAAAAATTAAAGCTGGGGGGTGCTAGAAGCAAAAAACCAACTCAGATTTGAAAGAAAAGGCCCAAAAGGCATTGGGCTTTCGTAAAATAATCTGGGCCGTCTGATTAATCAGACGGCCCTGATCAAACACAGGGAAATAAAAACCAGGGCCACATGATTAAAATCAAAGGGCCTGGAGAGCGTGGGTGTACGCTAACGCGTACACCCTGCCTCACTGAAACGGGGAGGGGTATAAATACCCTTTCCCCTTCATTTTTCTTCATTCTTCTCATCTCCTTCTCTCTCTTGCCAACCGAACTCCTCTCCCCCTCTCTCACCTCTCCCCTTCTCTGCTAGGGTTCCGGCGAAGGTGTGGCGGCCGGTGGTGGCACCACCGCGCCGGAATCCCAAAACCACCCAAATCCTAAATCTAAACCGATCAAAACCCTCTACTCTTTCTTCTAAGCATGATTCTCTACTCAAAATCCCCAAAAACCCAAGCAAAAGCCCTAGATCTAGAGATAAAAAATGAGAAAAAAAATTTTACCCTTTCTCCTCTCTTGGTTTGTTTGCGGTTCTGTGCTCTGAGTTGTTCTTGCTGGCTTTTTTGTGTGTGTGTGCGTGAGTCTTGCTGTACGTGTGTGTGCGTGAGTCTTGTGTTTGTTTCGTGGGTATGTGTTGTGCGTATGGCCTGCTGTTTACGCTTAGGTTGTGTGGCTGAGTTTGTTTGAGTTGGTCGTGTGTTTTGTGTGAATGGCTGGGACGTACGGTTTGTGTGGCTGAGTTTGATGGAAAAACGTGAGTTTTGGTGGTTTGCGAAAATGGTGATGTTTATGTGTGTTGTTTTGCTGGAAAAATGCTTGTTATGTTTTAAAAAAAATCCTCTTCTCAAAAATTTTCTCTTTTTTTTCTGTTGATGCAAGTTCTGTTTTATAGAGGGACATTAAGCTGCTTGTCAGCTTAATGACTCACTAATCTTGCAATTTGATCTGGTTTTCTTGGATAAGATTTCTGCAAGCATTTAATGAGAAAGTGATCTTGCTGGATTTGAGGATTTTGTGATGATGATTTGGATATGGTTGAAGGTTTGTGATGATGAAAAAATGCAGGTTTGGGGCGTGTACAGTGCTACTAGGCTGTGTTGACTGCTGACCATGGACTTGGACTTGGACAAAAATGCAAAAAAGTAAAAAATAAAAAATAATAATAATAATAGTAAAAAGAATAAAAATGATAATAATAAAAGGATAAAAATTAATGATAATAAAAAATTGAAATTAAAAGTAAAAATAAAAAATGATAAAAAATAAAATTAATAAACAAAACAAAAATTGACATGAGGTATTTTAAAATACCTCCCTGCCGAAATTTCGTTTGAAACGACGAAAATTCTCGGCCTTTTAAAAAGTGCGTAAAACGAGACAATAAATAAAACGAGACGAAAATGGGTCAAAAAATGGGGTATGACACCCGCGTTGACTTCATCAGAAGCTGGGTATTTTCAAGTTGTTTCTGTGCGAATCTTTGCAAGATTTATTGAGGATTTATCCACGCATATGGCTTCTAGAATGTTGATTAATTTGGAGAAGATATAATGAAGATTTGGCATGGATTTATGAATGCTCGTATTTTCCTGATATAATCTTTCAAGATACAATGTGGTTCTATTTGTTTCCTTATTGGATTACTCATAATTCAGAAACAAATCTAATTCAGAAGATTTGGAGCATAATTAAGAGACTTGTTGAAGGCTATATAAGGAGAGCTGCTGCTGCTATTCAAGACTTACGTTTTTAGAGTTATAATTCAGAAAATTGAGTCTGTGTTTTTAACTTAGAGTTTATTTGTGCACCACTCATATGCTTTGAGTTGGTTTAGGTTTAATTGAGTTGTAATTCATTCTAAGCCTTTAGGTACGAATGAAGTTTTGTTGTTGAAGTGTGTCTTCAAAAACAGGGTAGTTTTCAGAACTAGGTTTTAGTTCAAGGGTTGTTCAAGTAGTTGGGTTGCAGTTGCTTGAATAGGAAGTTAGAGGATTCTAATACTCAGAGTTGGGTAGAAGTCTGACTAGGTGGAGGTTAATTGCTTGGGATAGGAACTGGGAGTCAGTATCTGAGTCTTGAGGATTAAATCCAATAGTGGATTTCCTTCCTGGATTGGTATCCCCCAGAGTAGGAGGTGTTTACTCCGAACTAGGTTAACAAACCTTGTGTGCCTTTTTACTTTCCTGCACTTTATTTTGCTGCTTGTGTTGTGTTTGTGTGTGCTCTGTTTTAAGCAATTTATTGTGCCCTGCGTATTGTTCAGAACCTTGTTGGTTCAGAACTTGGTAACTCTTCTTATTGCCTGGCCAGAATTTCATGCACACATCGTGCTCCGATGCTACGAAATCATGCTCCGATTTCTTCAATAAATTCAATTTAAAGCCTGACGCGCCTCCAAATCGTAGCACGATGACAAGCCATCATAGTCCGATATTTTACGAACCAAAACCCTTCAAATCTGCTCCAAATCGTGCTCCGATGCTACAGATCGTGGCACGATTTCTTTGATCCCGGAATCATGAAAATTGTTCTTTTGTGGCTCATTACTCACGCAAATCATCTGAATTCAACTAAAACAGTATAAAACTTGCTAAAGAAAATGAAATATGACCTATTGACATCAGAGTGCTCCGGCGTCTATCATGGGATTTGACTACGAGAAGCTGGACGCATATGATCAGGGCGTCGTCTGTTTTTTGGATAAAATGCTGCCCATGAACATCCGGGAGTTGTTGAATAGGGAAGGGGATGTGAATAGCTTAGACACATACTTACGTGAGTCGAATTTATTTATTTGTGCCTACACTGTGCTTTTCTATTTTCTTGTCCTCTTAACATTTCTGTTTTCATTTTCTGTAGAGGACATGGCACCCATGACTGCGGCGGAGAGGAAGAAATATCTCGAGGAAATGAAGGCCAAGAAGGCTGCTGAGGGGATGGCAGCCACTGATCCTGCTGGACTCATTACACGCAAGCCGAAGAGGAAGGCTGATCATCTTCCCGAGTCTCAGGCTGAGTCCCTCACGGCGGCCACTCATGATAAGGCGTCGCCCGGGAAAGATGAGAGAGGGAAGGCAGTAACTGAGAAAAAAGGTAAGACAACGCCTTCTCCTTCCTCGATTAGCGCCATCAAGACCAGTAGATCGGTGCAATCTTTTTGGGATAAAGGTTTTGACTATGGTGCCTATGTCAAAGAGAGGTTGGTTTTTAGTCTAGAAGACGCGGAGGCGGGGAACTAGGGTGATGTTCCCTTTATGACGAGGGATGTGGGAGTTCATTGCTTGCGGTTTATAATGCTCTTGGATGCGGTGGATCGGAAGTATGAAGAATTGGTGCAAAATGAGGAGGCTCTTCAAGCTACGGTGAGGGCATTGGAGAAAGAGGTGAAGGAGGCCAAGGACGCGAGGGAGAGAGAAGTGAAGGAAGCCAGAGAGGCGGTGAAGCTTGAGTGTGATAAGCGCATCTCCGATCTGAAAATTGGTTATGCAGCGGATCTTGCTGGGAAGGACGGGGTTATCGCTAAGTTGCAAAATGATGTCGCGGCTGGAACGGAAAGGGAGGATCAGCTTAAGGCTGAGGTTTCCAAAGCGAAGGGCGAGCTGGCTCTGAATTTCGATGCTGGCTTTGAAAGGGCTAAGGCTCAAGTCGCCCTTCTGCACCCTGGTGTCGATCTTTCCGCCCTTGATTCCTTTAAAGTTATTGTAGATGGCGCCCTAGTGGACGAACCATAATTTCACTTGTTGTAATTTTTAATTTATTTCGAACTCAGTACTCTTCTTTAAATTTGTAATGATGCATCGTTTTCCTTAAGCTTCTCGTCTGTTCCTTTTATCTTCAAATTTATTCATTTTAGAAAGCACCTCCTGGGCGGTGGTCATTACTTGTGTTCGTTTCATAACAATGTTGAGAATTGTCGGGTTGTTTCATTTTCGGCTCACGACGTCTTAGAGCCCTCTTTTGGGTTAAGGAATTAGGTGGCGATTTCATTTTCGGTTCACGACATCTTAGAGCCCTCTTTGGGGTTAAGGAATTAGGTGGCGATTTCATTTTCGGCTCACGACGTCTTAGAGCCCTCTTTGGGGTTAAGGAATTAGGTGGCGATTTCATTTTCGGCTCACGACGTCTTAGAGCCCTCTTTGGGGTTAAGGAATTAGGTGGCGATTTCATTTTTGGCTCACGACGTCTTAGATCCCTCTTTGGGGTTAAGGAATTAGGTGGCGATTTCATTTTCGGCTCACGGCGTCTTAGAGCCCTCTTTGGGGTTAAGGAATTAGGTGGCGATCTCATTTTCGGCTCACGACGTCTTAGATCCCTCTTTGGGGTTAAGGAATTAGGTGGCGATCTCATTTTCGGCTCACGACGTCGTAGAGCCCTCACTGGGGTTAAGGAATTAGGTGGCGATCTCATTTAAGACTTGGCGTTGTTGATCTGCTACAGGCCATGAGAGTAATATAAAACAAGTGATATATATATATATATATTATAATAATAATAATAATAATAATAATAATAATAATAATAATAATAATAATAAAAAAGCGGGGCCTCATTAACAACCCCCCACTACTGCAGGGGAAAAGAGTGCCCCTTTTTCTTTAATGTTGTACAGAAATGTTGCAATACATAAGATAAAAGTCAAAGTAAAAATTAAAATGGTTTTGTTGACCCTCTAGTTCACCTTTGAATTGTTGTGGCGAGCTTCTCCCTGCTTTGTAGCTGAATCGCGGACGTGCTTAGGTTTGTGAAATCCCAAAATCATGCTTGTTGCCTTTGGTAAGTCTGTCTTGCTAGCTTTCTCTGTGAAACTTCCGGTTCGCCCGGCGGGCGTGCTGACTGGCTCGAGTACATCTGTCTGCTAGATTGGATAAAGAGCGGGGGGACGACACACTTCGGCGGGGTGAACGCTAAGCATATCTGTCGGCTGACCAGCGGTAAGATTCAGATTTGTCTTTAGAGGCTTTGTTATGCTCAGCTCTTTATCTGCCAGACTTTCCTTTAGACTTTTCGCTGCTTCTATGCGTTCCTGCTGAAATTCTTCTTCTGGACTTGTGCTAACGATGTTCACTTGGTGTGCTTTTGGGTTGCTGGTTCCTTTCTTTTCTCTCTGCAGCTTCAAGCTATTGTGATAACATTCTCGTGCAATTTTCTGATCTGCTCTGATGGTGCCGACCCGTCCATTATCCAGCGGGTATTTCATGACGAGGAACTTAGTGGAAAGATAAGCGTCAAGGACGTTGAAAGTCGGGCGGCCTATTATGATGTTGTATGAACAGGGCGAGTTTACCACTAAATATTTAATCTTGATTGTTGTGGCGTTGTTACCTGTGTCGAAGGTTGTTTTCAAGGTGATGTATCCACGAACGTGTACCTGCTCCCCTGTGAAGCCAGCCAGGATTCCCTTGAAAGGTTGGAACTGGTCCTCGTCCAATCCCATTCTTTCAAAAGCAGAGTAATAAAGGATGTTTGTGGAGCTTCCAGGATCAATCAACACCCTCTTGACATCCCAATTGAAGATTTGTACAGTAATGACCATGGGGTCGTCATCGTGGGGGGTCACTCCTTTGCGGTCTTCGCCTGAGAAGGTGATATCTGTCTGGCGCTCCATCGTGGCGTGGTCATCGACCAACATTACCTGCCTTACATATCTTTTTCGGGAGGTTCTGGACTCGCCTCCTCCGGCGAAGCCGCCAGATATGGTGTTCAAAGTGTGGCGCTCACCATCCTTCGCCACATCTTTCTCCTTTTGCGGATCTTCGGGGGGACGCCTGTCTCCTTCTCTGCTTTCCTTCACGTATCCTCTTAGCCTACCGTTCTGAATCAGCTTCTCAATCTCTCTCTCTTTAGGTGGATGCAATCATCTGTGGTATGTCCTTTTATGCGGTGATACTTACACCATGCTTCCTTGTCGTTTCCCATGATGTTCACTCTCGGCGGTGGGGGTTCAGGGATGAGTCTAGAATGGTACACATCTCTCCAGATCTGCTCACGGCAAGTGTTGAGGGTCGTGAAGGATTCCGGCAGGGGTGCGCGCCTATCTTGGGCATGACGTCTGTATGGCGCTCTGTCTCTGTGGGCGGGTGGATAATAGTTGGGCACGCTCCCTGGAATCCCTTGCTTTCTTCTCAGCGTTGCTCTCCTCTCCCTTTATGTAACATTCCGCCCTGGACATGATCTCCTCCATGGAATCAGCCGGTTTTTGCGCCAGCGATTCGTTGAACTGTCCGGCGTGGAGGGCGTTTTGGAAAGCTCCCACGAACAACTCCTGGTTTGGGTTCACGACTTTGATTGTGGCGTCGTTGTATCTTGCAAGATATTCACGGAGGGTCTCATTCGACTCTTGGCGGACGTTGAAGAGGCTGGTAGAAGACACCTTGCGGTGGCGACTAGCCGAAAACTGGTGTGTTAATTTGCGCGTCATGTCTTGGTAACTGACGACTGAGAAACGGGGCAAGTTCATGTACCACCTGAGGGCGGCGTCTTTGAAGGTCCCTGCCAACAGCTTACATTTGAGGGAGTCAGCAGCGCCGATGATGGCCATCTAGGTGTTGAAAGCTGTTACGTGCTCCACTGGATCGCTCTTTCCATCGAAAGACGAAAAAGAGGGTGGTTTGAAGTTTTCCGGGACCGGCGCGTTCCAAACTTCGGCGGTAAGTGGTTGTGGATCTAGATCTATTGATTCATCTTGCTGGGATCCATTCCCCTCAGTGTGTTGTTGTTGCTGGATTGTCTTCATCGTCGCTTGCAGAGCTTCGTTGTGGTCGCGAAGCTGCTGGATTTGTTGCTGTAGGGCTTCCAAGACCGTCGGGTCCGCCATTAATGGTGACGATGATGATCGTTTGGGTCGGTTATGAAGATTAAGGCTGGTGGTTGAAGATTAGCGGTTAGGATCACGAATCTCAGGGGGAGGATTGATGTTTTGAACGAAGAACGGGTTAAATGTTTGATTAGAGTTAGGGGTAGATTTAGGGTTGAATCGCGGCGGATTCGGAGGTTTCCGGGTTGCTCCTGAGAAACACGGTGGATTCACGGCGTTCTGGTGATTTTCAGAGGCCGTGGATCAACTGCCTTTCTTTCGGAGACAGTGGCTAGGTTAGTTTTACCGTAGCCCCATGGTGGACGCCTACTGTACTGGCTGTGAGTACAATGTATGAAAACTAGGGTTTCAGAGTCTGTTTAGGTCATGCCTTGTGAATGATCCCAAGGTTACTATTTGAGCATTGACTTGGGCCTATCTGGCCATGGTTTTGGGCCCAAATCGTAAAGGGTCAAAACCATGACTAGGGAGCCCTCGTAAGCTGCTGAGGGTGTCCTTTAGGGAGGTCACCCAAGGTTATTTATGACTGTCAAGTGGGGCCTGCACCCTCCTGAAGGGCGCCCAACATTACTCCAAGGGTTCAAACCCTTGCCTTTAGGATCTCAAGGACTAAATGGTGAGATCTACGGTCCATTAACCATCATCACTGATGCCGCTATTAGATCATGAGTGGAGCATGGAGCATCATCACTTTCACATTCGGCCAAAAACCACACATAGATAATTTGATACTACATTTTCACTTATAAAACCTTAAGACATTATGTATACGAGTCATCTCAACATTCACTTTTTCATTCAAAATGGATTTCTATCTTACATTTGACACACCAGCAAGGAACAACCAAACTTTGAGTCAATCTAATTCCCACAAAATCTTGGTATTATATTTTCCTATGATATAAACCAATAAATTTATTAAAATCAAGTACAAATCCAGATCATCATAATTTTTTTTTACAAAACCTAATATGATAACATTTTCTTATAATAAAGATAAAACTTCTTAATCTAATGAAAGATTCCTAAAAGTACGGAAATACCTATGAATTATATAAAATACAACATAACATAATTAAATAATAATCCTCTCTGATCAAATCAAAAGACTTTCATGATGTGCAATTTGTCAATTAGTGGTACTTTGTATGGCTAGAGGTATGGTTAAGAATTAATTAATTTAGTACAGACACAGAGCTTAAAATTAAGTAAAACAAGCTTTGGACAACTCATTGCATGGAGTGATGGAGTCATTTTCATATGCCTAATAGGATCTTCTGGTTTCTAGTCAAAAGCTTGTAATAATTAGATAGTGTTAGATGGAAAATCTTCATGAATGACATTTACTTGATTTAAGATTATATACTAATCTTTGTCATAAGTATAGAGATAATGTTAGACCAAGACATTCTTAATAAAATAGAAGATATAGGACCCTTTAGCCTCTTTGGAAACCTATAAGAAAATTAAAGCATGCTTATCTAATTCAATATTATAACCTATCCAGTAATTGCACAAGTCGAGATTATTTTTCTCTCAATTATAATAAGAGATAAAAAAATATTGATGATATTTTTTATATCATTATAGCTGTAAAAATGAGATAATGAATGGATAGATTCTATATTCCAATTCGTTCAGATTATTCAATTTCCCTTTCAATTTGGTGAGCCCTATTCGTCCACATTTGCAAATTGAGTTTACGAAACATTAGTTCATCATAAAATTGTAACCTAATTTTTGTCCTTTTCTCAAAAAGCATAAAGTAAAGAATAAGTGTTAGTCACGCAATGGAGAAATTAATTAATATCTACAAATTCAAAGTAAAACCCCATTTTACTTGCCTTATTGGATTGAAGGTGAAGCTTCATGTAATTGAATCAAGTCAAATAATTTCTCACTATACTAAAAGCATGTTTGTTAAGAATACATTTTTCACTATACTAAAAGCATGTTTGTAATTAGGAATAAAAGTTGAAGAAGTTAATGGTATAATGTAAAATTATAAAGAATTTCAACCCATCGAAACATAAAAAGAAAATCTCAAACTTTTTTGGACTAAAGAAGTACGCCATTTGTAATAATAAAAGCAAAAATCCAAAAATACAAACGTTAGTCTAAATTTTTGAACCGAATACATTTGACTTTTTGAATAATTTTTGTTTATATTTTATTACAAAGGGGATATAAAAACTTCGAGTCAAATCAAAATAGTTACCAATGTCACAACCGTATTTTTATGGTCATATAATATAAAGAGAATAATTTTGATTCATAATTATGATGAACGTCTAACTTTTTTAATGATCGAATAATTATGATTGATTGATGATGTATATGAATTAAGTCCTGAGCTAAATATTTATATGAATAATTTTTTTTTGTTTTTTACTCATAAATGAAATAGTTAACGTAACATATTACATTTAACATTTTTTCCAATCTGTAAAGAAATTAATTTCCTAATGGAATATGAACTATGAAGTTAAGCTGTAAAGTGCACGCGGGAAAATGGCTGCAAGGAATTTGAATAAAACACTTTCTCTCAATTTAAAAGGGGATTCACTAACTTAAAGCTAGAATTAAGGTATATGCCTCTCTTTTCCAACTTTTTTAGGGCAGGAAGCAAGAAGTTTCAGCTCAAGAAGGATCAAATAAAAGGATACAATAACCTTAATTTCCCATATTAGGAAATTAGAAAATAAAAATCAAAATATTAGATGATGAAAAGGGAACTCTCTAGGAACTACCTAAAAGAAAATGCCTTTTTATTAGGCTGGTGCTAGCTAGTAGTACTATTGTACTTACTAGTTATGTGACAACAAAATTCATTTTGGAATGTCTATGTCTATTGCATGCCATACAGTTTGTTATTTTGTGTTATTTTCATGACACGTGGATGCTTCTAGTCACACCATATGGCATCTTCACTTGGGGTGATTTATGTCTTCTAAGAAGCAGACAAGTGATGAGCATTGTGTCTTTTTTTGTTTCTTAAGTTTTGGTACAAATTATAGACCGAAGTTAATTTAGTTGGTAAAAAGTTTATTAATACCTTGTAAAGATAGTGTTTGTTTTTTGTTGTCGATGTACGAATCTTGATGGCGAGTAATCAATAAGCATTTTTGTCAACGTTTTATGAATTATGATGCATGTTCTGAATTTGATGAACTCATAAGAGCCAACTCACTTAATATTTTTAATATAGTATAAATTTTTTTTTGGTTGAAATTGGTTCAATTTTTCCTCATCCACCTTTGTGGGTCGGAAACGTGTTTATTTATTTTGGGTAGGGGAGGGGAATGTGAGTAATGGCTTAGGGTATTTTTCACTTATTCGTTGATTCAAAAGGGGAATAAATTCATGTGAATTGAAATTGTAATATGTATGTATTGTGAAGAATCAAGCAATGGGATTGGCCTACAACTAAATTGATTGGCAGCAAAAATTATTGGCGAAGTTGACTTAAAGAAATGGGTGGTTAAATGAATTTGGTATCGTTTCTTGTATGCTAAATTAGGCATTTTGTGTGTGTCACCACCACTCATCATCACATTAAATTTCTTAACACACTGAATAACCGTACAAACTTATATTGCAGGAACAAATTTGGGTCGTTAGTTATAAGTTTTATTCAAACCAAATCAATGTGCACAGCCACTGAAAGAAATCTATATTGTTCGAACAAGAAAACAAGTCTATATTATACCGTAGCTTTTTTAATCTTCACGCATAACTGTAAAAATTAATCTTATAATAACCAAAAAATTATATAAAGGGTCATGCGAACCGGTGATCCGATATTGGTTAAAGAAACCAAAAAAGTAATAAAAGATTGATATCTTTCATATATATTTTTTCATATGTACCGACTAGAGATTGGGCTGTTGATCAAACGGTTAATATACCCAAAACCTACATTTAAGCTACACCATATTTGTCAAATCTATATGGCAATTTTGATAATTAATCATATGTATTTTTTTTGGGACCGGGGAGATCAAAATGGAATGTTTTATAAACGAGGTTATTTCTTCCAAAAAAAAAAACATGAGGTTATTAAATATTTTTTATGATTTCTTTCAAAACAAGGTATTTGAGGTTTTTTTATTTCAAAAATATCTACATGGTGATTTTTTACCCGTCAATTTCTGAAAAATTGAAATCATGGTAATCCCAAGTTGGATTGAGAGGCAAGTAAATTCTCTTTTGAATGTTGTAATTCATTAATTACTTGAGTTCAACTATTTGGTCGTCTACATAAGTTTATTTAACTTAATATATATATATATATATATATATATATATATATATATATATATATATCTCGAAACAAGTGAATATAACAAATGTAATTTTTTTGTAAGATAATTTCTCCCATTAAAAATCAAACTAAATATAAAATTTACCAATGATGTGCTATGCCGATTGAAATTCAAGGATTAAATTCTTAATTATTTATCAAAAATGATGAAATTATAAATTATTAACAAATTCAAGTTTTAAATCCTTCTTTTTATAATTTGGAGATTCGTTTTTTTTTTTTTGTTTTGTTACAATGCTAATCAAAACGACAAAAAGAAAAGGAGGAAAACATGAAAAACCAAAGAACTAATCCCTAGTGAAAAAAGTTCCTGCTACGGCAATCTTGAGAAGACTCATAATATCATTCGGTGGAGAAGGATGAATGAGGAGGTCCACATTCGATAAAGCTACAAGCATTGGCCATAAAATCTGCTCATAATTTAGAGACTTGTTTAAACGATTCCAAATAATTCAAGGACAGTAAGCCATTTATATATGTTCTACTATGCTCTCAATTAGAACAATCAATAATTTCTGATTTTCAGTTTCATTATGTTTCACCTCATTTTTGTCAAAAGCAACAAGTTTAATTGCATTTAACCTATGAAAAAAAAGTTGAATTTAGGAAGAAACAGCTGGAGGTACCGTCCGATTGTGGTTTGTCTTTTTTAGACGAATTGTGATTGGAAGTGTATTGGTAAATGGGGCCCTTTACACTATGGCCAAAACTTGAAGGCACTTTTTGGATTCTTTTGGATGTAAATCCTTGATATTACGTGTGTGAAAGTGAAAGGGAATTATTAAAGTTGATTTCAACAAGTCTTGTCATTCACCGCAATTTGGAATTAGAATGAAACCCTCAATCACTTTCTATTTCTAGGTTAATCTTGTCTTTTTAGTTTTTAAAATTCTCCATATATGAAATTGATTTTTTAAATATTTTTAGTTATTATGTATTCTTATTAAGTACTACTACTAGTACTCACTTTTTCTTTGGTGAAAAGATAAAGATTATAGCAAGGGGAATTTATAAATGAAATTAAAAATGAGTCGTTAATAAAGAAAAATGTCCATTAACAAATTTATTGCATGTATTTGTAAAAAAAAAATTGCATGCTTGTATACGTTAAATGGGTCACTTAAACCAAACAAAATTGTGTGTGAATTCATTTTTGAATTGAATGATTTTTTACCTAAAAATTGGTCCAAACTACACCCTTAACACCCCTTCACCAATTACTTACTAGGTTAACATTTTATTTACCCTTCTCCATATAAAATTCAAATTTATACATTTTATTGTTTCTTATTAAGTACTCACTTTTTATTTGACTTGCTTAACAGTTTCATGTAATCTTCGTAAAATGAAAAATACGTAATCTTTCATTCACATATTATTACTTGTACTTGTACACACATATTTTTTTTAAGAAGGAAAAGTAAAAAATTACTATATTAAAAAGCTATTCTAAATGTCCCCGTGATCTTTGCTCAGTTGACAGGGACATTGCATAATTTATGCTGGGGCCGGGGTTCGAACCCCGGACACCCCACTTCTCTACATTTAAATGTGTGAGCTCCAGCCACTAGGCTACTATACCAAAAAAAAAAAGCTGTTCTAACCATGCATATGTGTCCAAAACCGAAATGAACAACATTTACAATAAAGCCAATACATAAAAGATAATTAAACTAAGCCCAAAAAACAAAACTCATAAAGGGCCAATGCTAGTACAACACACATATTAAAAAGGTAATTAAAAATAAACTAGTTGAGAAACACTTAATTTTCTTAATTCAACTAAGGTGACCCAACATATTAATTAGTGACGAGGAAATTAAAGAGAGATTTTTCTTTTTGCTAATTTTTTTTTAGTATGTGATGAATAAAGTATTAAACATTTTATCTTTCATGATTAAATGAGAGTCACTACTAAAAACTCTCGATTTTCCTGCGGTTTTTCCTGCGGAATCTGGTGAAAAATCCACAGGGAACCTGTTTTCTGCAGATTTTACCAAGGATTTGCACTCCCAGGTAATACCTTCGTGGGTAATTGTTTCCTGAGGATTTTAGAAACCGCAGGAAACTTTCCTGCGGAAATTTCCTCAGGAAAAGCGAACAATACCGCAGGAAATATTTTGGTCAAAATGGGAGAAGTTCCCCTGCCCGTGAATGTCTCCTGCGAACATTCCGCAGGTAATTCTGCAGCAAATGCCACAGGTAATTCCGCAGCAAAGCTGTTTCCGCAGGTAAATCCTCAGGAAACTGAACCAATCCGCAGGAAAGTTACTGGATCAGTAAATTTTTTGGTTATTTTCTATTAATGAATACCAAAAGCCATATTAAAAGTCATTTCTGATTATTTGTTTGTTAAAGAAGTTTATTAGAAACTATCTTGAGTCAAATTTGAGACATATCATATGTTTTTTTTATATAAAAATATATAGGTAAAAGATCCAAAAATAGCATCCACTCAACAAAAAAACAATGACAATAAAAACTTGTTCATTGTAACAAAAACATTAGTCATAAAATACATCAAGTCTTCATCAATATGAAGGTGCAAAATATGCATAACAAACATTTCAACAAACACTAAAATATGACAAAACACCCCAATTATATTAGGGAACATAATTCATGTTATGGAAGAAACTACAATGTAATTTTGTCATGTCTTCTACTCTTAGTCTTGTAGCCATGTAGTTGCCATGCCCTGTCTTCTGCTCTTCTGCCAATTGTTTCTCAAGCCTTGTAGTTGCCTCCTTCAACTTTGACTCAATCTACAAAACCATATGATTGATAAAACACAAAAAAAATACAAGGAGAAATATTCAATTATGTAAGATAACTATATCTCATATTCTATCATGTGAATACTATTTAGAGAGGCTGAGATCTTCTAAATAAAGTTCAAGATTAGAACAAAAAAGTACAATTCATAACCAAGAAAAAGAGAATGAGATACAGTTACTACTAGGCAGAAAAATCTTGATGATTTCACTCCATTCGGCTATACAATTATCTTCCAAATTAAACTCGAAAAAGAGAGGACACAAAGAGTCCAATAGAGAAACATACCAAAATTTGAGACTCCAAGTTACTAGTTATCAATATGATAACATTTTATTTACCCTTCTCCATATAAAATTCAAATTTATACATTTTATTGTTTCTTATTAAGTACTCACTTTTTATTCGACGTGCTTAACAATTTCATGTAATCTTCGTAAAAAGAAAAATACGTAATCTTTCAATCACATATTATTACTTGTACTTGTACACACATATTTTTTTAAGAAGGCAAAGTAAAAAATTACTATATTAAAAAGCTATTCTAAACATGCATATGTGTCCAAAACCGAAATGAACAACATTTACAATAAAGCCAATACATAAAAGATAATTAAACTAAGCCCAAAAAACAAAACTCATAAAGGGCCAATGCTAGTACAACACACATATTAAAAAGGTAATTAAAAAGTAAACTAGTTGAGAAACACTTAATTTTCTTAATTCAACTAAGGTGACCCAACATATTAATTAGTGACGAGGAAATTAAAGAGAGATTTTTCTTTTTGCTAATTTTTTTTTAGTATGTGATGAATAAAGTATTAAACATTTTATCTTTCATGATTAAATGAGAGTGTAATTTTAAAAATTTGTACATAGAAATTAATATTTCCAAGTTACATGAAGTCCACCAAATAAATTAAAAAGTGCGCTGGATTTTCAGTCTTGGTTTCAATCATATTGATTTGGATCTTTGCAATCCACTGGATCTGATCTGATATACAATTCAATTTCCACTTGTTAATTAAAGTATTCACAATTATTTTACCATCCATCTTCTCATAAAAGAATATTCGTTCTTTTAGTGAATAGTCCTGGCCATAATCATGCAAAACAAGGAGATATTAAGTACATATATTAGAATGATAACCCTAAGTTTCTTTCTTGTGAATTCTTAAGCCAAGTGATTGGTGGGAATTATGGCTATGATAAGGTTGGTATATGTGCTATTTCAAATTAGAAAAATCACTTTATCTTGTCCTTAATTTGGAGAAGAAGCCAAATACTTATATAAATCACGCATGCCACATCACATCTATCATCTATGTCCACTACAATACAATATATGCTGTGATTAGCTCGGACATTATGTGAAACATTACTTGATGTAATTACTGATTTTAATTAGACCACAATAATTAATTGGATATATACTATGACGCTACTTTTATTTTTGCGTGTTGCTGCTTTCAAAAGTATGGTGTACTATAATTTGCCAGGGTTTTAACATTGGCTAAACACTTTTTTTTTTGTAAAGTTATCACATATCAATTGATAAAAAAGTTACAATTTCTATATATTCCAAAAAAATAAAGTTGAAACTCTTGTCACATAACAATATTGATAAAAAAGTTACAATTTCTAAACAATTTTTTTTAGCTATAATATGATCATACATTATCCTCTCAAAAAAAAAAAAAAGATCATACATTTAGCTTTTTATAAAATGCAAAATTTTATGAACAAAACCCTCAAAATAGTTTATGATACATAAGACACGACAATGTTTTATTTTAAAAATATGATTTATGTATCATTGTGCGTGCTAAGTGTTACATTAGTGCTTCTTTAAAAAAAATTACATTAGTGATAAAAGTTAAAAGGATAAATAATTAAAATTATTATCAATTTATTTTATTTGATCTATTACCATTCTATACATTTCATTTAATTTTTTTGAAACACTTGATATATGGAGACAATTATTTTTATAGAAATAAAAAAAATTATAAGATATTTTAAAGAATTTCTTTTTACTTTGTGGGGGCTCTGGCATGAGCCCCATATCCATGTACATGGATCTGCCATTGATTCTTATGTTGGCAGTGATTCATTTTGTTATTTTGTTTGTTAACTTGTGTTTTTAAGATACAAGTTAAAGATACAAAAATAAATAAAATAAAATAAAATAAAATTGTATTGGAAATACAACTTTTCAAACTTTCAAGATACTTGATACACAATTTTTAAGATTATATTTTTAAATTTTATGACACATATTATCATTTCCGTTTTAAAAATAATACAAGACTGATTTATTTAAGTTCTAAAGTGGACCGATTTTTCCTAAACAAGGAAAATTAGTTCAATCACAAATCATAGTCAAGCCTGAGAAAATTGCTCTTTCGGCAACTAACTAGTGTTTGCTCACCGACACTTTGAACTACCGAAAATGCTCATAACAATAGTTAGTTATCGTTCGCTTTTGAATAGGAGTTAACTACGTTCGTTGGAGTCAACAATACTTCTTACATCAATTTCAGATCATGAAACCAGACAGATACATGTTAATGAAAGCTCAAACCATCTTTGTGAACATTTATTTTTTTTGAGTTTAAGTGATAGTTTATAAAAGCTTGCAATTAGAAAAGAGAGCCGGAAGAAAGTATTTGGATACTATAGTTAATTACATTTTTAATGAATGGTAGTTAACTACTATTCGGACGTTAACATTAATTAACTACTATTCGGACGTTAACATTAATTAACTACTTTTTTTCGTTTGGGATGTCGGTGAGCAGACATTAGGTACCTAAAGAACATTTTTTTATATTGAGATATCTCTGATGGAACTTCATGTCCTTGTTTGAATTGTTTATTGAGACAAGATTATTTTGTCCATTTGGGTAATGGTCTCATAATTGTGCAGGAACATTTTTTTAAAAAAATATCTTTAGAAAAAGGATCATTTATAAACTTCATTATCATATATTTTTTTATATTTACTATACATATGTGTAAAATAAGATTAAGGAGCCAACACCGCTTGATCGAGTGGAGTACCTGCCCTGAGATTTGGGGGATCGATCTGGCGCTCCAATGTTTGATTTTCATAGAGTTAAAAAATGTGTTGGCCAACCTTTATTTGATCCATGGACGAGCCAATAAGATGAAAGAGCTTATCACATAAGAGATGATGGTACCATGACACATGTAGTCCAAAAAGATTTGAGAAAAATTGGTTATCTTTTCCAAGACAATATATATTAAACACCTTAATACAAACACTAGATGTAGATTAATGACAATGTCTCAATATAAAGGTGTTGTCAAACTTGAAAGTTACTTGAAGACTAGGTTAATAGTTTTCAAATGTAATTTTCTGTTTACTTTAAACGATTACATTAAAAAAGAAACTTTGTCCCTTAACCATGTTTCTTAACTCTTCCAAAGAGTATTATATGTTTTTTTTAGCTACTACGCTAATGAAAACATAAGAAATATGTAAAACATAAAGATAAAAGATAAATTACGAAAAACAATAAGTTTAGTTGATTGGATGTGCATCGAAAATGAAATATATAATAATTATTTATAGACAAAACTAATCTTACTAACGAGAAGATTGTGGCATACAAAATCTAGCATTGACTCTCCTTAATCGGTATTTCTCGCGGGTGGTGTATGCATCTACATGTTACTTGGTGTATGTCACACCCCATGTTTGGCTCAACTTCCTCCTATCTCACGACATTACGGTTCTGCTTATCCACATGTGCATTGCCATTCTTGATCATGTTCCAGGAAAATAGTTGTTTCAGTTCATGGGAACTAAAAACATGGAAAACAGTTGTACTATAACTGAATTGTCAAGTTCCATTTGGCTTTGACTGATTTTAACACTCAAGATCTTAACACTCAAGATTTTAACACTCAAGATCTTAGCCTTCACTCAGTTATATGTACATCAATTAAACCTAATTCAATTGCTGGTTGTTATCAGCTAACATCTTAAATTACTCTTAGGTGTATACAAACGTAAAATATATCACGTTTGAAAGGCACTAAAACAAAATTGGATTTAAAAGAGTGATTCTATTTTATTTTTTTTATAGAGTAATTATATCTATATAGAAAGAAATATGACCAAATTAGTTTTTTTCTTAACACAAAAAAAAATTAGTTTTTTTTAATTAGTTATCTACTACGGTCTATAAGAAAAAAAAAATACCTATATTTTCCTTCTTAAATATGAGTATAACCACCTTTACTCTATTTAATGATATGGTTGGCTATCCTAAAATAATTTTGAGAATGCAGTAATAATTTTTAGAAAAATGTTTTTTAGACATAAATAGGTTATACATCTAAAGAGAGATAAAAATAAGAGTGTGTGATGTGATAGATGTAATAAGTTGATGAAATGTCGAGTGGATGTAGAAATATTTGTGGTGTCCAAATATCATTGTTGTATTTTTATAAGATAAAAAAGATTAATTGCATTTAACTAAAGTTCTTAATAATTGTGAAGTTAGTTATTTTTACTTGTAATCAAACCGGATAAAAAGAAAACTTTACTATGTGTTAGATGTGTAAGCTTAATGATTGTGTAAGTACCTGTTTAGTATCATTGAGTTTGAAAACCTTGATTTTCTCTAAACCACCTTAATATCAAACATATATTAACAATGTTTTGCTTGTGTTGCCAAACATAATCAAATTAGTCATGTATGCTTTATGATAAAATTTGTGTTAGACGTGTCACTCAAACAATATGATAAGAATGTTTCTGCTAGTGAGGAATGGTAGACACACTCTCTTTTTAACACTTATTTTCTTATTGGATGAAACTATTGTATGACTCACCACTTTGAATGAAACCTATTTTCAAAGTATGAGACCCACCATGATTTAAGTCAATAAAAAAGTGAGTGGTAGAGAGAGTGTTGTTAGCACTACTCTTCTGCTAGTTATAGTGACCAATGTTGCAGTTATTACCTAAGACCAATGTTTTTTTTTTTTTATGATTGATACATGCTTTTACTGCCATTTTATTTCGTCTCAATTATAAACTGGAATTTAAGCGTCGAATATAATGAACAAGAAACAGCTCACAGAAAACAAAATCAAGAAGTTGACCCAAAGGAAAAATTTAAATCAAGATGTAAAGAAAACAAAAAGATAAACAAACGAAAAGCTAATAATATGGTTTGGGAGTATATAGATTTTTCTCAAAGCATGCTAATTCATTATGATCAATAAAATCCAAAATACAATCAAAGAGATGAGAATAAGTTTGATTTTTTTTTTCCTCAAAGCATGCTAATTCATTATGATCAATAAAATCTAAAATACAATGAAAGATATGATAAAAACGATTAACATGAGAAATAGATGATTTTGACGACGCGTGAGCTACCATTAATTTTTAACTCTTGTCTTAATTATAAGTCGTTCTAACTATTTCACACATATTAAAATTATGACAACAAAAAAGTTATTCTTTCATTAATAACATGAGAAAGGTAAATTAAAAGAATTGAAATAAGCGTAAAAGAAATGGTGTGGGACTGTGACAACATTAAGTGTCTTGGTCCGGATGACATTAACTTGAGTTTTTTTTAAAGATTTTCGGGATTTGATGAAGGTTGATTTGCTGAATTTTTTTGTTGAATTCCACTGCAATGGTAAGTTAACTAAAGGGCTTAATAGTACTTTCATTGCTTTGATCCCAAAAGTTGAGAGCCCTCGTAGGGTGGCAGATTTTCGACCTATTTCTTTGGTTAGTAGCCTATATAAAATTCTTTCCAAAGTGCTGGCCAACAGGTTGAGAAAAGTTGTTGGGAACGTGGTGTCTGAAGCTCAGTCTGCTTTTATTAAGGGTAGACAAATTATGGATGGTATTTTAATAGCAAACGAGATTGTGGATGATGTGAAAACGACAAAGAAAGAGTTAATTCTTTTTAAGGTGGATTTCGAAAAGGCGCATGATTCAATGGATTGGGGTTACCTAGGAGAGGTTATGACCAAAATGAATTTCCCTTTGATTTGGCGCCGGTGGATTATGGAGGTTGTTACGATGGCGACGGCGACGACGTCGGTTTTGGTAAATGGGAGCCCGACGGAGGAGTTTCAGTTTGAAAGAGGCCTCCGTCAAGGGGACCCTCTTTCCCCTTTTCTGTTTCTTTTGGCGGCTGAGGGTTTAAATGTGATGATGAAAGCGATGGTGGAGAATGGGTTGTTTAATGGCTATGGCATAAGGTCGCAAGCACCTGTGTCGGTCTCTCACTTACAGTTTGATGATGATACCTTGTTGGTCGGGGTGAAAAGTTGGGCCAATGTTTGAGCTTTGAAGGCGGTTTTACTTTTATTTGAAGTGATCTTAGGTTTACTTTTATGAAAGGGGGTTTTACTTTCATAAAAGTATGTTGTTTGGCGCTAATGTCCATGAATCGTGGCTTCATGAGGCGGTTGTGGTCATGAATTGCAAGCATGGTCGTCTTCCCTTTATGTATTTTGGGCTGCCTATTGGTGGAGATCACCGGAAGCTTCAATTTTGGTATCCGTTGGTGGAGCGGATTCGTAATAGATTATCTGGTTGGAAGTGCAAAAATTTATCGTTGGGAGGTCGGTTGATTCTTCGTAAGTCTGTAATGTCCTCCATTTCGGTTTATTTTCTTTCCTTCTTTAAAGCTCCCTTATGTATCATTTTTTCCCTTGATTCTATTTTCAGTATTTTTTTTGGGGGGGTGGGGGTGAGGATTTTAGGAAATTATCTTGGATCAAATGGGACACCATTTTCTTACAAAGGGAGAGTGGAGGTTTGGGGGGTGAAGAGGCTGAGGGAGTTTAATGTTTCTTTACTTGGGAAGTGGGTTTGGAGGGTGTTGGAAGAAAGGGAGAGTTTGTGGTATAAGGTGCTAGGGGCACAGTATGGGGAGGAGGGGGGAAGGTTGTGGTTTGGTGTTGGGGGTGGGTCGGTTTGGTGGTGTAATTTGAAGCAAATTCGATCAGGGAAGGGCCTTTTAGATGCTAGGTGGTTGAAGGATAATATTATTAGGAAGGTTGGGAATGGGAGGTCCACTTTGTTTTGGGAGGATCAGTGGCTTGATGACATTTTGTTAGCTAGGTCTTTTAGTAGGCTGTTTGAGTTAGTGGAAAATAAGCTAGTCACAGTGGAGGATATGTTTTTGTCAGGGTGGGGGGGGGGTTGATGGAGAGGCGTGGAAGTGGCTGCGGAGGTTATTTGCATGGGAATAAGGGTTGGTTGGAGAGTGTGCGGGTCGTTTGGCTTCTATTATTTTGCAGGTTGGTGTGGATGATAGGTGGGTGTGGAAGCTTCATTCTTCACACATTTATACGGTTAAATCAGCTTATAATTACTTAACTGCAATTGACATTGTTCCCAATGAAGGTTTTAATCATTTGTTGTGGCTCAAAGCGGTTTCGTTGAAGGTGAATATTTTTGTTTGGCGTCTGTTTCTGAATAAACTAGCTACGAAGGACAATCTGTGTAGGAGACGTGTTCTTGACGTTTCCCAAGCTTCTTGTTTGGCTTTGTGTGGTGAGTTAGAGGACATGGATCATTTATTATTCAGGTGTGACTATTATGGTCGCCTTTGACTTTTGATATCGGGTTGGTTAGGCATTGCTAAAGTACCCCATGGGAATATCCTATCTCATGCAACTCAGTTTGGAAACCTCAGTGGTTTTTTAAAGAATTCTAGGACGACATTTACCATTATTTGGATTTCGGTTCTCTGTTATATGGAAAGATCGCAACAGAAGGATTTTCCACAATAAGATGGATCAGCTTGTGTCACTAGCAGAAAAGGTAAAGCTCCAAACTTATTGGTGGTTGATATAAGACCCCGATTCCCGAGACTACTAATTAAGTGATAAATCATACAACTTAAAATAATCGGGATATTACAAACCATCATTTAACTCATACAAATTTCTCATAATAAAAATTTCATCGACAATATTCACAGCACATTGGAAAATAATCATCTCAACAAATATCATCTCGGGTGTCATCACAGAAATCTCGCAAATAAATACATCATCAGTAATCCAGAACAAAATAAAATCCCCAAACTTCTAGATTAGAGCACCTAATCTAGACATCCTCAAAAGCAACATAAAATGGAGTAGGCGGGACGCCATCCTCCGCAATACTCACCAAGTGAACTACTCCTCAACCTGCAAGTCTACACCACGAGGGTGAGGCGACAACAAATCCATTGGAAGGTAAGATATACGTTTAACAAAACATCAACAACATATAAGCATCCAATATACATAAAGCTTAGTTATAATCAACAACAATTATATCACATTCAACTCAATATGTCTAGTTATCATCTTACCACATTCATCTCATCTTCATAAATTACCAACAGTTAATTCATCAACACTTTAACAACACGGTACTTAAAGCATTCATAGCATATTATCATCAACAAGATCATCATCTTCATTTACATCATCAACTCCAATATAAATCATTCACAATCTCACACATTCAACAATTAGACATTTACCACTTAAATGCACAAGTTCACACCAAAACATTACCAAACACGACTCAAGTGCATGCAATGCGCCTAACACGACTCTATATGCATGTGATACCATCGTGATCTTAAAATCATGCCCCATAAATAGTGATCGTAAATCACACACCTATAAATCTTGATCTTAAATCAAGCACCCATGAATCTTGATCTTAAATCAAGCACCTATAAATTTTGATCTTAAATCAAGCACCGATCGACTGACCATGAATGCATGGATGTTCACGTATGGACTTGACAATGCACACAACTATAAATCATGATCTTAAATCATGCGTCTATCACGGCTATCAATTGCATTATCAAACTAATACATCCACATCATTCATGTTATCAACACATCATCATCTAATCACGACTTTAATGCATTAAGCCACAACATTCATCATCTCAACATATTAATGCATTCAACAAGTTTAATCATCATCATATCATAAACAACATGTTTACATTCTTCAACATTCACATAGTTTACATCTCATGATTAATTCAAGCAAGTTATATTAATCCAGCATTAATTCACTTTATAATCATGCTACAACATCATTCACACTTCCATAATCAATTATCATGATTGCATACATTTCACGGCTCAATTAAAGATAGATTCTCAAGTTTAATTCACAACTTTCCATTCCTAATTTATCTTTAATCATGCATCATGTTAATCATCCTCATACATCATAATTAAACACTCATTGATCAAGTTTAGGGGTTTGGGACCCAACTATGCATCTTAGTTACATTTAAAAAGCTCAAAAATGGATTTTACACAGCCTGGAAAAATGCAGCATAACCTACGTGTAGTACTTTGATCATAACTCAAGTTCTAGAAGTCTAAATGAAGTCAAACAAAAGAAAAATGAAAGCTAGCATCCATATCTACAACTTTCATGTTTACACTTAAGACTGAATCGATTCACATCTTATTGATTCGATTCAAACAAGTCAGAGAAAAGCACTGATACAATTCAAAAGTTGTTTGAATCGTTTCAAAACTGTCCAGATGCAGATTGATACGATTCAAACTTCCTTGAATCGATTCAATGACCTGAAAAGCACTTTTTAGCCTCGGGATCACCCTCAAATCATCTCAAAAATCCCCATTTTGATCCCTTATAACCCGAAATTGATAGATAACATTTTCCATGATTAAAACACTTTAATTAGGCGCTTATAACACATCTTAAGCATGTTAATTCAACTCAAAAACATGGTAACAACAACAACATCATTTTCTCTTCAAATTCAACATAACATAATCACTCATTCATTTCATGTATCATAACATCAACTTATTCAAATCAACAACAACTTCATCACTTTCATCCAATTAAGCATATTCACCAAGAACACAATAACAACAACTTAACCAACACATAATCAACTTAATCTTATTCATACTTTTCATATAATCATGGTAACAACTTAATTCAGCAGCAACAACTTAAATTCACTTAATTAAACAATTTCCCATGAACATAACAATAATCACTTAAATCACAACTTATTCAACATAACTTCATGATTTCTCAAACAAAATACATATTCATGCTCAAAATCAACTTATTAAACAACAAACATCATTCAATTATCATGTCATTCATCAAAATCACCAAAATTCACCAAGTTATCAATTTAATATAACAAAACATGAATTTTGACACGAACAAAACATAAATTCACCAAGTTTTGACATACTTTAACCAACCATCAAAATAGAGCATGAATTTCACATAATTAACAACAAACATCATGAAATTAATCATAAGCTAAAACGCTCAAACTACCGATTTGCTTATTAAAACCAATTGGTGAAAATAATCTTCCACCTTCCATCAATTCTTCACAATAGATAGCTTCATATCTTCATTCTCTACCTCTAGTGTTTTCCCCTCTTCCTTCTCTCCAAGTTCTTCTTTCTCTTCTATTCTCTCCCTCTTACTTCTTCCCAAAGTTGTGAAATATGTTGACCTAATTCACCAACACTCACTATTACTCTTATATACTATGGATTAGGGTCACTCACACTAATGAGCTTAGTCACATCTAACTCTTACAATTATTTTCTCTACATTTTTACTTCATTTAAACCTCTCATTTTACTTATACACCACTATTCTCTAAAATTCAAATTTCTAGTTCTAACATAATTACAAAAATGTCATTCATGCTAAAATGACTAAAATACCCTCAATCACTTAAAATTCCACTAACCCACCAATCACACACGAAATAATCAATTAACAAATATAATAATAAATAATAATAATAATAATAATAATAATAATAGATAAATCTAATTCTAAAAAAAATCGGGTTGTTACAGTTGAAAGCGTACTTTATTCTGTTTGATTTCGACTATCTCTCTTGGAGGTTCAACCCTGTGCGTTGCTTACAGACTGTTGTGTAATTTTTTTTTCTGTTGTCTTTTTTTGGCTAACCTTATAGCCTATCTGCTGTGTAATTGATCACTTTTCAGTCTCCTCTGGCACTGCTTGTGCTTGAGGGATTGCAGGGGTAAGAGAAAAATAAACGTTAACAGTAGTGGCGAGAGTGTGCAATCCTCATCAGCAATAGTGTATTTTCATTTGTTCTTCTGGTCTGGTGCATTTGTGTGGCCGGGCAGTTTCTGTCTCGTTCCTGGTTTGGTCTACTGCGCAATTTGGTAGGAATTTTGAATTGATTTGTTTACACCCAATTTGGTTTGGTGAAGTAGGGAGTAGTCTTTTGACTTCAATGGTATTAGCAGCAAAAGATTCTTTATTGCAAATTTGCTTTGTTCACAGAATCAGTTACCTGCACTTTGGTTCTGGTTTTTGGTTAGTTTGCAGCTTTAGCTCTTATTCTGTCTTGCTGTAACTGCAGAGGATTTTTGCATCTTTTTTCATTTTCATATCAGTTTTGGTTATTGGTCTTTGATATGTATATGGCTGTTTCTCTCTTCTTAGGTCTCTTTTGTTAGTTTTCTGGCATTTGATTTTGGTAGCAAGGGTGGGTGCTAAGGTGTTGTAACTTGTAAGGGCTCTCTACCTTTATTTCTTCCAATTTAGTGGGTACCCTGGTGCCTATCTTTCATGATATAATTCTTCTTCCAATTTCCAAAAAAAAAAGGGGGCTTTATGAAGGTTAAATTTCGTTTTAACTGGTGGTGTTCAGTTGTTTTTATGAAGGATAACTCACCAAACGAAGGTTTACTCATTTTACTACACTCTTTCTAACATTCACTTTTTTATAGAGTAAAATACACATAGGTTCCACCACTTTATACAAAATCAATTTTCAAAGTGGTGAGATCCGCACGTATTCACTCAAAACATAGTGAATGTTAAAAAGTGTTAGAATGAATGTTGCTAACAACACTCTTGCTAAGAAATATACAAAACTAGTCAATAAACATCATCTCATTCATATGTTGAACAAACAAATTTCACAATTAAGAATTGCATCTGATCAGGAACTACTTCAGATTACTATTTCATATTTAATTACTTGGTGACAAATCTCTTCCATTTCAGTTTGGAGGAGAACGAGAAAATGTTAAATAAATTTATTTTGCATTGCAGATTATTTTGTTTTATTTTTATGCAGGAATATATAAACCATAGTTTGATTGACGGGGAAGCACTTTTTCTTACTGTTACTTAAACCATGATATAAAACTCCAAAATATGTTCAAATATAAGCTAATGTGATTTCACCAAACATGTTTGTGAACAAAACCCAATTTAGACACCCCAAACTGTTGTTTGGGAGGTACAACTGTAATCCAAACATAAACATGAATGGTTCGGGACTAGAACTACGTCAAAATAAGTACTCTAAAGATTATCCCAAAGGTATTTCAAAATATTTTCAGTACCAAAAAAGCTCCCTGAATAATAGCACAGCTTTCTAAGATAATTTTGCGTTTGAGAAGTCCATCTCCGGATGCTGCAATATGTAAAATTTAAAATGTTAGCAAATTTAATAGATCGGCAAAGGGACTCGAGTATTGAGAAAGTAGACAGAAGCAATACAAAAATCAAAGGTTTACCTGACTCATAAATTTCTTCATGATTTCCTGTTTCTGAAGCTCCTCACTTGTAGGAAGGCCCATAGACTTCTGCCTCTGATCAAACTGTTAAAGAATACAGGATAACATTAAACCAACTAGCAAAAGAATTCCTTAAATCCTAAACAATGCTATATAAATCTATCATTTCGTTTTCACCGACAAATGCACTGAGCCAAGTTATCTCTATTAGATTATGCAACAATCAACTAGAACGTCATCTTCTTTCGCAATGTAAGCCCAACAAAAGAATGGATACATACTAAAACGCAACAGGATTTCATAAAATAAAAATGATGACAGGTCAAAACAAATGCAAGTTATATTAAGTAATTGAAGTAACAAAAAAATCAACTTGTTACCATCATCTTTTCAACAGTCTGTCGAGTCTCAGGATCCAGGTCACCAAGTTTGCTGCTCTCAGGTTCAACTTTTTGGGTGTTAATTTCAGGATCACCCTTAACGAGACATTTCCACCAGTCCATTTGATCATGCTTGGTTAAAAGAATAGAAAGTGTACTCTGATCCTCTGCAAAAATAGGTTTCAAAATGACAATTAGTAACACACAAACAAAGCCCAGTGACAATCAGAAGACTCTCAACCAGAATTTTCACACAAATTTAAAAATATCAAATCCATCATGATCCTAATGAATTATGGTCACTTAAAAAGGGATTTTCCACAAAAGAAATTTAGTAGTTTCATACCTATGCTCCAATAACATTCATCAGGCTTGATAGATTTATATAGCTCCCCCTGAGAAATTTTAAAATAATCAATCAGCAAAGGTATCATAAAAACTTCAAACAAACTAAAAATATCAGGCTAAAGACAGAAGGAACGATCAATTATAAAAACAAAAAATAAAACAAACAAATGTCACTGGTAGGATATATCTTTCAACAGTTACTGCTATAACTTAGTAAAAGCTTACATCAATAATTGGTGGCTGCCCTTTGATTCCAACTTTCAGATGGTTCTTCTTTATCTCACATGTGACAAACCTTGATTTTGTTCCATTTGGCACTGGAACATTCACATTGAGCTCTTGAAGAGTTTGAGTCCAAGAATATTTCTCCAGATCCATACCATTACCCTGATTGGGAGCTGTCCATTAAAAAGAACAAAGATGTAAAGTAATTTTTTTTTTAAAAAAAAAAAAAAAAAACTTCAGATATAGAGTTGGTTACCCTTTGAGTGTTATTTGTTACTATTCCATTAGCTAATGAATAGTTAAATGAAATAGAAAGGTGATAAAAAATAAAATAAACATAGTAAAGTTACCACTCCATCATTTCGATAATTTTACAATATAAAAACAGAACTAATTCCACCACACAATCAAATCAGAGATGGTAGAAAAAAGATAAAACACTAATCTAAAAGTCTCTTGTTGCTTGTATTTAAATGGTTATAACTTATAACTTTCGGAGCTCCCTGAATTCCCCCAACAAATGGTACCAGATCCATGGTTTGGACCGACGGGGAGAGAAAGTCTTTGTGATTGTGATGGAGTTAAGCAGGGGTTTCTATTACCAAACAACGTGGTATAAGCATAGTGATGCAAGTAGATTAATTCTATTACCAAACAACATGGTACAAGCAAAGTGGTGCAAGTACTTTAGTCATGTGAGAGTCTCACATTAACTGCAAATAAGTTAAATAAACTATTTATAAAAGAGGTGGCCCATACATTCGATGCTTAAAATTTTGGGTAGAGATGTTGTATCACAATCTCTTGATTCACAGTCTGTATCATTGGTTTATCGTCTATGATTCTCTATCACTATAAAAAGCCATAGATTTAATAAACAATCAACACTAATCAATATCATAACAACTCACATTATCATCATACAATTTTTTTTTATATAGATGAAATGACAATAATCACAGGAAACTCCACTTGCACACACACAAGTGGAGGAGTCAGGGTTTAAACCCCTAGTAATTTCGGCATTTTTACACGTTGAGCTAGAAATTGTGGACATCATCGTACAAAATTTTAGACATCAAACAGCTAATTTATTGTATGTGATTTTCCATCGCAATAAAATATAATACATTAATTAAAAATTAACATTCTTAACTCAATAATCATTATTAACTCATTGTTATCACATAAATTTCAATCAGACACAATTGTAATAATGTATTCAAACAATTCTAAAATATAAATATCACGGCACCAACACAATGTTCATAGCAAACAAAATTCAATAATAATCCCAATATTTTCAAAAAAAATAAATAAATAACAATTAAACAAATAAAAAAACTAGGGCAAAAAAGGAATGAAATCAAATTGAAAAAATATTAATACCTGCTAAGCCACTTTCTCCATTCTTCTTCTCATCTTCCTTCTCATCTACCTCCTTGGCTTTCTTCTCCGCCGCAGCAGCAGCAGCAGCAGCCGCCTTATCAACCTTCGCCTTCTCTTCAGCAGCAATCTTAGCTTTCTCGGCAGCAACGGCCTTAGCTTTCTTTACCTTCACAGCGCGAACAGCGGACAAAACCACCTTCTCAGCCGAATCATTATCGAAGAAATCGGTACTTTCCTTAGCGATGAAGTCGAATACGTTTTCGAGAAAAGAGGCTGGATTTGATGGATCGAAGGTGGAAGAAAAGGGAATAGGTTTTGAGGGTTTTGGTTGAGAAGAAGATGATGATGATGATGAAGAGGTTTGGGTTTCTTCTTGGTAATCTGAGATAATCGCCATTAGAGAAGAGTTCAAGAGAGTGAAGAAGTTGTTGAAGATTTTTACTTTCCAAGTACTAACACGGGAGAGAAGGGTTTTCTCATTTATATATGTGGAAAGTTCTAGAATTGTTTCTACTTACGGGGCCTAATCTCATACTACACCTAATCTCCTAACTAAACAGTGACTTTTGTTAACGAGTGCACCCGGACATTTTTAAATATTCTAAAATAAGCAATTATTTTTTAACAAAGTCAAATATTTCGATTGTCAATGTATTGATTATACCCATTTTCATAAATATTTACTAATTATAGTCTTTAACGAGTGTTCGGAGCACTCGTTAACATTTCCCTTTAAATAAACATATTTTTCCATAATAATGTTACATTGTTCCTAACATTGAAAAATATAAGAGTTTATATATTGTTTGCTATATCTTAAAAAAAATATAATGTTTGCTACATTGTTAATGTAATTAAAAAGATAAGCATGATTTATTACAATTTGAAGTCACAAACATCTATATTTATAATTTTAATCAAAATTTAAATTTAAAAAAAAAATGGTTCATAAATTACATATGTTACGACAATTAAAAAATTATAAACGGACACTCTGCGTCCGTCTGAACACACTAGTTTTTATACAAGATTTTTTTGGAGTGTCAAATACAATTTTTATTGTTGTGAATTGTTCACCTTTTAATAGAATTTACCTAATTTTTCAATTGATAATTTAAGAATGTTATAAAAGTAATAAAATAGTTCAAATGAAGGATAAAAATGAAAAAAAAAATCAGTCAAAAAATATATCACATTTATATATTATTATCGAAACCAATAAAAAAGCTTTATCATTTTTGCATAAAAAAAATATAAAGATTAAAGACTTTTCCATTTTTGACACGAGTTTTCCAAAGGTAATTGAGATTTGAGACTGAGAGCGACTTTCTAACATCTTAACGAGATCTTGATTTTATCTATTTTTATTATCAATTTAAATTCTTTAGTATAAATTTTTTTAATTGAAATTCTATCCTTCTATAATAAAACTCGAATTCCATCCTTCTAAAAAAAAAATCCGACTTTATCATTAAAACATTTTTTTCTAGTTTTAATTTTAAAGTTGCTTTTAATACCCAAAAAGACTAAATTGAATTATATTCTTTAATTTAACAGGCTAAAATGTTATTTCACTAATAAATGAAGGTAGGTCAAATCGTATTTTTTAACCTTTAAAAAGAATCGTGTATTCTTAAGAAATCTTAAATAAAAGTGGAGTTGATCTCAAACAAATTTAGCTTTGATTCTTTGCTTAAACCTCTTACTTTTATCTCTTTAATTTAAAAGTAACTTTTACTTTTTTAAATGTCGTAAGAATATATATATATTTTTTCTATTTATTATCATTTTTATAATTTAATGTTACAATTTGTCAATTTTTAAAATTATATGAATTTTATTATTATGCCACTACGATAGTACGATTAACTTTATTTTACTATAAAACTTTGGTTTCTTTTATTCTATTTTTTTTACGCAGGAATACATAAACCATAGTTTTCTTTTGGTTGGAGAATTAACTTTTTCTTCTTGTTACTCAAACCATGTTATAAGACTCTAAAATATCTTAAGCCAATGTGATATCGTGATTTCACACCAAACACTCCTCCACATTTCTACGAATAATTTTTTAAACCAGGAAACAAACACACCCCATGTACTTATATAGTTAGACTAGATTTGGCAATTGAATTGATAAGCTGAATACAATGCATATCTTTTATCTCGCTATCTCTTAGTTCCTAATTCCTTAATCCCTTTCTCCTCGAATAGCTTGAAAATTATTGTTCACACTTCAACAAAACCTAAGAAACACCAGTATTTTACGTTTTTAACCCCATCGGCAGTTAACTGTCGATGGGAAGCAATCTGGCGGCAGTTAACTGCCGATGGGAAGGAAACCAGCGGCAGTTGGCTGCCGTTGCCATGTTTTGCCTATATTTTCCAAAACTTCATTTTTTTTATCTTAATGTGAGCAAAAACGATAAAATGACATGCGATTAAAGTGAAAAGGTTAAAAAAAACAGCTAATTTTTTTAAAAACAGATTTAATTTTAACAAAAACTAATTTCTAATAGTTTTAATTTAAAAAAAACTGATTTTAAAAAATCAGTTTTTATAAATTGTTTTAATTTAAAAACAGTTTTCAATTTATTAAAAAAACAGCTTTATTTTTTTTTTATAAAAAAACTATTTTCCAACAATAAAGCTTTTTAGTATATTATTTTTTATGAGGTATTTCTATTAAAAAAATAGTTTTTTAAATTAAAAAATAATAATTTTTTAAAAACAGATTTAATTTCACAAACAGTTTTACTTTAAAAAATATCAGATTTACGACTACACAATGTGGTTGTGAATGTGTTGTTAGTTATGGATTGATAGTTATCAATGGTTGCCTTCGTGTTAGTCGTAAACATTAAAACCGTTTTTAAATTAAAACAATTTATAAAAACTGATTTTTTAAAATCATTTTTTTTAAAATTAAAACTATGTTAGAATTAGTTTTTGTTAAAATTAAATCTGTTTTTAAAAAAATTAGCTGTTTTTTTTTAGCTTTTTCACTTTAATCGCATGTCATTTTATCGTTTTTGTTCACATTAAGATGAAAAAATGTGAAGTTTTGGAAAATATAGGCAAAACATGGCAACGACAGCTTACTGCCGCTGGTTTCCTTCCCATCGGCAGTTAACTGCCGCCGGATTTTCCCATCGGCTGCCGATGAGGTTAAAAACGTAAAATACTGATGTTTCTTGGCTTTTGTTGGAGTGGATAAAGCAATTCTCGAATAGCTTTGAGTATGATGAGTTTCAATGGGGATGATGAGTTTCGATGGTTTGGGAAACATGGATTTGTGAAAATCCAGCTGAATTCATTCATAGAAAAAAATCCAGAAAAACTCATAGCAGAATAAGAAAAAATCCAGAAAAAAAAATCCTCATATTCTTCATCCGTTCTAGCGTCATCTACGTTTCAGATTTGAAATTTAAAGGTCTCAAATTTGGGGGAAATTTTGGTTAAGAATTTTGAATCTAGGTTTTCTAATTTCGTACTATTTGGGTTTTCAAATCTTGGTTAAGAATTTTGAATTTGGGTTAAGAATTTTGGCTAAGAATATGAGTTTCATTTGTTGTGATGAATCTGTTGAAGCGATGAATTGATGTTGAAGAGATCAATTGATGTTGATTTAATTTTATTTTAGATTTTCTGGATTTTTTCTGGGATATTTTAGGAAGGTTGATGAAATTGATATGAAGATGAAGAGCAAATGGAATGAAGGAGATGAAGAATAGGAAAAATGTTTAATTGGTCTTTTGGTCCCCTAATTAAAGAAAAAACGAGAACCGTACAAGGTAAAAGAGATTCAAGGGAAAGAGAAAATAACCCCTTTGCAAGTTCTATATTTTAATACCGTTATGTGAAGAATTGTCTTATGAAATTTCAAGGGAAAAGAGAACTGTACAAGGTGGATTTATATTGGAATACTAGGACCAAAATAGCATTAGGTGCTGCAAGTTGAGGATGAACATTGTCGATGAAGATGAATGTTTGAAATTAAAATTAAAATTACCCCATTTTCTGCGGTTTTTTTAATTTATTTTTGTTGAGAATTGATGAATCTGATGTTGAGGATGATGAAGAAGAGTGAGGAAGAAGATGAAGAAAGAGAAAATGAATTAGTTGTTTTTGACTCACCGTAAGATAAAATACACATGTGTAATTCAATAGTCCTCCTTTTAAAAAAAAGATCAAACGGTTTAAGTTAAATTAATTAATAGGATCTATGGTGGACCACTCTTAAGGTTGGTTCATCATAGACATTTGGGGTTAAAGTTAACAGTCAGTGTCCTTTTTGAATAATAGAGATAAAGAAGAGGGACCAAAATGTTAATTTTACGAGTTATGAGACCACTATGAAAACTAGAAATTAATCAGGGGACCAAAAGACCAATTAAGCTAAGGAAAAAATATTAGGTGTTGATTGTTCACTATAAGATACAACAGACCTGCATGATCTAACAGTCCTCCTTTTAAACGAAAGATCAAAGGGTTAAAATTAAAACAATTCTTAAGATCTATGGTGGACCACCTTTGATGTTGGTTCACCTTACACATTTAATGTTAAAATTAACGGAATCAACGGAATAGGACCAAATTGACTAACGGAGACAAAGATAAAAGACCAAATTGAGACATTTTATAGTTATATGACCACTTTAAAACAAAGAATTAAGTTAAGGGATTGGCGGTTCAATTAAGCCATAAATTTATTACGGACTACGAATAATTGTTTTTTTTTTACCAAAACTTTGTTTTATTTTATTTTTACGCAGGAACACATAAAACTTGGTTTGATTCAATGTAGAATTAACTTTGTCTTACTGTTACTCAATCCATGATATAAAACACTAAAATATGTTCAAGCAAATGTGACTTCACCAAGCATAAACATCGATGGTTGTTATCATTAAAATTATCCCAAAATGTCTTGAGAGATGTAATTTTTTCAGCACCAAGGTTGAAGATATCTTGTGTATGTAGTCAAATCAAAAAGAGCTTGAAGATAGCACCATTCTAAGATAATTTTGCACCAGAGAAGTCCATCTCAGGATGCTGCAAAACATAAAATCAAGATAAGCAACTTAATTAAGGGCTAAGGGCCCGTTTGGATTAATTTATTTTAGAGCTTATATAAAACAGCTTATGCAAATAAATAAGTTTTTATGTATTATTTATAAGTTTTTAAAGTAGTTTATAAAAAACAGTTTATGAAGATACAATTTTCGTTAGTGAGAGCTTATAAATTAAAATAAAAGCTTATTTATTTACATAAGCTCAAACCAAACGGGGCCTAATAGCATAAACACTTGTTATAAAAGTGCTTATATATAAATAATTTTTATAATAAAAAGATAAAATAAAGTGAAACTGTTTTCATGTAAGTTATAAACAATTTATACATTGTCACAAGCTGTTTCCATAAGCTCTCCGAAACAATCTCACAAATGTTTATGTCAATAGATGACAAAGGCGTTACCTGACTCATAAATTTCTTCATCATTTCCTGTTTCTGAAGCTCCTCACTTGTAGGAAGGCCCATAGACTTCTGTCTCTGATCAAACTGTTGAACAATGCAAGATAACATTAAAACCCTACTAGCAAAAACAATCCTTAAAAACTCTAAAACAACACTATCTAAATCTGTCTGTCATAGGGCTCAATGTGTTCATAAACAAATTTAATTAATCAAGACGGATCATGCGAAACAAATAAGATGACAGATTCAAAAGCAAACGCAAACTATATAAGTAACTGAAGTCACAAAAATCAACTAGTTACCATCATCTTTTCAACGGTCATTCTAGTCTCGGAATCCAGGTCACCAAGTTTGCTGCTTGCAGGTTCAACTTTTTGGGTGTTAATTTGAGGATCACCCTTTACCAAACATTTCCACCAGTCCATTTGATCATGTTTCGTTAAAAGAATAGAAACTGTACTTTGATCCTCTGCAAACATAGTTTTCAAATTAATTAGCAAAACACCAAAATTTAAAAGTATCAAATCCATCATGGAATTATGGTCATATCGAAAAGGATTTTCCACAGATGCAATTAAGTCTAATACCTATGCTCCAATAACATTCATCAGGCTTGATAGATTTATACAGCTCCCCCTAGGAAATTTAAAATCATGATGAATTAGCACAGACATCACAAAAACTTTAAACAAACTAAAAATTACAAATTGAAAGACAAAATGAACGATCAATTTCGAAAAATAACACAAATATATGTCACAGGTATGATATATCTTTCGCTGGTAACTGCGAATATATAACTTAGTAAAAGCTTACATCAATAATTGGTGGCTGCCCTTTGAGTCCAACTTTTAGATGATTCTTCTTTATCTCACAGATGACAAACCCTGATTTTGTTCCATTTGGCACCGGAACATTCACATTGAGCTCTTGCAAAGTTTGAGTCCAGGAATATTTCTCCAGATCCATGCCATTACCTTGATTTGGAGCTGTCCATTAAAAAGAGCAAAGGTGTAAAAAAGAACCTTCAAATATAGAGTTGATTACCATTTAGTGTTATTTGTTACAATTCCAGTAGCTAATGAAGAGTTAACTGATATCGATCATTGTATTGAAAGTCTTCCTAACTGTGACATGGGATTAGGCAGTTTTTCTATTACCAATCAACAGCAGTAGTATAAGTAGAGTGGTGCAAGTATAGTCACACTTGAGTGAAAGATTGTTGGAAATTCAAGGGTGTGGATTAATATCAGTTGCTAGAAGTAAGCTAAGCGAATGATATATAACAGACCAACTAATATGCTCAATAAATTTTGGTTGCAGGTGTGATATCGTCAGGGGCGAAGAGTAACGTACACTTGGGGTAGCCTCGGTTAGTCTATTTGTAAAAAAAATAGTAGAAATTAGAAAGAAGTTTTGACACTTAGTCTCTATAGTAGCTACACTGATAGTTTTGCCATGAGGAAAATTGTCGGACAAGATTCATAAAAATGTTTTTTTATTTTTTCTTTATATTTGGTCCACTCCTAGAATTTCAGTTAGCTTCGACACTAGATATCTGATTTGTTGATGGATGTCCAACATGTGTCAGAAGGTGTCCGACACATGTGATTTAAGTTCAATAAACTCACTTTTTTATTAATTTTTACGATGTTGTGTTTGTATCTATGACAATGCTTCATAGATCATAATCCTATTGTCTATATTATCCATTACAACAAAAAAAAACTATGAAATTAATTAACATTCTCAGTTCAAGAATCATTATCATAACATGCTTCATAGATCATAATCCTATTGTCTATATTCTCCATTACAACAAAAAAACTATGAAATTAATTAACATTCCCAGTTCAAGAATCATTATCATAACTCATGTTATAAACAGTCACAATTGTTATCATTCATAAAAAAGCATTCTAAAATACTGAACAACACATCAATAACACAATGATCATGACTCCTAGTTCAATAATAATTACAACACTTTAAAAAAAAGTAATAATCAAACAAATAAAAAAACTAGGGCAAAGAATGAAATTCGTAATTTTCTTACCTGCTAAGCCACTTTCCCCATCCTTCTTCTCCGTCCCCGCCCCGGACTTCTCATCGTTCAATTTTTTTTCAGCAGCAGCCTTTGCTTTCTCCTGGGCAGCAACAGCCTTAGCTTTCTTTACCTTCGCAGCGCGAACTGCGGACAAAACCACCTTCTCAGCCGAATCCTTATCGAAGAAATCGGTACTTTCCTTAGCGATGAAGTCGAATACCTTTTCAAGAAAAGCAGTTGGTTTTGAAGGATCAAAGGTGGAAGAAAAGGGAATAGGTTTTGAGGGTTTTGGTTGAGAAGAAGATGATGAATTTTTGGTTTGGTTTTCGTCTTGGTAATCGGAGATGATCGCCATTGTTGAGTTTTTCTTTGTTAGCGATTGAAAGAAGTTTGAGAAAGAAATGAGTCTCAATCTTCGCTTATCAACGAGAAGTTAGTTTCAAATATATTTTCAAAAAGATTTATTTATTTTTTGACTAAATATTTTTAAAAAGATAACTTAATTTTCTTTTGAAAAAAAGAAAGAAAGATATCTTTACTTTTTATGAAAAAAGTATATTAATTAAAAAATGAGCTTATTTTATGTATAAAAAACCAGATAAGGAATTTTTTAAAAAGTAGATGAGGCGAACTTTTTAAATCATAGTTGGAGATGTTTTATGATTTTATTTATTTTTTATTATTTCATTCAAATTATTTATATTATTTCTAAAAAAATATATGGGCTTAAATGCAATTTTGTCCTCTTATTTTGGAAAAACCTTAATTTTGCTCTCTATTTCTAATTGTCCAAATTTGGTCTTCCGCTTCAATTTTTATCAATTCATTATTTTGACCATCCGATGAGATGATGTGGTAGTAAATTGTTTGTGTCCGGTCCATTGTACTATTCTAATTGATCTTCTTTAAGATCTCTATGATTGGCCACGAGCCTTCAATTCAATTTAACATCCTATTTTTGCACTGATAGACTTTTAGCAAGTGTACTAAAACTATCGAAGTAATAAAATAAAAGTTCGTATCCACGAGGACTGTGTTAATCTCAAGTTAGCAATATTGTTGATAATTAGGATGTATAAAGTTTATGGTTGCCCTAGGCAGTTGGTTTGAGTGCATAAAAAGTAAATAAGCTTATAAAAATTGTTTAGAATATATAAGGAGAGATGAGATCGAGTCTTTCGAATCCTCTGATTAGATATGTTTGGTGAACTGCACCTATTTCTATGAATGATCCTCTATTTCACGATGGTTAACCAAAATAGTTCTAATCAATCCCTTAAGTTAGAACCCTCTTCTCGGATTACAGCCCCTAATTCCTTAGGTGATCTAATATTCATTGAAGGTTTTAAAACACGTTAACCTATTATCACAAATAAACGATTATCTATTCCTAGACTAACCCTGTTTATTTGAACAATTCAATTAGGTCAAAGTCAAAAGCTAGGGTCAGTAGTCATTCAATCTCACGAATTCATGTTATACATTATCAATATATAAAAAGCATTAAGAGCAATTGAATTGAATAAAACTAGAATAACATTCATAAGCAATAGAGTTTCACAGCCACATGTGTTCAAACAAATTACATCAGATTCATCTCAGACTCAATCTCTAAGAGATTTAGCTACTCATAATGTAAATTACAAATAACTTAATCAATAGAAACATGGAAACATACATAAACTGACTGTTGGTTGGATGGGATGGCCACCTCTTCAGTTCTTTGCTCTCAAAATCGTGCTTCTATTCTCCAAAATTCCGAACCCTTGTTTCTGAAAACAAATCAGCTAAAATAGGCAACCTGCGCCCACAATCGTGACACGGTTTAAGGCATCGTGACACGATTCTTCATTAAAGTTCCCAAGGTTTGCGCAAATCAGTTTCCCAACCGTGACACGATTGTGCAATCGTGACACGACTTTATAGGCAGAATTTCACTTCCAATCTGGTTAGAAAATCGTGACACGATGCCCAAATCGTGTCACGATGCAATTACTTCAAGTTCTTGATGATTTCTTGCTTTTTGCACCCCAAGCTGTCTCAAATTGCTATACAAATGAAGATTATACTAACAAAGACTCTAGAAAATTACGTAATGACAGGATGTCATCATGCACCTCTAATAAGAACAGAAGTCGAACAACTTCTACCCCAACCTATAACAACCATACATGTCAACACTGTGTTTAACAACATTTTACACTCTGTGTCTGACATTCCATCCACCTCTAAACAATCAGAGTCTCAACCTAATATTGATCCAAGCATCATAAGTAAACCAGACACTAACCAAACTATCTCTCCACTGACTGATCAAAACCTTACTACAGAACCTCAACCCACAACTGAGACCATCCAAACCTTACTTGAGCTTGTTTCTGAAACAAATACCTCACAAGCTGTTGTATCAGAATCTCAGTCTGATATTGTAGTCTTGTCTTTGTCTGAAACATCATCTCAACAACCATCCTCGTCAAATAGACAAACTCCAACTATGAACCCACCTCCTTATTATAAAATAATCAAATAGACATCAAAGATTAAAAAATAATCAAAAAGAAGAAAACATAGAGATAAGTTTTTTTTTTGGCTTAATTGCATGTTTGATCCCTTATGTTTATTTTAAGTTTTAAGTTGATCATTTATATTTTTTAAAAATTTCAAGTTGGTCCCTTACGTTTTAAAAGTTTCAAGTTGGTTCAAAACGTTGCTGATGTTAGAATAAGTTAGTCCATTTGGCTCAACAACATAACCCAAGAAAAAGATAGATTCTAGAAGATTCGAAAAATGTATGTTTTCTACTATTTATATCCGAAACCCTGCACTCGAGTTTTCTTCACTTGAATAGAAAAACCCTCAAACTCCACTCTCCTCTTTTTCTCTGACTCGGAATTCTCTTTTCAAACCTTAATAACAAACTCAATCAACAATGGCGATCATCTCCGATTACCAAGAAGATAACCAAACAAAAACTTCATCACCATCCTCCCAACCAAAACCCTCAAAACCTGTTCCCTTTTCTTCCACCTTTGATCCTTCAAATCCAACCGTTTTTCTTGAAAAGGTATTTGACTTCATCGCTAAAGAAAGCACTGATTTCTTCGATAAGGATTCCGCCGAGAAGGTGGTTTTGTCTGCTGTTCGTGCTGTAAAGGTCAAGAAAGCTAGGGCTGCTGCTGCTGAGAAGGCCAAGATTGCTGCCCAGGAGAAAGCGAAGGCTGAGAAGAAGGCGGCTGCGGCGACCGAGAAGACAGATGAGAAGGCTGGTAAGATATTTACAAATTTTATTCTTTGCCCTAGCTTCACGAATTTTATTCTTTGCCCTAGTTTTTCATTGCACCGATTTTTTGTTAATTATGATTGAATGATAAAAAGGCTTGTAAGAGATTTACGAATTTCATTATTGTTTATTTTTTTAAACCATTGTAATTATGATTGAAATCTGTTTGTTATGCACATTGTGGTGGTGCTGTGATGTTTAGTATTTTAGTATTTTTTTGATGAATGATTGTAATTGTGTCTGGTTGAAATTTATGTGATTAGGAATATGAGTTATTATTATATTGATTATTGAGCTGGGAATGTTAATTGTTAATCAATTTAGGGCTTTTTTTATTGTAATGGAGAATCATAGACAATAAGCTACATGGTTGAAATTTATATGATGATATTGATTCTTGAATTTCTAACAGTCTTACCCTAGAGTGCACGTCTCTCACATATATAACTATATTTTTACCACTTATCAATCTGAATCTGAACCATGGATCTGAATATAATTTGTTAAATACCAAGACTAGGACTACCAATAGACTTTGACACTAGTGTTCTATCTTTTCCTTCCCTCTCTAATTTGATGGTGTGTGGTGGAAATAATTCTGTTTTTTGTATTGGTTTTTTTCTTTAAATTTTTTGTTTACATCTTTGTTCATTTTTTTTAATGAATGAACAGCTCCCAATAAGGGTAATGGTATGGATTTGGAGAAATATTCTTGGACTCAAACTCTTCAAGAGCTCAATGTGAATGTTCCAGTGCCAAATGGAACAAAATCAGGGTTTGTCATATGTGAGATTAAGAAGAACCATCTAAAAGTTGGTCTCAAAGGGCAGCCACCAATTATTGATGTAAGCATTTACTCATTTATAGGAGTTAGTGTTGAAAGATATATGGCATTTGTTTGTTTTATATTTTATAATTGATGGTCATTGGTTCTTTCTGTCTTGAGTTTGACATTTTTAGTTTGTTAAGTTTTTATGATACATTTGCTGATTGATGATTTTAAAATTTCTCAGAGGGAGCTATATAAATCTATCAAGCCTGATGAATGTTATTGGAGCATAGGTATGAAACTACTAAATTGTGTTTGTAGAAAATCTCTTTTTAGGTGACCATAATTCATTAGCATCATGATCGATTTGATATTTTTAAATTTTTGTGTGAAAATTCTGGGTAACCTATCTTTGCAGAGGATCAGAGGACAGTTTCTATTCTTTTAACCAAGCATGATCAAATGGACTGGTGGAAATGTCTAGTGAAGGGTGATCCTGAAATTAACACCCAAAAAGTTGAACCTGAGAGCAGCAAACTTGGTGACCTGGATTCTGAGACTCGAATGACCGTTGAAAAGATGATGGTAACTAGTTGATTTTTGTTACTTCAGTTACTTAGATAACCTGCATTTGTTTTTGAATTTGTCATCATTTTTATTTCGTGTGATCCCGTTGCACTTAAATGAGCACTCATTCTAGTTATTTGGTATGGTTGATTCAAGATGATTGTCACACAATCCTACACAATCCAATTGAGATGACTTGGCTTATTGAATCTGTGAATGGACACATTGACCCTTGTGACAGACAGATTTAGATTGCATTGTTTTGGATTTTTTAAGGTTTTCTTTTTGCTAGTTGGTTTAAAGTTATCTTGTATTGTTCAACAGTTTGATCAGAGGCAAAAGTCTATGGGCCTTCCTACAAGCGAGGAGCTTCAGAAACAGGAAATGTTGAAGAAATTTATGAGCCAGGTGAGTCTATGGAAACAACTTGTGACATATCTATCTATAAGCTTTTTAAACTCTCCATGATAGCCTTATAAATTGTTTATTTATAATAACTTCAATTTAAATAGTTTCACTTTATTTTAACTTTTGCTATAAAAATAATTTATATAAGTACTTTTATGATAAATTTTTATCTTCAAAGCTCTTAATTAAGTCGCTTATCTAAATTTTATGTTTTGCAGCATCCTGATATGGACTTCTCGAGTGCAAAGTTTCAGTAGAACGGTGCTATGATTTTGTCGTGCTCTTTTTTGATTTACTACATACACAAGCTATCTTCAATGTTGGTGCTGAAAATATTTCATATATCTCTTTTGAAATACCTTTTGGGATAATCTTTAGTACATGTTTTGACATGGTTCTAGTACAACCATCCAGGTTTATGTTTGGTGAAAACACGTTGGATTGAACATATTTTAGAGTTTTAAATCATGCTTTGAGTAACAGTAAGAAAAAGTTTCTATCGAATCAAACTATGTTTTATCTATTCCTGCGTAAAGATAAATAAAACAAAAAGGTCTGGTAAAAATAAAATGGGCATGGATTAGTAAAATTAAAATGGGAATCCACCATTTAATTTTTTACTCAATTTTTATGCTTTTTTCTTTTCAACGGTGAGATTGAATATACACAAGAAACATTTTTCTATTCAATGGTGAGATTGAATATACAAGAAAGGCATGATTGAAAATAATTGAGGGATCTATTCCTTTATCTCGGATATAGTACATAATTGTAGATGTCCTTTAAACATATATGTCTACCTATCGCTTTTATTTATCTGTTGGCGAATGATATTTTTTTCTTGATCTTTTGGCAAAGTAACTTCTTTTGGCGAGTACATCTCAACAAAAAAAGTTAAAATTTAACGAAATTTCAATCTAGCAATCATAGTAGAAATGGGACAAATATAATAACAAAAAGCGCCTTGAACATCAATCATAGTTTATAGTCCTTAAAAAAAAAAAATCATAGTTTGTACTTGAAATGGGGGGAAAAAAAATATAGTAAGGGTTTTGCTAAGGGTGCAATATGTATTTTATTTTGATTCAATATTTTTTAGTCACATACTCACACCTCAAAATTTTATTTTGATTCAATATTTTTTAGCCACCTACTCACACCTCAAAAATTTCAATTACACCCAATTTTAATTAATATTAATAATTACGTCTTCAAAATTCAAATTTTGTAATACATAAACTGGGTTTACTTAGCCCGTGTTAACTTAGTTTATGCAGACTATGTAAACACAATTTATTTACAAAGAATATGTAAAATTAGTTGATGGAGACATTGTAAGTAACCCCAATTTACGCATGTTAAGTAAACAACTAAACATTCACTTAATTTTGGATACAATTGAAAATTTTATTTAATTTCAAAGGTATTTCTTTAATAATTGTATACATCTTTCTCATAACAATCTATTGTCAATAGTCTTTTTTTCAAATAGATATAATTAGTTTTATTGAAAAAGAGTAACTAGGAGTAATTAAGAAAATATATAATTTGACAAATCATAAACTTATAGTGTTAAAATGACAATTAAATAAAAATATTAAATCTGTAGTCAAACGACACTTAAAAAAGAGTCGAACGAGTGCATTTTATGAAGTTTTATTTTTTACATATACATTTTATGAAGTTTTTTTAAAAAATTATACTTTTTTTAAATAACTTTATTTATTAAGCCAATTTTAAAATAACTTGATGATTGCAAAGTTTTATAGGAGCTCGTAATTAAATTCTTTACTCTTAAATGATTTCAGCAATGTGCCTTTTCTTAACAACATTATCACAAATGAGTTTGAGTGATTCTTCTAAATCATCACACAAGAGATAAGGATCTGGAATTATGGTTGGATCCACTGCCATAGAAATGGTCATCTGGTTGGCATAACTTTGAAAATGAATGGTTAGTGCCTGCAAAAGAAATAAAAAGGTTTTAATGAGCTCTTACAAATATTTTCCTTTCTCAAAAAGGTGTATCACATTAAAAGGGACAATGAAAACTCAAAAAGTCTTGCTTCACCCCAAAACATGTTAAATAGTACCACTTCCTATTCACACCATCCCAAAACAATAATGATTGTAAGAAATTTAAGCTTACATGTGGGTGTCCATATACACTTGGAGCAATAAATGCAACAGGATGTCCATAGAAGCTAATTTCTTCCACTGGACCAGGTACATTAGAAAAAGCCATAGTAGTGTGAAAGAGAACTCTTCTTGTTATGGCACCAGCAATCTGAATGCAAGTTCTAGTTGTAAAAACATTTTCCAAAATATTTAAAATACAAGAATGATAACACTAGTTTAACATGGAGATACTAATCTTTTCTACTAGTTTAAGATTGTTGTAATTAAAATCAATGTTGTAAAATTCGAATCAAACTAGGAGGTTCGATCATCCTTTACTACAGTTTGATTATTTTGGCTGTACAATCACAATTTTATTTTGATGCGGTTGAACCATGATTTAGAGGTCTCGTCGGTTCGATGTCTGATTCAGATTTTAAAATATTGCATAAATCCATATTTAGTTAGAAGGTTAGATAAGACATCTAGACACAAGTTGTTGTCAATATATACCTTCACTCCAAATAAATTGAGTACCAATTTTGCACAAGCATAAGAGCTAATAGCTTCCAAAGAGTGTTTTTTTCGGTCAATTGTGGCCTTAGCTTGACGAACATATTCCAATGGATCTTCTTGTAAAGCAATGGTAAAAGGGAAGATTACATATCCCATCTGATTACCCCATCTGGCTTTTCCTTTCTCAGCCATCATATCTGCTAGATCCTGATTAACATAATGTATTAGTGTTTTTTATTTTTGTTTGTTGAAATGACAACATAATGTATGAGTTATAATTAAGCACTAGCAATGATTCATTAGTTGAGTAAGAAAAAAAAAGCAATGATCCATTAGTTGAAACTATTTTTTGCTATAGAAATTAAAATTAATCATAATTAAGAAAGATAGAAGGATTACATTTTTTTTTTCAATTTTTGAGTTATAGAGATATAAAATGAAACAATCAAATTTACAAGAAACTATGAAACATTTTCTATTAATTATTGAATGAAATTCATGTAAATCACACTATTTTGTGTGGATCTCATTCATTATACATAGAAATTTCTAGTTAGAAATACTATTTATTGTTAAGGGGTCTTCTAATATGAACTCGGTCTAAAAGTGGACCTCATTATTTTTAGTAAAATTTAATAAAACATTATAGAGAAATAAATATCGAAAATAATATCAATTTAGAAACCAAACCTGGATTCCAGGAGAAGGTCTAATGTTAACAAGAATTGATGCCCTAAGACGAATGTTCTTGGGGATTTTACTCTGCTTTGCAGCACCGTCATTTGCATTTTTCACACCTACTTAAAGGAGTATAACAGAGGTTACAAATGATTAATTTGCAACATTATGATAGTTTTAGTACATAAGAATAGTTTAACTAATAATAGCAATGCAAATTAAGTTTTTGAGAAAAAGCTGAATTAGAAAGAAAAAAATATAGAAGCTTACCATATTCCCTATTCAAGTAGCGAGCGAGACCAGCTTGTGTCAACCCCAACAAAACGTCGTTGATGGTCTAATTAATCAACATTTATCATAATCAAACATATACAATAATCAGAAAACCTCCTTAATTGTTTTTTAGAATGAAGGTTTTTGTGTAGTAGTAATTTTGTAGTATCATTGTTATATAGGAAGGGTTTGGATTGCCTACACTCACAATCTCACATTCTTACAATGAGCTCAGTAGTGGTCGTTAGATCAAGATCAAACAATTTATATTTCATTGCAAGATTTTGATTTTTCTTTTAAATCTAAAATGTTGAGTTTGAAATCTAGACTGATCTAATGGCCACTGAAATGAGAATTACTGGGTGATATTATTGATTGCAGATAATCCAAATTCTATATATATGTGTGATGCACACACAATTGACAAGCACTAGAGACAACACTAAGATATACTCATGGTTAATAATTTTTGAAAGAAATTAAATTGATTGGATGCAATCATATCTTAGTGTCACGTGCGAGACACCTGACACATCTTCAAACTAGAATCTCGATGTTACCAAGATTGTTACACATAAATACAATAAGAAATAACAAAAATGAAACATTGTACTTGGTTGTAGATTTATCAATGGAAATAAGAAAATTAAGTTACCGTTTTCATTTCAGTCTTGACGAACTTAATGTCATCCATACTAACCATACGATACACAAATCTCTTGGTATTGAGCTCAACCCCATGTGCACCTTTTAGAGGAGTATGTGTATCTTTAAAGAACAATATGGTTAAAACAAGCAACAGAACATCCACAATAGTGTTCCAAATCAAACTCAACCCCCACAAAATACTCAACCAAAACGAGATAATAATCGAACAATTATGTACATTTGAGCTCGAGTCATCGCTCTTACGCGTTGTTGGCACCGTTGGTAACACATTAGGGTCAGAAGTTTTGCGAGTAGCTGCAATGAGAAGTGATATGAGAGAGGTACCATCACCAAGTGAATGGTGGATTCTAAATATTCCTATTGATTCTGCATTTGAGGTTTTGATGTTAAGGAGGTGAAATTCCCATAGTGGTTTGGATATGTCTAGTGGTGTTTTGGTGAAATTGGAAACGTAGTCCTCAACAAATCTATCTGGGTGGTCTATTTTGGAATCTATTTGTGGTACTATGATATGGTTGTCTAGGTCAATTGTTGTTTGTGTCCATCTAGTTTTCCTCCCTTTCTTAACCTGAAATTTGAAACAAGAAGTTGAAAGATATGGCCATGTGAGAAACATGAACCACAAAATATAAGACTGATATTTTTCATTGTAGTTTGTTTGTTTATTTTCTTTGTTTCAAAATATGTTACAAGTATGTATAAGTGTTGTAATGTTACATAAATTTTCTACTTGAGAAGAGAAAACTAGAGAAATTAAGAGATGAAATAGAAGTGTGAAAATAGAGTGTTGAAAATTAGAGAAATTAAGATATGAAATAGAATGTGAAAACAAGGGACCAATATGACTATTCATTTGTCTTGGGTTTGATCTTGTTTCTTCTCACACTGGATTCATTGTTGCTCTCTCCACACTTGGAGTATGTCTCAACCACGTGGTATTTGTCTTCTTCTCTTATCTATGTTTTAATTTAATTATTATGCTTCTTTTTTAAAATTGTTTTTTCTGATTTGTTCAATATTCTATTTCGGTTCTCTTGTTGTAATTGGTTTCAGTAAAAAAAAAAAGTATTTCACTCAACATAAATAGTTGCTATAATTTCAGTAAAAAAAATGTACTTTAGTAAAATAAAATACAACTGTGTATCAGTTAAATTTAAATTCTATGTAAAACTATTAAAGGTGTGGTTATACTAAATTTGAAATGTAGTTAACTATAATTCTCAGTCTTTATAATAAAGCATGGTTTTTTAAAATTCTAACTAAACACATAAATGTACAAAAATAAAGGGTTGGATAGTATGTCACTTACAAGCTTGCTGGTGAACCTAGGATGCTTAAGAAGAGTTTGACATAAGCCTTCTCTAATGACCTGAGGATTGATACTTGTCTTGCAACCAATGATGGCAATCACATAACAGTTAAAGGATGGTGAATGGAACAACCTTGCAGCTGGACTCAGTGGTTCACCTTCTTCTCTTGAATATGCCATGTTGTTAATATGCTTACACAACCCTCAAGACAACTATTTGGATAGGACACATGTACATTTATATGTGCCTGCTTATCAATATGATCAAAATACCCGAAATTAATGAACTTTTTTTAAGAAATAAAAAATTCTATAAATATAATATTGTTATATTTATGTCATTTAAATCGTCGGTGGGTTGGCGGAGAATTAGGCTGTACCCGAATTAAATAATAGTACATATATCCATACATGTGGGTAGTAGTCAACAATCAATGTGAGCCAAAATAGATGCAGCAATCTATCTTTTTCTTTTGGGTAATAAGATGGACCAACCTATCAGCATAACTAAGAGAATTGCTCTTCTCTCATCTGTTTTTATCCATTCTCGTCCTACGTGAGATATCTCACGTTGAAAAATACACTTATGTGAGTTAACTCACGTTGAAAATATACATGCGTGAGTTAACTCACGTTCGACTATTTTATGGGAATGAGCAAAAGCAGATGGGAGAAGAGCAATTCTCCATAACTAATGTTAGGGTGAGATGATAATTTGAGTTTTCTCCATTGAAGTTATTTCTATTGAAAAAGTGTCGGATATTGTCTATTATGTTTATATCTTTCATATGTAATAATTTAAACAATAATTTATCATTATGTGAAAGTCTTTTCCCCTAGACCCAACAAAATTTATCATTAAATATAAGACTCTCAATACAAAATTTTTAGATAAGTTTATTTATCATTTTATATATTAATTACTCCCTCCGTCCCAAATTACATGTCGCTTTGGAAAAAAATTATCTCAAATTATATGTCGCTTTACAATACCAATGAAAAATTAATGTTATTTTTCCTATTATATCCTTAACTATTTATTACTCTCTCTTCTTTCAATTCTTTCATTTATCTTTCTCATATTATTTATTAAGTGCAATTTTGTAAAACAACTCATAATATCTCTTTCCCACATAAAATTAATTATATTTCTTAATATGCGTGAAATGTCTAAAATATCATATAATTTAGAACGAAGGGAGTACGTTATTAACTTTTCTTAGTGTACATACAAAATTTTATAATATCTCCTTAAAAAAGACAAAATTTATACTCTATATTATATTATAAGTCGTTTTAACATTTTCATACATATTAAAAAAATGTATAATTTTGTACTGAAAATAGAAATTACTAATGAATTTACAAAATTGTTTCCCATTAATAAAATGAAAAGGAGAGATTAAAAGAAGCGAAAGAAGTGATGATAATAGATTATCAAGGATTCAAGAGTAATGTTATTCTCCCTTAAAAAAAGAGTAATATTCTTCCAACATTAAAGATTTACAAGTATAAAAATATACAACTTATAAATGGATGTGTTATTGAGAAAGAGAAATATTTCTCCGTTTATTTATTATAACAAAATAAGAGAAAGAGAAAATAATAATAATAATAATAATAATAATAATAAAAAAAAAAAAACTTAAAATATATCCCTATACATATACATATTCATTTTTTTGGGAGTTGATCAATAATAATATGTTTGACTAAACAATAGGGTTTTATTTATTTAAGAACTAAATAATCATCCTCTAAGACATAACTAATTAATCATACATGTTCAACAATATACACGGTTTCAAAAGGAAGAGTGTTGAAGGAAAGAACCTGAAAAAGTTGATCTGGACCAAGAAGTCTTTGTCTGTCTGGATCGAGGACAATATATGATAAAGATGATAGAAACTCTGTCCATGAAATTAACTTGAATGATCTCTCACTGTTCTGCTAATAACTCTTCTGTTGTGGTGTATCTCTGACCCCTCTCTCTGTCTTGTGATGTGTGTGAACAAGATCATTGGAGAGTTTCTTCCTTCTTTTGATGGCCAACATCATCGTAGACAATATGTCTAATTAAAAAAAGATGAGGTCTAATATTTGACAACGATGCTCCTTTAATGTGCTAGCAGACGGATACATCAAGGTTAGAATATGTGCCAAACTGCCAATTCTCCATGGATTTCTTTATTCTATCTTTTCTTTTGCCTTTAATTACGGGGTCTCCACTCCACCATTATGTCCCATAAAGTTAATTAATTTTTTAGCCACTATTTCAGTTAGGATGTCTAAGGTAGTCTTGCATTTCACAAGACCAAATCCATAGTGTACACACACATAAGCGGACACACTTTTCCAAAATGTAAAGTCAATTTTTTTTATTTATTAAAAGAAGCACATTAATGTGTGTGTCTAAGCACTCTAAATTTGATTTTGTGACCAAACAAGAATAACTCAAGATCTTTATTGAATTAATTATATGTACCTAAGTTTGGTTAACATCCCTATTTTAACTTTTTTTTTTTTGAAGAAGTTAAAATGAATTATATTACCATCGAACTAATCCATCCTAGCGAAGGTGTGCAAAATGAATTAAAAAACTAAAATAGATACTGAAGGTGTTGGGGTTATCCGGAGTAGCCCCGTATAATGAAGATACCATGAAAATTTTGGAGGTCAAACACTCGTACATGCCACCTTCCTCTATGTCGACCTCCATGTTTTCTGAAGCTCCCCTTGTGGCTGAAGTTGACACCGTTCTCAGGTGCATTAAATCGTTCCTTAAAGGAACATCTTGTGATAGAGATGGCTTGTGAGCCCAACACCTTTTAGATGCATTGCGTGGAGAAGGTTCGACTCTGTCAAGAGATCTTTTATGTGATATCACTTTAGTGGTTAACCTATAGATAGGAGGAAGATGTCCCTTGAGTTTGGCAGAATTTAAAGCTTCTACACCCTTAAAATTGTAGTAGGCACTGTTAAAGCCTAATGGTGGAATACGCCCTGTTGTAGTAGGCACTATTTGGAGGCGTCTCATATCCAAAGTTGGTAAGAAATGAGTTGGTAAATATATGGCTAAATATCTCAATGACTTTCAGTTTGGTGTTGGGGTTTCAGGTGGGGCAGAGGCCATTTTGCATAGTGCTAACAGAGTGTTGAGCCTGCGACATGGAGATGGTTCCTTGACTATGCTAACAGTAGATTTTTCGAATGCCTTCAACTTGGTAGACAGGTCGACACTGCTACGTGAGGTGAGATTGAGATGCCCATCCATTTCTTTATGGAAAGACAACGAGATTATACCTTGGTGATAGACATATTATGTCTACCACTAGATTGCAACAAGGCGACCCATTGGCCACTTCTTTTTGCTCTTTTGTTGCCCCCACGTATTCATCATATCAGAGATAGTTGCAAGCTTCTTCTTCATGCTTGGTTTCTTGATGATGAGACTCTTATAGGAGATTCAGAGGAGGTGGCTAAAGCTCTAGACATCATTCGGGTTTCTGGGCCAAAATTGGGCATTGAATTGAATATTCATAAGACTAAGATCTTTTGGTCTTCATGTGATGGTAATAAGCATCAGGGGGTTTGTTTCCTTTGGATATTGGGAGGCCGACGTTAGGGGTGAAATTGCTCAGAGGGGTTGTTAGCCGAGATACATGTTTTATCGAGGGGCTAGCCATGAAGAAAGCTTACAGGGCTACTGAGTTAATACATATTCTTCCACAGTTACGAGATCCTCAAAGTGAGCTTCTTCTACTTTGATCATGCATGGGTATTGCCAAACTTTTATTTGGCCTAAGGACGTGCCAACCGATTCACATGGAGGAGGATGCTATGTTGTTTGGTAAAGAGTTGTGCGAAGCGGTTGAGAACATTGTGGTTAGTCAAGGTCCTTTCTTTGGAGACCTTCAATGGAGGTTGACTTCTTTACCTATTAGGTTTAGGGGGTTGGGTTTGTACTCAGCAATAGAGGCTTCCTCATACGTGTTTATGGCTTCCAGGGCACTGTCATGGGTGCTACAAGATCATATTTTGAGAGATAGTGAGATAAGTGGTATGAACACAGATTTTGATAATAATTTGGATGGTCTTCGTGGTACAATTCCAAATTTTGACGTTAGCAGTTTTACTTGCAAGGACATTGTCCCTCCTAAAGTACAACATGTTTTGACGAGTGCTCTCTTTAGTATAAGTGTTCAAGATATGGAAGTTAAGTTTGACATGAACACTAGACAGAAGGCGGTTTTAGGGTGTTTGCAAGCAACACATGTTCTGGATTTTCTTCTAGCTATCCCAATTGATGGGCTAGGTCAGCATATGTAACCAGTGGAGTACCGTACTATCCTTTGATATCGCCTTATGATTCCTTTATTTCCTATTGATGAGGTGTGTCCTGTTTTTCGTAAGACGTGCTTGAATACTTTTGGGGAGCATGCATTTCATTGTAAGGAGCTTCTTGCCTTTAAGTATATACATGGCTTTGTTAGGGATGCCCTTTTTGATGTATTCTGGCGGGCTTGAATATTAGTGAAGAAGTAGGCCCTGTGAACTTCTTGATTGACCCACTAAATAAAAGATCGACACTTATGCATGCATATGTTATGGTGTACGGATGGGTAGGAGGAAAACATACATGTGTGGACTTGACCGAGGTTTCACCATTCGTGGGATTAGAGGTCGGGGCTTTTACGGCAAGACATGCAGCCCTAAAAGTTACGTCAAGCAAAATGGCCAAACATGAGAAAGTGTGTTTTGACAATCAACATTATACCATTTGCTTTTGACACTTTTGACTTCCTAGCACCAGAGGTTGTTGACTTTCTACATAAAGTTCAAAGGGACATGCCTTTGCTCGACCTTGCTGTGTTCTTCACCATTTTTCCATGCCCAACTCCTGCAATCTACGCTTTTGCTAACCCGGTTGTTGAAAAATTAATGCTTCATCTTTATAACTAATATATTAATTTTTTCGTTCCTTTCTTAGACAAGAAAATATATTTAAAAATATATGTTGAAGAACTGGTTTTGTATAAATTGATTTTGAATATATTCGGGCCTATTTACTCTGCAAACACTTTTTGTTTCATTTTACTTATAAAAACGTTATCATGTTTTTACTCCGTTTTTTTTTCCAAATGTTTGTATAGGAAACTGTGAAAACAATAAAAGATTATTTGCAACATTTCCAATGCTAGACTTTGAAAACAAAATACAAGTGCCAAATTACCAAAGAAGATTATATAATAAATTAACGTTAACAAATGACACATGATAGAACTAATGTTACCATATCTGTTCAATCTATTTATTTTGGCGAGATACCTTGACAAATCAATTTTCTCAGTCCTGGTGGATTTTTACTGTTTGAGTGGATAAAATCTCGTTCAAAATAGAAACTTGATATTCATAGTAAACTCTCTCCTTCCCTAGTCAATGGTTAGCTCTACTCAATGGAACCCCATATCAAATGGTGTATGAATAGCGGGTGAGGGGAGAAATGCCACAATGTATTATAATGTAGAAACGAAGTATCATCTAACCAATTGAAAAAACATCTTTTTATCAAGCATTAGAGACAACATCTGATCTTTTAATGAACGTTCTTAATGAAGACATTCTTTTGAATAAATTAAAAACCATGGTCCACAATTCATCTGATGATTGAATATTAATCATGCGCAATTAGTCATTTTATTACAAGGATTCATTCTCACAATGGACAAAAAGGCAGAAGGACTTTAAGTGAAATATCTCCCATACCACATAAAATAGACAAAAGTAAATTAAAACTTCAAAAGATATTATCTAGAGTCGTACAACTTCGGCATGAACACAACTTTCACCTCTCTTTTTTCCTCCAAATTAAGGGCAAGACCCTATGTATTATAATGAAGAACAAAGATATAGAGGGGAGGCATGTACCAAAATCTTCAAATAAGGAAGACCTAATCTATTGCGAATATAGTCTTCTCTGATCATCTAAGGTATTTCATCCCACCAAAAGCTGGGTTGAATACTTAGTAATTCCAGTATTGCTATTAACTTCCAATGAGTTGCTTGGGTGTACTGTTGGACTTGTGGTATATATATAAGGTATCGTTTAGCATGCACAAACGACAGTTCTCTGATTTTCACAAAATTACTCCAAAGTTTATTTATATAGGTCCTTTATCTTTTCTTCTCTCTTGACTATTTTGATCTAGAAAAGATGTATAGAGTCATTGATTAAATTCATTATTTGTGCATGCCGTGTAATTATGTGTTCATTGCAGTTCACTAGCGATGATGGGATTTCCAGGATACTTGACCCCAAAGATAGGAGCTCTAAAATATCTCAAAACTCTGTAAGTATTTATATCACGAAATATACACACAATTTAGGAGGGTGTATTGAAATCTTAAAAGTCTGCGTAATAAATTTATTAAAATCCTATTTATAGAGAATGAATTTCAAGTGTATGTGGTCATAATCTACATTTCATTTGAGAGTAAATGAAGTATGCCTTCAACTATGTATTATTCTCATTTTAGATTCATTCAATAATTTATGATAAACTTTTTTCAATGACACCATTTAGATTGGCTTATTTGTTAGCTTATGAAAAATAACTTATGTAAATAAATAAATTTTTATGTTAATTTATAAGTCTTCTTAGACGGTTTTTTCATAAAAACTTATTCATTTACATAAGATATTTTGCATAAGCTCAAAATAAACCTAATCTAAACGGGCCCTTAGTGGTATCACAATGATTGTAATAAAAATTAACTTTTTCCTTTTTAAATTTATTTTAGGTTGTAAGTATGTTCCTCGTTATGCTCTTATTCATCGGGGGGCTTCTGCTGACATAGAGGGGAGGACCACATATCCTCCCCCGCCTCCTACTCCGATGGCCATGACACTACCTTCACCGAACACATCAGGAGCAACCGAGGATGGAAGGGGATCAACGCTTGCATGGAAGATAGTCACCGTCATCAGCGGTGTCATCGTTGTCCTTGTCACCATTGTAGGTATGATCCGATGGGCTAGGAGGAGGAGAAGAAATGAGGGAGCATGATGATTTTTTTTAGTTTATTATACTTTTTATTATTGTATTATCTAAAATTGAGTCCCACAACCCAACTTATAATTGAGAGAAAAATATAGAAAAGTAAAAATCAAAATACAATTGATTATGAGAGAAAATGTTACATTAAGTAGTAAATTGCAGTTTATATAGCAAACTTACTAATTTAACTAACATCCTTAAAAAAAAAACTAATCTAGCTAACATAAAACTAACTTTTATATCTCAAAAAAACTTATTTATTTACATAAACTGTTTTGCATAAACTCAAAATAAGCCAAGCCTAATTAAAACGTCCTTAATGGTATCACAACGGATTTATTAGAATCGGGTGGATATATATATTGTAACACCTATATAGAGATTGCCTAGGATCTCATACGAGTGTTAAAATTTCGTACTGGATACATTAAATACAATACAGAAGGTTTACTTTTCATTAATACATAACTTGAGTCATTAGTACAAACTGAATCCAATACAACATAATCTTGTTAATTTACATCATTTTACAACAACTGAAAGTAAATATCCATAAACCAAGTAGTCAGCACGATCAATCCAAAACATGCTCTTTACCTTTGCGTCGTGCTACCTGAGAACCTGCACCAGAAGGAAAGGGATGAGACATGATGTCTCAGTGAGCTCCGGCCCTACCTACTGTTGGCAACCACGGGGGTAACCTAGGGTCGCCGTGCCTACTCTTGGCAATCTTGGGGATTCCTACGATCGCCGTCATTCTTTACATAATTCGCGATCAGGGGAGGACTAGGATCGCTTCAAGTCTTTATCATATACATTCATATTCTATCCTTAAGCTTAAACTTATACTTACTGATCTTGGGGACATCCTATGATCACTTCTCTTCTTTGCCGACTAATAGTCGTGTACTCATATTAATTTCATATGTATTAATATTCATCTTTCATAATAATAAAGTTAGTAGTCAGCGTTGGACAAACAATAATTATCTGAGTTCATTTTACGGAGTGCATCCAGGTGGAGTAACCCCAGAATACATCTCCCTTCTTACCGGTGAAATTCCTATCATATCAGGCTAACACCAGACTCCTCTTACTTTGTGTGGCTGCCCTCGCGAGCGGTTACTTCACCGTCCCAGCTGCCATTTAAGGCGGTACTTCACGGGGACCCCCTGTATACTAACTAACGAGCAGACAGGAGACACATTAACTTTATAGACTTAGATGTGCAGTTGCCCTTACGAGCGGTAACTTCACCGTTCCGGCTGCCATTTAAGGCGGTACTTCACAGGAACCCCTTGTATACTAACTAACGAGCATACAAGAGACACATCAAGTCCATTTATAATTTATTTCTCATTTCTTTAAAAGAATAAATCTTGAATACTTAACCTATAAAAGGTTCTGTAATGGATATTGAATCTTCATTGTGCTTACACATAATTAATTGAGTGCATGGTATTACTTAATAAGGGATAAACCCCAAACTAGCTCCTTAACTTTTCTTTAATAACTTATAAATCAAGATATTCATCTCTCATTAATATTGTCTATCCTTGTCCTGTAATAGTCCTTGTAGGCTCATAAATATTCTTGTCCTATTGCATATCAAAGATCATAGCATGGCTCAGTTGTTTAAAATAAAAATGCCACACTGAGTGGTTTCGCTCTGCGACCCCTAGACTTCGCTTTGCGAAGTCCTGCGTCTGAAGCTTCGCAGAGCGTGGAAAACGTCGCACTGCAAACTCAGCTTCTGAACACTTCGCACTGCGAAATTCAAGGCATTGGATAGGCAGTGGCTGGGTTCAGCTACTTCGCACTGCGACCCTGGTGTCGCTCTGCGACTGTAGCAGAACCCAGAAATTTTCTGGAAAATCATATTTTCAACTTTGTAACTTAAACCCACTGCCTAGTGATCTTTGATGGCACAACAGGGACTCATTTTAGTACTCAAAAACATGTTAAATACAAGGAATAAACAGGATCAAGGTAGGATTAAGAAATTGGGGCAACTAACTAGAAATTTCTTATAACTTATAAATTCTGTCGTAATTCTCACTCAAAGTGGGTTCTAAAACCCTGTGGAGCTCACCTCAGAATTGATTTGGTGCTGGTTCAGCTTTAACCTCAAAACCCTAACTTTCTCCTTGATCTTCCTTGCTTTTCCTTTCACTTCTTCTTGTTCCAACTCCTTAAACTAAGTTTCTAGACAATATTCCACAAGTTTTGGATGATGATTAGAGGGATGGTGGTGATGATGATGATGACCGATTTTAGAGAGAGAGGGAGGGAGGTAATCAGCTGGTTTTTAGAGAGAGAAAGGATGAGGGAAATGAGAAATATCTCATGTTTTTTCCTTATTTAAATTCTTCTCTCCCATAATTACATTTATGCCACTAGTTGCTCATTAATCCTTAAACATCAATTAAAGTTACGTCTGAGCGGGATATTACAATCTACCCCCCTTAAAGAAATTTCGTCCTCGAAATTTAGAATTTACCTGAAAATAGATGCGGATAATGCTTTTGCATCTCTGATTCTAGCTCCCACGTTGCTTCGCCGTCGGGAGAACCTTTCCACACCACCTTAACAATTGGAATCTCTTTGTTCCTCAAGGACTTAACATCACGATCAACTATCTGTTCTGGCTCAGGTTGGAATGTCAAATCTGATCTTAAATCAATGGTATCTAACTCAACTGGTTGAAAAGGATCGGGAATGAATTTCCTCAATTGAGAGACGTGGAAGACATCATGCAATCCTGACATGGTTGGTGGCAGCGCTAACTGATAAGCTGCTGGACCAACACGTCTAAGTATCTGAAATGGTCCAACGTACCTTGGACAAAGTTTCTTAGTTCTGAAAGCTCCTCTCAAACCCAACTTAGGTGTAACTTTGAGGAATACATGATCTCCCGCTTCAAACTCTAAAGGCCTTCGTCTCTTATCTGCATAGCTCTTCTGACGACTTTGGGCTGTTCTCATCTTATCCTGAATGGATTTAATTTTCAAAGTAATCTCCTGAATGATCTCTGGTCCCAAAATGCTCTTATCCCCGACCTCAGCCCAACAAAGTGGGGTTCTACACTTCCGACCATACAAGGCTTCATAGGGTGCCATCCCAATACTAGAATGGTAACTGTTATTGTAAGAAAATTCAATCAAAGGCAAGTGATTGTTCCAACTTCCTCCATCTTCTAGGATACACGCACGTAACATATCCTCTAATGTCTGGATAGTTCTCTCAGACTGACCGTCTGTTTGAGGATGATGGGACGTGCTCATCTTTAATCTCGTTCCTAAAGCTCTCTGAAAAGCTTTCCAAAAATGGGATGTAAAGATCGGATGTCTATCCGATACAATGCTAGTAGGTACACCATGGAGTTTCACTATCTCAGAGATAAACAATTCGGCATATTGAGAGGCTCGGTAAGTAGTCTTGACTGGCAAGAAATGAGCAGACTTGGTTAACCGATCCACTATTACCCAAATAGAGTCATGTCCTCGCTATATTCGAGGCAATCCACTCACAAAGTCCATAGTTATCTCTTCCCATTTCCATTGAGGAATTTCCAAAGGCACTAACATTCCTGCAGGCCTCTGATGCTCAATCTTTACCTGCTGACATACAATGCATCGCGACACAAATTCCGCAATGTCCTTCTCCATGCCAGGCCACCAATAATCTCTCTTCAAATCTTGATACATCTTGGTGGTACCTGGATGAATGCTGAAACTGCTCTTGTGCGCCTCTTCTAAAATCAACCTTTTCAATTCTGCATTATTCGGAATATAAATTCTTCCTTCAAACAGTAGAGTACCATCTGGTGCCAGAGAAAACTCTGATTGACCAATCTTCCTTTGAAGGTCCATATCCACATTTTAGGCTTGGAAAATTCTCGACCGTAGATCACATGAAATCTCTAATTTATTCAACAAGGTGCCACCTTCCAACTCGGTAACGTGGAGATTAAGATCTCTAAACTTTTCATATAATTCACATGTGTGCATCATCACTTCAGCCTTAACTAAAGCCTTTCGACTTAAAGCATTTGCCACCACATTTGCCTTTCCTGGGTGGTATTTCAAATCAAAATCAAAATCTTTCAGGTACTCCATCCATCGTCTCTGTCTCATATTTAGGTCTCGTTGATCAAACAAATATTTCAAACTTTTGTGGTCACTGAACAAATCAAATTGTGCACCATACAAATGATGTCGCCACACTTTCAACGCAAAGATTATAGCTGCTAACTCCAAATCATGGGTGGGGTAATTCTCGTCATGAGTCTTGAGCTGTCTAGACGCATATGCTATCACATTCTCTTCTTGCATAAGTACACTGCCCAGTCCTTTAGAGGATGCATCGCAGAAAACGGTGTATCTCTTGTCAAGATCTGGTATTGCCAACACTGGTGCTTTAGTCAATTTTCTTTTTAAGACTTTGAAGCTCTCTTCACATTCTTCGTCCCAAATAAAGGGTACATCCTTTCTGGTGAGGCGTGACAAAGGTAAGGCAATCTGAGAAAACTTCATGATAAATCTTCGATAATAACCTGCCAAGCCTAAAAAGCTCCTGACTTCAGCCACATTCTTGGGTCTTTCCCAACTGAGAACGACTTCAACTTTGGATGGATCAACGGCTACTCCTCCTTGAGAAATAACGTGACCCAAAAACTTAATCTCAGACAACCAGAACTCACACTTGCTGAATTTAGCATACAACTGTTTGTCTCTGAGGACGTTCAAAACAATTCTCAAATGCTGAGCATGTTCCTGAGGGTCCTTGGAATAGATCAAGATATCATCTATGAAAATCACCACAAATTGGTCCAGATAAGGTTGAAATATCCTGTTCATATAATCCATAAATACAGCTGGTGCATTAGTTACACCGAAAGGCATAACCAGAAATTCATAGTGCCCGTAACGCGTTCGGAACGCCGTTTTGGACACATCTGAAGATTTAATACGGATTTGATGATAACCCGACCGAAGATCAATTTTAGAAAATACTGCTGCTCCTTTAAGTTGGTCTAGGAGATCATCAATTCTGGGAAGAGGATATTTGTTCTTAATGGTCACTTTATTCAGTTGGCGGTAATCTATACATAGCCTCATGCCTCCATCTTTCTTCTTGACTAGCAGAACTGGAGCACCCCAAGGTGACACACTGGGTCTGATAAAATGCTTCTGGATTAATTCTTCTAGTTGAGACTTCAGCTCTTTAAGCTCTGTAGGTGACATTCTATACGGTGCCACGGATACTGGCTCTGCTCTTGGGATTAAATCAATAGAGAACTCCACCTCACGCTCCGGAGGTAAACTAGTTACTTCCGAAGGAAAAACATCTAAGTACTCATTCACAATAGGAATATCACTGGGACTTAACTCTGGTTCTGAAGCCACAGTGAGCATAACATAAAATCCTCTATCTTGAGCACAAATAAATTGAATTAACTGATGAGTACGATTATGAAGGAAAATCTTCATGAAAAAGAGCAGCGGAAGTTTAAAATTTTTTTGATTTCCTTTCCTTGGATCATTACGAATATCACATGAATCAGTGATAGAGTTGTTACCTCTTGTAGTGCAGAAACAGTTTCTTTGATCACAGCTGAGCAAGCAAGCAAAGCCTCTACTCGTCCACACGAACGGCTTCCTCTGGTTCCCGGTGCTAGCCAAGCGATCAGAGGTTAGGGAGAGAAGTAGGGAATTCGGTTTAGCCTTTTAGGGTTACACGAAAAAGCACTTGCTGATTTCAGCACTAGAGCTTCTATTTATAGAGCTCCTTGCTGCACAAAATCAGCTTGAGCTTCCATAAGCCCATTAACCCATCAGCTTCCGCTAACTAATTAGCGTCAATTGCTAAACGCACCCCATCATATAAGTATTACTTATATTTCTCCTTTTTACCGTTCTATTGTGTGTGACCCTATAGGTTCTTGTAACGTTGGAAATAATATTAAATCCCATATTTAATATTATAAACAGTGAGCGGTATCTAGCAACACATCACTGCTACCCAAGTGACAAGAATGTCAAGTGATCTGACGAAACCTTTTCCGTGATAATATCTATGTGTACGATTACTCCTTTGTCCTGATATCTTTATTGAACACAAGGCATAGATTACGTCACCCTTGCTTAGCTCAATATTTATATTTCTTGATCCCGAAATATACTGAATAACGAATAAGTCCAATATCTCATATTGACTTAATTCGGCATGGCCATGCATTTTTCCAGTCATATTTCATCAAGAGGCCTAAAGATATATCTCCTGTTATGAAGGAGGGACAAATCCCATCTAGGACACTCATGTCCCTCAGCATGATTCGTCGAGTGCCCATTAATCAACGTTATAGTTATCTTGTTACAGATAACGTTTGAATGGCAATAAAACACTTGAGTCCACATCTAGGGATCACAGTGGTTTCAGGTCTAAGAGTGATATACACTATTATCATTGTGAGAATAACTTATGACGATTTCATAACATACTATGTAGTATTCTCACGATGGGTCAATCCAGTATAAATATTACTCCTAATACTTATACCTATGTATGGACTTAATATCTCATATTCATGACCCATGAGATATGGTCATCAGTCTACATACGTAATAGTCTCCATGCTTTATTATTATTATCCCAATTCATATTAAAGCTCGACTACGGATACCTTTAAGAATAGTGTTCTTTTTGTTGATGTAATCTCATGATTAAGTCACACTTAATATTCCATCACATGAACCAACTATTCTAGGGACTTTATTTATCTTATAACAAGTATAATAAAGAACGCCATATTTTATTAATAATAAAAGTCATGATACATATGAAAAGTTTAACATAAACTATTGGCCTCTAGGGCTTACACCAACAGATTAATTAATTCAGACAAAGCCACACCTTCCGTCGTATCACTTGTCGGCATATAGATACTCTTTTCGGAACATCCAATGTACACATGGTTAGCGGAGAGCCAATCCATGCCTAAGATCACATCAAGTTGCTCCATCGGGAGACACACTAAATCAACATAATAAGTCTTACTAGACACAGTGATAGGACAGTTTTCACAAACATAGCTTGCCTCAATTCCGCCTTCAGTAGCGGTAGATACTAACATTGGAGGATTCAGCGGAGACAAAGGTAATTGCAGCGTCTCCACACACTTATATGAAATAAAAGAGCAAGTAGCACCACAATCAAAAAGAACTCTTACTGGATTTGTACCAAGATAACACATACCGGCAATCAAATCTTCATTAGCCAAAGCCTTTGCGCCATCAAGGGAGTACACCCTGCCTTTGCTAGTGGTAGTTCCTTCGGCTGCTCCTTTACCACGCCTATTTGGGCAATCATACACGAGATGTCCGGGTTGTTTACACCCATAACAGACTCCCATGCCTAACATACACTCTCCTTTGTGAGACTTCCCACACTTCTTGCAAGCAGAATATACTGAGGCCGAACCAGATTGTTTTCCTCTTTGCGGGGATCCTTTAGGCTTAAGCTTGTCATGATATTTATCTGACATTCTACTCTTCTTTCTTTCAAAAGCTGCCGCTCTTTCTTTCGAGGTCTTAGCAAGTCCTGCTTCAACCACTAAACTATCATGGACCAGTTCATCATAACTTGCAGTTCTTTGGAGGCTCACTGCAGTGTCGATTTCGCCTATTAAACCTCGTCTGTATTGGTTCATCTTCCAGACTTCATTCTCAGCATACTCATTATGTGTGGAATAATAGGACAGCTCTTCAAACTTCTTAGTAAACTCAGTGACTGACATGCCACCTTGTTTCAATTCAAGGAACTCTTGTTTTTTCTTTACTTTGTATGACATCGGTATGTACTTCTCTAGCATTGCTTCTTTGAAATTATCCCAATTTATCTCAATGTCATTTGCTATCATTCTGCGCTAAGCAGATTCCCACCAATCTTCTGCTGCGCCTCTGAGCTGATTGATAGCTAACAATACCTTATTTTCTTCTGGGCACTCCGCCATCCGGAACACTTTCTCAATCTGTTTTAACCATCTCTTGGCTTCCGGAGGTTCACCTTCCCCATTAAACTCATGAGGGTGGTTTCTATTAAATTCTCGGAAAGACGGATTTGCTACAACTGGTGGTGGAGTCTGCTGCTGAGCACCTTGCCCTTGGTGCATCATCTCCATCCATTGATGCTGAGATTGGGCTTGTTGTTGGGCTTGCTGCTGCATCATAAGCATCATCTGTTGATGCTGTAATGCGGCCTGAGCTTGCTGCTCTTGATACTGCTGCTGCAACGCCTGCTGCTGTTGCATCATTTGAGCCCAAAAATTCATATTAGGATCTCCTCCTGTTTCCTCCTCAGCCTGATTCCTTCTAGGCCTTCCAGGACCTCTTCTTCTCCCAGACATCTTATCCTAGTTGTCATATACAAGTCAAAGTGATCAGTTTTAACTGAATATAACATTTAGAATAATGTCCTGGATCCAAGAGGTCCAAATACTTGGATTGTATTTTAATGACCCCAGGCACGGTCTGAATCGACCTGCTCTGATACCAAATTGTAACAACTATATAGAGATTGCCTAGGATCTCATACGAGTGTTAAAATTTCGTACTGGATACATTAAATACAATACAGAAGGTTTACTTTTCATTAATACATAACTTGAGTCATTAGTACAAACTAAATCCAATACAACATAATCTTGTTAATTTACATCATTTTACAACAACTGAAAGCAAATATCCATAAACCAAGTAGTCAGCACGATCAATCCAAAACATGCTTTTTACATTTGCGTCGTGCTACCTGAGAACCTGCACCAGAAGGAAAGGGATGAGACATGATGTCTCAGTGAGCTCCGGCCCTACCTACTGTTGGCAACCACGGGGGTAACCTAGGGTCGCCGTGCCTACTCTTGGCAATCTTGGGGATTCCTACGATCGCCGTCATTCTTTACATAATTCGCGATCAGGGGAGGACTAGGATCGCTTCAAGTCTTTATCATATACATTCATATTCTATCCTTAAGCTTAAACTTATACTTAGTGATCTTGGGGACATCCTATGATCACTTCTCTTCTTTGCCGACTAAGTTGTGTACTCATATTAATTTCATATGTATTAATATTCATCTTTCATAATAATAAAGTTAGTAGTCAGCGTTGGACAAACAATAATTATCTGAGTTCATTTTACGGAGTGCATCCAGGTGGAGTAACCCCAGAATACATCTCCCTTCTTACCGGTGAAATTCCTATCATATCAGGCTAACACCGGACTCCTCTTACTTTGTGTGGCTGCCCTCGCGAGCGATTACTTCACCGTCCCAGCTGCCATTTAAGGCGGTACTTCACGGGGACCCCCTGTATACTAACTAACGAGCAGACAGGAGACACATTAACTTTATAGACTTAGATGTGCAGCTGCCCTCACGAGCGGTAACTTTATATATATGCGCATGTAACTGTGATTTATAAAATGAGTATTTTCATTTAACTTGAGAATGAAGTACTAGACGAGACAATGCAATCTACTACTAATTTAGGAAAACTAATTACATATGTTATTATATTCTTAGTTTTCGTTCAAATAATTAAAATCAATTATAATGAAATATCAATAACATATTTAACATGTCTATTTTGTTTATAAAATTTTCTAAAATTCTCTTTTGTGTATTAATGTTTTTAGTTTTGACTTTAAATCTTTCAAAGTATTTAGTAGTATTAATTATGAGTTTATTAAAATAAATTAATAAATGTAAGAGACTTGTTGTATAATTTTGTCATTATTCATCTAGTTAAATAACAGTTTTTTTGTTCATGAGGTGGACAAACACTAGAGCTAGTTAGACAATATGACTCTTCTAAATTAAGAGCATTTTCAGCAGACCTCTACAAACAAGAAGCTATCGATTTTAACATAGCCATACTATTGTGAATCTTGGGAAGGGACAACCCCTTTCAAACCTAACTTGCAGATCGAGATGATGATAGTGTTAATCAGTATCTTCTCACGTTCATAGTCCTATGTGACTACACGCATTCCCCTTTAAAGTCCCTTTGTAAATGTTACTTACATCCCCCCTTTCGAACACCTCTCTCCACTTTTTTCTCTACCGTTGGGAACTACCCCCTGCCAATTACTCTAAAGCTTTGTTTGCGAGTTTTAAGGAGAGGGGAAGGAAAAACTTAGGAGGGGAGGGAAGGGGGAAAGAAGGGAAAACATTCCCCTTGTTTGGGAGTTAAAAAAACCAACAAGAAAAGGAAATGGAGGGCTTATGTGATAATTTTACTATTTTACCCCTTTTTCTTTTTTTGAGGAATACTCTAAAATAATTATATATATATAAATTAAAAAAATTAAAAATCTATAGTTTTTTTTTATAATTTTATTAAAAAATTGATACAATAATAACAAATTAATTTCGCTATATATATATATATATATATATATATATATATATATATATATAAACCATGTATATTTTTTTTATAGTGTATATTTTTTTTGTACAAACCATGTATATTTTTTTTTCCATCTATTAATTATAACAATAAATAGTAAGTGTTATATGCTTTCTAAAACTGTATATAAATTATTTAAAAGTCATAATTGAAGTTTTTTTAGCAACTCATTAATGAAGTTGAATCATGTTTTATTCAACATAGTCCAATTTTAATGAATTAAAATGCAAAAATAATATGAACCGTTAAAAATAAATGGATATAAATAAGATGAACCATGCTCTTTTGTTCCCAATTGTTATTAGCAAAATTGTCAATTTGTATGTTTAACCCCCAAAACCCCCCCAATTTGGGGGAACTCTGAAATTGGACCAAATGAAGCCCTTCAAAACCCCCCAAAACCTTCCCTTGATTTTTTAAATCTCCCAAACAAGGGTTTACCACTCCACAAACCTTTCCTTTCCTTCCCCTCCCCTCCAAAACCCAACTCCTAAACAAAGCCTAAGAATCTAGTTATATTTGTATTTGTCTTTGGATCAGCTCTCATTCAAATTGGTATTTGGTGTTTGATCAAGATTTATCAGAGGGGAAAAAAAAGGAAGCACATAGAGGAGAGTCTACCACAATAGCCACTACTACAATAATGACATTTAGTAACAAGGCCTTGTAACATTTGAAAAAGGGAAATTCTTGTTTACCCATCAATAAAAAGTGGGTAATATTATCCATGTTGAGTTAGTCCAATCAAAATAATGTATTTATATAACATTAAAAATAATAGAAAACAAACAAATAATTTTAATTGGTGTCAACTCAGCATGAGTTGTGTTACCCACCTTTTATTGATGGGTACCCAAGTTGTCACCTTTGAAAAAGGGTTACCTGATGCAATGATATAGTAACAATTGAGAAAAAATGTTAGGCCTACTAACACCAAGCAACAAAGTCAAAATAAAATTTCAGTAAAAAAAAGTCAAAATAATATTTATTTATTCTATTCACACTTTATCTCATTGATTCACTCATTCACATGTCACATTTCTCACCCACCATTCTCACCCTCTTCACCATCGAACTCACTGCCTCACCGCTTCCTCCATCGTCACGCATCCTCACCGCCTCGTTCACCGTCATGCATTCTCACGTCACCCTCAAACTTTATACGTCTAGCTTCACACCTTGAAGTTCCAATCACACTTTCATCCCATCCTCTTTGATTGAGCTTCTCCAATCGAGCTTCATCTTCGAACTTTATCTTCATCATTTCTTCATCGCCACCGATTGAGCTTCATCATCGAACTGATTGAGCTTCACCATTGCAGATCCATCAAAGTTCATCATCGAACTTCACAGCTGAGATCGAACCTCACAATCTCTTTTCCTCTTTCGCGCAAAGGCATGCTTCTCAAATTCTTATATGCTTCACAGCAATGTCATGACTCCTAGGCTCATGAATGTTGTGTTTATGAGGATTGGTTTTGTTATCCAAAAAGGCCTAGCAGCGCAGCTTGTTGTCCGCTTGCCTTCTATTCATGTGTAATTAATCATTTATATATAAATATAAATTTGATTACTCTTAAAAAAACATAAGTTAAGAGATAACACCCAAGCACAAAATAGGATCTTGTCGCAAAAAATGGTAGTAAAAAAAAAAAGTATGGTATTTTGCCTTTAACCACCTGAACGATAACAACTTAACTTTCTCAAAGAAGATGATTTAGAGAAAACTCCTCGTGCTTGAAGATTCTTCTATTTCTTTCATTTCATATGACCCAAACACAAGAAAGTCAAATCAAATACAATGATAACCGTGAATTCTTAAATGAACCTCCGAGATGACGAAACTGGTTTAAATGATCAATAATGCAGGCCATTTGAACTAAAACAAAACCTAACCAATGCAAACCATTCCCCATATAGAGCCAAAAATACCGCAACTTAAAAAAAGATGAGTCACACCTTCAACTGAACCACAACCACCTGTGCATAGCTGGTCCTGATTATGAAGAACGCCATGCCTATTTTAATTTTATTTCATTTTTTTTAGAGGATATAGTTTTATTATTAATCACTAAATTGTTATGCAATTTGTATTAAGAGTCCACATTTGGTGTTGTATGGTTTCAACAAAAGTTTATAAGTGGGAGTAATCTCTAGTTTACAAGTCGATTTTAGAAGGTTAGGTTATGTTCATTATAAAAGTCTAAGATTGTATTGGAGTCTATTCAAAATTCACCGAGATAGGAAAAACCTCGTATAGTCATATATTATTCTCACTCAACCACCATTTTTTTTTTAAGTTAAGACATGTTCTTACTCATATAGTCATTAGAAAGATTTCACATTTTTTTAGAAACATGGTGACAATAACCACTTGAAAACTCACAAACATATAAGTGAAGGATTCCTGTTTTAAACCCGAGTGACGATGTCCGGTTCAACATTTGTCAGTTGAGCTAGGACTTATAAAAAAAAGGGTTAATATGTCTTTACCCCCCCTGTAATTTGAACGAATTCCGGTTTACCCCCTGTGAAAAAAAAGTTTAGATTCCAACGTTGTAAAATTAAGATTCTCCAGTTTACACCTTTGGCCCAATCTGACACATGCCAGGGGCTGATGTGGCATGTCACTGTGTAATTAATTTAATTTTTCATTTTTTTAAAGGATGCCACGTGTGTAATTAATCCACGTCATTAATAATTAAAATTAAAAAAACATAAAATAAATAACAAAAAAAACAGAAAAACATTAGAAAAAACAGAAAAAATATTTTTTTTTACAAAAATTTAAAAAATCAGAAAAAAATATTTTTTTTTCAAAAATTCAAAAAAAAATTTCAAAATTGAAAAAATCAGAAAACAATTTAAAAAATCTGAAAATTATTTTCAAAAATTAAAAAAATAGAAAAAACAATATTTTTTTTTCATTTTTTTATTTTCGTTTATATTGATTTAAAAATAAAAAACAATTTAAAAAATTGGAAAATTAATTTTCAAAAACTAAAAAAATAGAAAAAAAAACTCAGTTTTTTTTCAAAAAATAGAAAAAAAATCATATTTTTTTTCAAAAATTAAAAAATTAAAAAAAGTTCAGATTTTTTTCGAAATAAAAAAGTTAAATTAAAAATTCTTGAATTTAATTTTCAAAATTAAAAAAACAAAAATTAGAAAAACAAATTCAAAATTAAAAAAAGTTCAGATTTTTTCCAAATAATAAAGTTTTTTTTAATTTTTCTACAAAAAAATAAACATTTTGGAAAATATTTTTCGTGATTATACATGATTCATTGAGGAGTCTGAATTTTTGCAATATTTCAGCGAGTTTACATAAATAATTATAATGAGACGCGTACGAAAAATAAAAATATTTTCCAGAATTTTAATATTTTTAAGAAATTTCCAAAATTTTAAAATTCCAAAATAATTTTTTTTTTTTGAAAAATAAATTCCAGAATTTAATTTTTTTAAGAAATTTCCAGGATTTTATAATATTTTTTTTATTTTGAAAAATAAATTCCAGAATTTTGATTTTTTCAGAAAAAAATCTTTTAATTTAAAAAAAAATTCTTTTTGAATTTTTTAATTTTTGAAAAAAATTATATTTTTCTGATTTTTTCTGTTTTTTTGTTATTTATTTTAATTATTTTATGTTTTTTTTAATTTTAATTATTAATGATGTGGATTAATTACACACGTGTCATCCTTTAAAAAAAATGAAAAATTAAATTAATTACACAGTGGCATGCGACATCAGCTCCTGGCATGTGTCAGATGGGGCCAAGAGTGTAAACTGGAGAATCTTAATTTTATAAGGTTGGAATCTAAACTTTTTTTTACAGGGGGTAAACCGGAATTCGCTCAAATTACAGGGGGTAAAGACATATTAACCCTAAAAAAAAGACTTTATATTAAAGAGGATGAATTGACTATTTATATGGTTTTGCAAATATTCTTTCTTTTTAATCGATGAATGAAGTAAAGCATGAAAAAGATTCTTGAAGTAATGTATTCAATTTGATTCGAACCTTTAAAAAATTTGAAATCAATTTGTTCCGGACAGGCTAAAATGTCAAATCCACTTGACACGGGCCCAATTATTAGATAAGGTCTAATAAGGCGTCAAACCCAACATCCTCCTTTATGTCTATATATAGGAGATTCCCCTACAATTTCAGGTAAGTTTATTCTTTCCTTCAAATCTCACCCTCATGGTTTCCCACCTGACTTGGATGTCGGAGCACTTGTGCATATACAACCCCTTCCATTCGACCGACAATGGGACACTTTCTTCTACGTATTCGTTTGCAATATGAGATTCTCTATCTTCCTCATGATAATCAAGTTCCCAAAAAGAACAATTAATTTTCAAATTATTGCCGAAGAATATAATAACGTGTAGCAAATGCACAGCAGGAAACAAAATTAACACAAAATTATTCCAATAAAAATCACACTAAATCAAATATATTCCTTATTGTTGTCGAATTGAAAAGTTAATATTTGATTAATAACTCTCAACAATGATTTATTTTGCTTCAAACAATCATGTTAAAGAAAAAGTGTTAAGTGCGGCAATAAATTATGGAGAAACTAAAATGCTAATAAAAATATAAGTAAAAGTTGAATGCAGATAAAATAAAATACAAGTAAATTACGAGTAAAAGAAAAACTGAATGCAGATAAATATTAACTTGACACTGGTAGAAAAATAACAGCATGCCTTTGGTTGAAAACACGGAAATGGATCTGGACCATTCAATAAAACCATACTTTGGTCACTATTGAGTATTAACGACTACAATCTGATTGAAGGAAATAATGTTGTATTTTCCATGTTTATTTATTTATCGAAATAAATGGTAATTATTCATTTAAGGGCATATTATGATAATTACTCATTAAGGGTAAAATTGGTCTTTTATTCTTTTTCTCAATTATAGTAACGGCCCACTATCTTATTTGGAATGAGGAGCAGTTGTTGCACGTACCATGACTTCTTTATGATTAATTTTGATACTTAGGCATAGATCAATAGATACAAATTATAGCATATAATTAGTAACAAAGAAGGAATAAGAAATTGTGTACCTCCATATTTAGGTTCACGAAGGACAGCCGTCAACAATTATGAGAGGGATAACTACCCTCATCGCCGTTTAGGTTTTTGATTTTAGAATACTGTTCAGAATGTTTAACCGTCTGATGGGATGACGTTTAAATAGCTAAACGGCTGAGCGCAGGGACCTCTCATTGGGCTTAGCTAAATGGGCCAACCCATCACGGTCCATTTAGAAACAATAGCCGAATCACACATATTCATCAATTGACTAGTGCTTAATACAATAGACCATAATTTATATTAAGATTAACTTATAATAATTGATTATTGTCAATCCATAATTGATTAATTAAATAATTAATCTAACACTTTATGGCAGAAGTTATATAAATGTTTGCAATTCATCAGTTTTGGTTCCATAAGCCTAACATCTCTATTCAGAAAACTTACACCATCAAAGTGAGATTATGGAAGGTTTAGAAGAGTCAAAAACATCTTCAAACAGAGCAATGACGGGAGGTATGTCTCTGCAATCCATTTTTGTTTCCGCTATATAAGTAGAATTTCTTTTATGATTTTAAAGAAATATCTTACAAATAAGTCTTAAAAAAAAGTCCACACGTAAGAAATTCTGAAGTTTCAAAAGTCATCTTCTGCTTGTGTAATTTGTGCATCCACTGCTCAATTATTAATGCACCACTTAACACATCATCTGATCTTAAAAATTACTTTGAAGATTCCTACACATCATTTTCATCGACACATGGAATTAACAAATGGATACAAACAAAATTTATAAATAACTCATCATACATGCATGTTAAGAAAGAGGAAATTTTCAACTCTGAAAATGGAAAATATCATAGAAGTCGAGTACTTAAAGACAAAATCAAGGACACAGGAAAGGCAACGTGTCTAATGGTATTATGCCTCATATAGGCAATAAATATCTTTGAAGAATAAAAACTCCTACATAAGTAATAAAAAAGAAATAATACTTTGTTGAAAGTCATTTCAAGTGCTTTAACGTGTAAAACTTTATTTGAGAAAAAGTATTTACATCTAGCTTTGTAAGTGATATGTCGACAATCAAAAGTGACGGCCGAGTAGGTGGACTTGGATGTTTGCGGTTGTTCTTCACTGCAACGAGTGATGTTATACCAGTAAAGACACTCCAACACTTAAGTTAGCGACTAACTTTGTTTTTTTTTATTAGAATAAGAGTGTGTATATTTTTTGTAGTGGGTTGCTCTTTTTTTTAGGTTGTTGAGGACGCCACGTAATCATAGCGGTTAGACAATTCCGCCATTTACGAGACCATCTTACTTGTTTCATGATTGTGAGAGTTGTACTACAACATTCACATGACATGGTGAAGTGTTAGATATGCCAATTATGTCCCAAAAGAGAAGTTGTTCTAGATATGGATGAACAATTAAAGATTTTTGCTCCATCATGGTGGTGTAAAGGATGACATTCAAATGGAAAATCTACTTTATTTACCAATAAGTTCTGATCCTTTGAACATGAGAAAGATGGTTTGAGAGTTGGTTGTGACTATGAAGAGAGAGGATTCGACCGATATTTGTCGTGAGTCCTTCTCCATCGAAAAGATATGTTTAGAATCTTTTTTTTAATAAACTTGACTCATACTCAAGATGGCCGAAGGATAAGGCTACTAAAACTCTCACTTTAGGTCTATAAGCTAAAAAAATATATTTCATTAAATTTTATAAGCAAAAGTACCTCACATGCACACAAAGAAATACCTCATATATTAAAATCTGCTTTATGCTTCACTTATTGTTGAAGATTTCTGGCAGACCATGCTCATTCTATTATACTTTTGGCCCTCGCCCCACCCGATAGACGACAGTGCTACTTACGGTCTTCTCGCATTCCCCTATACTTTTGAGATAATTTAGCAAAAAAAAAAATCCGTTGGAGTTAAATCCAAACCCATGGGGGCAAGTACCATGATTTTTGAAGCTCAATTGGTAGCGGGAGTTCAAGTATTATCATACTTATTCCTTACGTCTCGGGTTCAAGTCCCGCGGAAAGAAAAAAATGCACTAAATTATCATAGAGATATGGAGCAAGAAGACCATGAGAAACATCGTCGGCTGCCATGGTGGGGTCAGACTGTTACATAACGTGTGACGTTAAAGGTAACGATCCATAATCCCTGCATTTAAAAAAAAATGCACAATTTCATGCATTACTTAATTCCAACCATCAATATGAGATTAGTCAACTCAATTTACACTTTCACTAGATCTCTTTAAATAGTTTTAATCATTTATTTGATATCAGACAGCCAAGATCATAAAATGCATCACTAATTTATTGCATGAATTTCAAATTTTAATGGTGAAGTTTATTGAAATACCATCAACCATGAGAAATTTCACATAATAATAACGATGTGTTATTTTTATTTTTTTTAGAGGAAGTAAATAAGGTGTTATAATAATTCTTTAAAAAAAAAAGGTGTTATAATAATTGTATATTTGGATGTTTGGAAGAATACATCCATACTATCCATAAAAAAGTTCCATTTGAATGTATAATTTTGAACAATTGTATCTTAGAAGAAAAAAAATAGAGAACAACATGTATTAGCAAAAATGGGGTGCAATAGAGCAAATACTTAAAAAATATACCAACTACTTTTGTTCATAGTTGGGCTTATTTTATAAATAAACCACCTGTTGTTAGGGCCTAATCAATTTATCCATTAAACTAGGAAATTATACCCCATACCCCTGTATTTAATACTTTACACCTGCAAATCATAAAATATACCAATTTTACCCTTTTATCGTTTGACAATCAAACTCTGACTTCACCCCACAATTTTTTTTTTCCGGAAAACAAGAGGGATAGTTTTCAAATTCATTCTTCTTCACAAACACAAGAGTCTATTATCTTAGACCATTCATCATCTTGTACCCCTTGTTTTCATATAATCCACATTCAACAATAAAACAAGAGGAATACAAAAATAGTGTATTCAAGAGATGAAATTGAAAAAATTGAAACCAAAAACATAAAACAAAAACCTCAAAATTAAAGAGTAGATAAACAAAACTTTGGGGTCTTTGTTTATTCGGTTTTTGGTTTTGTAAAACGTACGCCCCTTGTTTGTTTGAGTGTTGTTGTAAGTTGTTGATGCTTGTGTTGTATCGATGAGTTTTCTAATCTAAAGAAAATGAATTGGGAGAAGAATATGATGGGTTATGGTATCATCATCTATGCTACAATTAGTTTTCTATTACAGGCAAGAAATCCATTTCATCTCTTCAAATTTCAATTTGATGACATATCGTCTTACGTTATTTTCATTATGTTTTTCAGTCATTTTACTAGACAATTGAGTCATTATAGAGGAGTTTTAAAGAAGTTACTCGTGGTTTAAGGGAAAATTTATAATGTTTTCAATTGAGTCATGTAGTTTTGTTTCTTCTCTAAACAAGACAATTGCATAGTGTTGAGTCTTTTACTAAGAAATCATGTAATTCGGCAAGCAAGACACCTCATGGAAATTTTTGAAGACATGGAATGAATATTGTCGATGTTCAGGAAGGTTTTGAAGATATTACAAGTTGGGGAAATTCTGTCACAAGTCCCAAGAGCAAGTCAAAAAAGGAAAACACTCAAAGAACGACGAAAAAAGACAATTTTTGCACCTACAACTGAAGCCACATGCCTCTATCTTGGCTCACGCGCCCCTGGTGCTTTGGACAGTGACCATTTGCTGTATGTCAGGCTGCCACATGTCTTACACGTGCTGTTCCAAAAAAATACAGTTTTTTACTGTATTTTGATGGACGAAATTGACAAGTGCACCAAATCATAACAAGTAATAAAGTAGTAAGTGTTGAAGTAAATTTTTTTTTTGATGAATATTTTAATGATAACAAACCTCGTGGAATAAATGATAAGTTTTATGAATGGTGATCTACTGATGTTTGCACTTGAGTTTTTGTTAAAAGAACAGGAATCACATAAGTGGATAAGCTAGAAGCCACTCACATCAATAAGTGCATTATATCTACTCAACAATGAAAGAATGAATATATCATCAGTTGAAACAACAATATCAAATCTCCATGAAGATTCATAGCTCAAGAATCATGATGGAAGAACTTGAATCATGATGGAAGAACTTACATCACAAGCTACACAAGAATGTGCTTGAAGTTATGTGACAAAACTCACATTGAGTTTTGTGTTATATGATTTGAAGATCCACCATGGGAAAGCAAAATAAAAGGAAATATACACACAAGTTATAAAGATTCTCAGAACATTATCAAAGTGTCATACTTCAAAAGCTTACAAAGATAAGAAGCTTAGAGTTCAGAATGTTTATATGAATGGAGTTCATAATGATCATGAACATTAACCCAGAATATTTCCAAAAAAACAATAAAGGATTACTTCATGGATCAACAAGAATATTTAAAGCCATTTGTTACAACCAATGATGAACTAAATGCACAGAAATATTCTTTTGGACTGTAAAGAAAGAATCATCTTGTTTGAGCAAATGATCTCTCATTTATATGCTTGAAGTAGATTTGAATGAAATAAATAAACAACTTTCACAAGTGTTAGAGTGTTGAAGAACATTAGAATGTTTAAGAACATCAAAATGTTCAGCATAAAGTACAGCTGTCAAAAAGGCAGGAACCCAGAAGAAATATTCTGAAGTTCATATGAAGAACCCAAAAAGAGTTTAAAAGGTTGTTCAAAAGGTTCATCAGAGCAAACCCAGAAATCAATGTCCACACCAAGAACATGCAAGAACAGACGTGGCATGAACATATCATATGCAGAAAAGGATTTCGACTTTAGATCAAGAAATTATTAAAGACATCTATGGTGATTAAATGATTAATAAACTTTGATAGTTTTTGGTATTTAATATGTGTTCTTGAGTGATTAACTAAGACATGAATACAGTATAAATCAAACCAAGAATCAAGTGATCAAAGAACATTAAAGCTTATGAACCCAGACAGAGTTTAGAAGGTTCGAAGATAATTGAGAATGTTGTTCTTAAGGTTTATCTAGAACAAACCCAGAAATATTTGAACATTATCAAGAACATTCAAGGCTTATATGACATAAATAAAAGTCCATAAATGTATTGTGACTTTGGATCAATCAAAGGAATAAAGGGATCTATTTTGATAAAAGTCAAAAAACATATTCATTGTTCATTAAAGGCTTATGAACAAATGAAGTACAAACATTAGAAATAATCTTCTAAGAATATCACCCTAGAAGTTATACATGATGCCCTTCATTCAAGTTCACTTTTAGGATTTGATTGCATCAGATGAAGAACTTTAAAATGAACAAATATTCTGAAGTTCAGAAGGTTCGTTCAGCTAAATGCTTTATATGACAGAAAGGTACAGTAGGTACAAAAGCAAAAACAAAAGCAAAAAGCAAGATCAAGTCAGATTCAATTAGAATTAGACACATAAGGGAGCAGGTACTGTTCAGTATTAGCAAAATCCCCTAAAGCATGGACATGAAGTGACTCCACTTTTCTCTCTCTCTTGCACAAGTTCCAAGACATATCTGCAAAGGCATAGATCCAGGAACTCACTGAAGTTCATATGAAGAACAATGTTCATATTATGAACCTAGAAATTCATCAGATGTTCATACATATGAACCTAGAAACATTCTGAAGTTCATACTGATGAAGATATGAACATTTTGAAGTTCATGCGATGAACCCCGAAACATTCTGAAGTTCAAAATTTGTTCCAGAATTTAAAGCAAAAGTTGCTAAGCGCCATGACACGTGGCACAAGGCTATTGGACACGTCCTAACAACTACATGAGGTCAAGAAACTCTATAAAAGGGGCAGAAGACTCAACATTGAAGCACACAACTAACAAACAACTTATTAAAAGTGTTTAAAGCTTCAAATCCAAACTGATTACCCAAATCAACTCTCAAGATTCATAAAATCTTAAAGAGTGTGTAACAGTCTTTTCTTATCTTCTTAAAGATAATCTTCTTCTTCTTCCTCTTAACCTCATTCTTACAAACTTCCAAATCATTGTAAAGAAAATCTCATCTAGCTTTAAGTGTTTTAAAGTGTTAGTTTAGTGAAAGAAAAGTGTAAAGTCTTGTGTGACTTAGAAAGAAAGTTGTAAGCCCGCTGAGGCTAGATAATACAGTTTTTGCCTCCTGAGGCTAGATAATATAGTTTGTAAGCCTGCTGAGGCTAAGAGAATGCAGAGGTAAAGTCCCTAGTGGCAGAAGTGTAAGGTGCAGAAGTTGAGAAGGTTGTCTCAACCATCATAGTGGAAAATCTCACCAAAAGTGGGGACTGAAGTAGCCTACATTGGATGAACCAGTATAATTTATGTGTGTTCTATTCTTTTATCCCTATACTCTTTATCTTCAGCATTAATGTTTGAATTCACTTTACACACCCTAATCACTTTGTTAGTTATTTATTACACTAACACTTTTGAACGTACTTTAGAACGTTCTGAACTTAACCAAGTTTTTATTTCTTCCAAGTATCTACTTGACAATCATTTATCATAAGCGCATGTTAAATTTAAAAAGGGTCACAATCCATACCCCCTTTCTTGTGACTATTATTTCCACTTTAGTAAGTTTATCGTCTCCACAGGGATTGTCGTTCAACTCGGTAATTAGCAAAACTTATTAGAAATAGGGTTGGGAATAGGTCAGACCGGCCTACAGGGGCTTATGACCTGGCCGGTTTAGGCCTGGCCTGTTTAAGAAAAAGGCTAGGCTTAGGCTTTTGAAAAAGCCTATTTAAGTAAATAGGTCATGCTTAGGCTATCAAAAAAGTCTACGAAGCCTGATAGGCCGGCCTATTAATGCATATTATTATAACTTATTTTTCATTTATATTAAAATATAATTTATATTAAACATAAAAATCAATAAAAAAATTCAACTAATGGACTTTTTTGAAATAGGCTTTAAGGCCTTATAGTGAAATAAATTTTTAAGGCCTTACAGTGATAGACAAGCCTTATAGTGAAATAGGCTTTAAGGAAAATTTGGCCTCTTTAGAAGTAGATAAAATGGACTATTTAATGACTTTAATTTGAAGTAGGTCTGTAAATCGGCTTTCAGGCCAGGCCAGACCAAAAAAATAGGCCTATGAAAGGCCATAAGCCAGGCTCAGGCTTGCAAAAAATTTCGTAGGCCAAGCTCAGGCCTATCAAAGTTTGGTCTGACCTGGCCTATTCCCATCCTAATTAGAAAGAAAATAGAAAAGAGATGTAAAAGAGATTTGTAGGGTTTAATTGTCCTGCCCAATGTGAGATTAGGTTTGTGTGATTCAGATGTGTAACAGTGATTAGAGAATCCTTGAATCCCCTCTTCCTTCTTTGTTGGATTAATTCAAAGTACCTATTAATTAAGACCTAAGAATTACATAAACAATGGTTGACTATAGAAAGAATATTCCTACAGATGCCGGATTACTCCATAACCTCCATAACTCAATTATGAAAGCCATGAACATGTTCTTTGACGACAACATCTCGCGTGACTCCTAAATTGTCATCTAATGGAATTACACCTCATGAGATATCAAACCCTAATACTCAAGGGGTCCCTAATGAATTAAAGACACTTGAGCAAAAGCCATATGTAACGATTCAGTTAAAGCACAAGAACTAGTCTATGAACCTTAACCTTGTTTGCAAAAGATAACGACGAAACATATGAAAAGCCAATATAATTCTATTATAATTAACTTGGTAAAACAACATTTATGTGGTGTCTACTTTTGATTTAAGAAACTAGTTTCTAAACTCCATTAAATCTTACGACAACATGTGCTACAAGTTAACCTAGTTAAAACTTCGGCGTTCCCAAAAGAAAGAGAATAGAAAACCCTAGGTTTCATACTTAAATTTCATTAACAATAATGAAGAAATAAGCAACTAGTACTTCCATGAACGGAGAAAGAACTTTAGGTTGTCAATCCTACTAATCTTCTACGGATTAATTTTTGAGATTATCGATACGGATTCTCAATTGAAAAATCCTTAAGAACAAACAAGTACAAATTTAATCGGACACAAGAAAAGCATAAGTGAATGAAAACTTTATTAATTGAATCCAACAAATAAGAAGGGATTCATCTTAGAACCATAATCAAAGAGTTTTAGTTGCACATGATAACATGCATCATTCCAAAACAATATAAAAACATACCCTACAGATAATAAGAGGAGGATGGAGATCCTCTGCCTTGAACCGCTATCTTTATGAATAAATAATAATGTGTGCAAGGGTCTCTATTCATAACATATGGTTACTTAGGTTTTAAGAGAAGAAAACTGGGCTTTTTGCACCAATCTAGCTTGGAAAACAAGCAAAATCAGCTTTCAACCCGCAGTTGGGCGCCTGAGGCAGCAAGGAATGTTGTCCCAGGTGCAGGGGCACATGATACAGGTGCCTGAGGCAGCCTCTCAGATGCGATTTCTTGCGTTTTTATTCCATTTTCGATCGTTCTTCCATCTGAAAACTCCTAGGAACTTGAAATGAATTTTCTTCACTTTTATTGTCTTCAAAAACCATTTAAGAACCATTGGTCTTCAATTTCATATCATTGTTCCTTCACGTGATGTCTTGATTTGTCAATTTATATGATTCCTCACTACAAAACACTCAAAACACCTATGAAGTTGCATGATGTAGGATAAAAGTGAATTGCAACGACTCGAGTGAAAACAATACAATATGTTCCTCGAACCATTAACAAATCTTCTATCTCTTATCTTATTTGTCTTCAAATGCAAAGAAAAGTACTAAAAAACATAGCCAAAATGTCATATGATGCTCTGTCATTGTATTTCCCTATGGGTTGGTAGAAAATATGCCTATAAATAGATATCCTTCAACACAAAAATATTCATTCATAACTTGTCAGTTTAAGAGGAAGACAAGTGCTTGGAGCATCAAATAGGAGTCTCACACCTCCTCAACATTTGTTTTTAGAGTATTTTTTTTTTCCTGATTATGTCTTTTGTTACCATAAGTAACTAAACACCTTTTGATTAGGGTTCTAAGATGAACCTCTATTAATTTGTTGGATTTTATTAATGCAAGTCGTTTATTCAGTTATAATCTGAGTTATATTTAATTTTCATATGTTTCGCGCAATAATGCTTTCTTGCACTAGGGAGTATGACATACCTAGACCGTGGATTGAACTTGGATTAGGATTGAGATTATAGTCTTTCTTTAATCAAAATTGTTACATATGAATTTTATTTAATTTATTTAATTAATTAGGGATAATTTTAGGTTCTAAGATTCGTGTGCAGTGTGGTTCCTTTAGATAACAATTTAGGAATTTCAACATTTGTCTCGTTTCAATTACTTGTGAGAGTCTAAGTCCCTGCTTTTTAAATAACGATACCAATGTGTATGGGAACCTGGAGGAGTGACGACCCTTTACACGTATGACATTTAGAGTGATGAGGAGCAACATGAAATCCGGAGGGATTGAGTCCCACAAAGTTAACCACTTTTATATAATACTTAGGTCATAATTGATAAATATATTTGCATTAATTCCAACAAATAGGTAGAGGGGATTCAAGGAATCATAATCGTCGTTAATAATCAGAATCAAACCCCCTTATTATTTCTGCAAATCAAACCAACTACTTTGCTCAATCAAATCAAACTTGTAAACTCCCTCCAATTTACTGCTTTAATCACGTCGAAACGACAATCCTTGTGGATACGAAAATTACTACAATACTACCTGGAATGGTTTGGTGCACTTGCCAACTTTAGTCATCACAATTCCATAATTTTACTTGTTCACTCAATCTCAGCCCCAAATTTTCCGGTTTACAAATTAATTTACCAGAAAACTTTGATCTTGTTATGAATATATAAATTGAGCCTTTCATGTGGTACTAGACTTAATCAATTATGATAACTTGCTTCAATTCACTTCAAGTGAATACATCTCTTCGAATTTAATAGTAGATTTTCACCAATACTTTTAAAAATAAGGCCAACTTCATATATCAATATTTCATGATTTTCTTTTTTTGTTTCACATCTTCAGATGTATGGACTACTGGTTCAAAAATCATTCTCTTTGCAAAGCTAGTTTAACTTCGCATCAAATTCATCTTTCCATTTACTCAATCATTTTACTGTCTATAATCCTTCATAGACTTTGATTCATGTTCCTCATTATCATTTTTACATATAGCGCTATATTTTATGTAAAACATCGTCAATGTTGACTTTTATTTTTTGGTTCCATCACATTTCATTCATGGCATAATTTATCGAGATCTCTTTATTTACATAAATTTCAGGTACCTGATCAGTTCTACTGGAACTAAAAAGAATAAATTATGTTAAACTTCTCTTTTGGAATTTTCATATCCTTTGTCTGTGGAACCGACTACTTTACCACGCTTCAGACACAGTTGAGATTCATTTGCAATATTAGATTATTCAACATGGACATCTATTTCGATATAAGCATTAATAGCTGATATTTTGTTTGCTCAACTTTGTAAATAAAATTATATTTTGAACTTCTGGTTCACACTAATTTATATGAGGATCAAGATGATATAATAATAATTTATTTAAAATGATTCATTTGAACTTCTGGTTCATATATTCAACTGCTTATTCTCTCCCCCTAATATTGGAAAAACTAATGTATCAATTGATAATCAACCTACCAAGCTATGAATTGATCTCCAATTGTTTATTCAAGATATTTTATAATGGATGGAGGTTCATATCAATTATAGTTTTCCAATATTCTTTTACGACCCATCTAAGTGCATTATATTGAAGCAATTGCAACATTGACAACACATCCAAAAATGCTTATATGAGAAATATTAGGTTTATAAGCCAAAAATCAAAGTGTGAACTAGGGGATGACTTACACGTGGTAACTTGTTGGCTTGATGTGATTCGATGTCTCAAAATGAAAGATTTTATATTCCCAAATACTAATTAAAAGATCTTGTCTTCCAAGTATTGATCGTACTGTTAACATTAGACGTCTAATGAATGGATCTTCAAGCCCATTTTTAGAAATGAACATATGTTACCAAATGTTTGATATCAATTTCCATATACACTCAATACTTATCAAATGAGGAAAATGAAATGTTAGTCAAATACTCTCAAAAACGTTTGGTTGTGAGTTAACAATAAATATACATGTGACCATAATTGATGCATCAATTGAAGTTATAAAATATATACCTGGTCCACATGATTATTATGTGTTTATTGATTCACAAATATCCCCAAATGTGAGACTCATTTTCTCAAATTATCAACTTTCTTTGGGAATTAGTAATGCACAAAAGTTATTGGATTTGAAGAAACTTTTGGCTCTTCAATAATACACAAAAGTTATTAGACTTGAAGATGCTTCTGGCTCTTCAATACATATCCAAAAAAATCAACTATTTTTTCTTCAAATCATAATATAGTCAAGATGACCCAACCGGTCTTGCCAACAACAAACTTAATATGATTTTGTAAACTTCTGGTTTACAATAATATGTGCTTCAATTTCAATAATAGAAGTGTAGTACAATTCAAAGGAAAAGACATGCACCATTTTCACTACACTTATTTTATTTATCCAAAATATGTCTCGTAATATAGAAATATTCAACATCTTCTTCATTTCTTATTTCAATATGATATTCTTGAAGCTTAATAAATATCTATGAGACTTTGAGGAATATAATGCATTCTCAATATGTAACTTCATTCTCCCATGTAACATTATATTTGGCTCTTCTAGAGCCTTCAATAATTTTGATTTGTAGCAACGATATATATTTATTTTAGATTACAAGTTGAGTATTTGAAAAATTACACTTTTGTGAATCATGAAGCTTATATATAAATGTGTTAAAATATTTATAGATGGACAAATCACATTTGTTAAGCACTCAGATGATTGTAAAGTCACTAGATATAGACAAAAAGTTGTTTGAGAATTTGAGTAAATAATGAAAAACTAATTGGTCATGAAGTACCATATTTTAGTTCAATTGAGACACAATAATGTACCTTGATAACTATTCATGTTATGATATATTCTTTGTTACTTTGTTATATTAGAAATGCATGTTATTTGTGTGATGCTCATATGATATTTTAGCACCACATAAAGAAAGTCAAGAATGTGTTTGGTTGATGTCTATGATTTAACACATAGAAGAAACTTGTAATTTGTCTTCCAGAAGAGTGAATGAAACAATCCTTTATGAATATGATACCATGTGCATTGCTTAGTTGAAAGAAGGTGATCTTCAGAAGAATGATGATATAAGCCGTCAACAAATTTGTTCGTGTGATAATCTTGCAGACCTTTTCACAAAGTCACTCTCAAGCATAATTTTTGAACAACTGATACAAAATATTGATCTTAATCGTCTCGGAGATGATTGTTTGATTGAGGGGGAGATATAAATATATTTTGCACTCTTTTTCCCTTCACCATGGTTTTGTCCCACTGAGTTTTCCTCGTAAGGTTTTTAATGAGGCAGATATATCGGATATTGTACTATTTTTTCTTCAGTAAGATTTTTTTCCATTGAGTTTTTTCTTAGTAAGGCTTTAATGAGACATATCCTCGATGGACATCCAAGGAGGAATGTTATGAATATATAAATTAGTGGATGTCCATCCATTAACCTTCCACATACATGTAACAACCACTAGTAAGTGGATTGAAATGTGATTATTCATTTATCTATTTGTGTCCTATAAATAGGACATATATTGCAATGTAAAGACACACTTGTAAAGCAATACAATATACTATCTTGTTCTCTCTTTATCCCTTTCACTCTATTCTTCTATAATATTCAATATATTGTGATACTTTTGATTAATTTCAAATACAGATCTAAGTTTTCCAAAAATTAGAGTATTCAATTTTGGAATAGTGTTGCAGACCGAATTTTGTATGGGGTGAAGTCAAATAACAAAAAGTAAAATTGGTATTTTTAATGATTTGTAAGAGATAAAGAACTAAAAGTAGGAGTATAAGATATAATTTTTTTTTCCAAACTTACATCCTCTGCTCAACATATCATTTGACTAAAAAAACAACAAATACCAGCAACACAAATTACGTTGCCCGTTGTTAAATATTTATCCCCAAGCTAGGTATATGTGTTTCTTGTAAAAAAAAAAGTATTTATGTAGCATGCTAAACTCTTTGTACTTTATACCCCAAATATATGATGATTAAACTAAAAATAGTCTAAACATCATTTGAGTCTTGTTGAAAGTGTATCATTGTTCTTAACTTTATAGTTTGCAACGGGAAAAATTGGGACGAATTAATTCACATTTGATCTATTATTATCGGAGATCACTTTGGTACATTTTTATCCTTTTAAGTTATTTTTAGGCTAAAAGAGAACTATGTCTAATGAGTAAGAGAACTATGTCTAGTGAATATATTAATTAGAGGCTAAATTTACACTTTTGATACTTATTTTTAAGTTTCACTTTAATACCTTCACTTTCTTTTTTTAGTTGAGTTTCAAACGTCAAATACTTTAGTCCGTTGTTTTTTTTAAGAGGTTGTTGTTTTTAGTCCGTTGTTTAATTTTTTTTCTTTTCATTTGGTCTTTTAAATTATTAAATTTGGACACTTTGGTCTTTAAGTTATAAACATATTAAAAGAGATGACTTAAGTGTCTAATGTTTTGAATCAAAGAGACTAAAAATGTCTTATATTTGTAATTTAATGGTCCAAAATATGAAACATAAAAAACTTAATGAATCAAAATGAAACATATAAAACATAAGGATCAAAGTGTCTAATGTTTTTATATTAGTGGATCAAAATAAATGAAAAAAGATAAAAGAGCCAAAGTGAAATTGAAAAATTACTTAAACGATAAAAGATAGTATAACTTTGCCAAAATTATATTATTGGAACTCAAAATAGAAAAAATAATTTTCACAAATCGTGTCATCAGAACACATAAAAGTGTTCAATATGGTCTACTGTTTCAGTGGAAAAGACATTGCACAGCGCATTTAGGCAAAAAAGGAGAGAAGATAGATACTTAAGCATCATATAGGATTGCTTATTGATGAAGTCTCCACTATTGCTATTACCTTACTATATTCATCATCTATGCAAATATTCACTATGTTTTCTTACAACTTAAATGAAGTTAAAAATTCTATGTTGATATAAGCATGGGTATCTTTTAAAAATGTTATGAACTATTCCCTATGTATTTTTTTTAAGGAATTTCCCATGTATTTTATAATAAGTCACTTTGCAAAAAATATTTGTGTTTATTATAAATCACTTTATAAAAATGTTCGAACACCGATCCCTACAATATCCCTACCAATTGAGTTAAACTCACAAAAACTTAATATGTGTGAAAAAGTCAAAACGACTTATAATAAAATACGAACATTAATGTATAAACAAGGCTTTTAAGAAATATTATTTCGTTTAATTCAGCAATTTTGGAAGAACTAATGACTTGAATAAGAGGGAATGAAAAAAGAGAGCTAGATAGGGTATGACCCCCACTCTAGTAATGAAATGAATTAAGGTTACGTAGTCAGTGCCCAAGTTACTAATTAAGGACCACAGTATTAATTTTTTGTCCCAAATGAAAATGGAAAATTTGCTATGAGTAGTAGTAAGTAAGTAGTGACTAGTGAGTGAGTGGTTCATGCACTCAGATATAGTTAAGGACCACAACCTTTGTTCTTTTTCATGAACGAATAAAGACTTTATCTATATGAGTCACAAGTGGTTCGTGAACCACCTCGTGTGCTTTTCATAACGAAAACTCTCACAAAAAAGGTTTCTTATGTGTATAAAGGCAGGTAATGCAAGAGAAAGTTCAAGTGACACGATTTAGATGAATGTTGCCACCAATTGTTAACATGGCTCTTTCTAGGAAAGTTACTTGAATTATTTTTGTTGTAACATGGTTTAATTGAATGGGAAAGTTGTATGGCTTAAAATAGCTTAGCTAGTTCAGAATTTTTTTTGGGCTAAATTACACTATAAGTCCTTTAAGGTATTTAATTGTAACAAATTGGTCCTTGAAGTTTTATTCGTACCACTTACGTCCTTTAAATTATTTAATTGTAACAAGTTAGTCCTTTAAGTATTTTTCGTAACACTTAGGTCCTTTAAGTTATTTAATTGTAACTTTTAGACCCCGAATAACGTACATTTTTAAGATCTAAAATACCCCAAATTGTTACGGTTAAATAACTTAAAGGACCTAATTGGTACGGAAAAAACTTAAAGGACCAACTTGTTACAATTAATTAACATAAAGGACCTAAGTGATACGAAAAAACTTAAAGACAAATTTGTTACAATTAAATAACTTAAAGGACCCCTAGTGTAATTTAGTCTTTTTTTTATCATGTGTTACTTTTTTAATTAATAAAGTCAAATAAATTTTGGAAAAAAAAGTTAAGTATTTTTAATCATATGACGATTATATCACTGCTTGTGCCGAAAACAAACCCTTTAGTTTGGTTAATATATTCCATTTTAGCATTTTAAGAAAAATATATGACAACTATAATTTATTGATAATAAAAAATATTTATATCCAAAGTGTGTACTAACTAGATTATATGGTAAAATTCGTCTACAAGTTCTAACTTAACTGATAAAAATTTTAAAATTGTTAAGTCGGACACAGTGACCAGTAAAATTCAATTGTTATATATATATATATATGAGTCAGGATTCGTTGACACTAAATCTTAACCGTTGATTACATTTGATCCAAAGGCTAATATTTGAACACTTAAAAGTATCATGTACCATATTTATTGTAATTTTCATTTACTAATTTGTTCTGCCGGATTCTCTCTCTTCATAATGACAAGATACATTGTTGTTATGAATTCCATGTCCACAATATTTGCAGTTGACTTGCCATGATTTGTGCCAAATTATTTTTTAAATTGTTTTCGTTCAATTTTTTCCTTTAAAAATTTTCAAATAGTAGAAAAACAAGAAGGCCATTTTAATAGCATCAGATTGTAACAAAAAAAAATAGCATAAGATTAAGAAGAACAAGAAACGAGGCTTAAAGAAAAGGTTGACATAAGATTAAGAAGAAGAAAAAATGAGGCATATAGAAAACGAGTTGCTATCTGCAGATAGAAAAGGTTGGCTCTTGGCATTGGAACAAAATGAACAATGAATAATTTTTTTTTTTGAGAAATTTACCTTTTTTTTAAGAAAAACTTTACATATGTTTGCTGCACACATAGAACAAAGTTATTAATGGAATGTAAATCGCAAATATAGAGAGAGAAAACCGACAAAACAAATTAAGAATTGAAAATCGCAAAAAGATATACTACATGATACTCTTAAGTGGTTCACATGATATTCTAAATGAACAAATATAAGTCTTCGGATCAAAAGAAATCAACAATTAAGATTTGGTGTCAACGGATCCTGACTATATACACACACACACCCTTATTTAACCTATACAGAAGTGAATCTCACAACCTTTTTTATCACCTTCTTTATACATCACTCAATCTTGCATGTGATGTTAGTAGGGGTGGGAATAAGTTTGACCGAGTTATGCTTTACAAGACCTAAGCTTGATCTGTCAAAAACTTTTTAAGGTCTAAGACTGGTATGTGGCTTGTCATAAACTTATTTTGCAAGCCTGATTCTCGCCTATTAAAAGCATGATATAGTCTTCTAGCATGTTTAAAAGTTTATTTCATATGGACATCTTTAAACAAGTAATGTGATCTAAGCTTAAATAGATTAACAAGCTAATAGATCAATGAGATTAAACTCCTTTTAACATGCCTAAGCTTAACCTGTCAAAAACTTTAAGGCCTAAGACTGGTATGCGGCTTGTCATATGCGTATTTTTCAAGCCTGGGTCTGGTCTTTTGAAAACATGATATAATATATTAACCTGTTTAAAAGTCTATTTCATATGAATATCTTTAAATAAATAATATGATCTAAGATTAGATAGATTACCTAACTGATTAATCAATGAGATTAAACTCCTTTTAATATTTAACATGATTTTTTTAGAGATTTTATAACTATATATGATATCATATATTTTTTTTGTCGATATATGATATCATATTTCTATTCTATTTTATAATAATAAATTTCAATATGCAAAAAAAATAAAATAATGTATACTAATAAACTTAAATCACTGAAAATGTTAACAAACTGATAATTTAATTCTTAGTACAAAATATAATACAATAATAATACTAATAAATACTTTATTTTATATTGTCTATGACATGACCCTTTTTACTAAATAAGTTTCTAAAAAAGCTTAAGTCTTTTATATTTAAGAAAAAAGTCTGACATGACCTGGCTTGAGCTGTAAACCCATATAGACCGGTCTGGTCTATTCTCATCCTTAGATGTTAGTATACCCGATGAACACAATATATTACCGCTAAACCATCAATCTCATGACAATCAACTATACTAAAATTTCAATTGATTATTAAAATAAATACTAATACATCGATAAATCACAATGTCTTTATTGTCACTATTGTTAAAAAAGAATATTTTTGGCATTAAGTCTTTATGTTTATTTATTAGTGAAATTACAGTAAAAAATTTATTAGTAAAACTAATAGATTTAATCAAGAATCAATTGGTCAAATGACAGCAAAAATTTGAACTTCCGAAACAAGTTGCCATGAGCTCTATCTCTAACTTCTTTATAAAAAAAAAATAATTGAAAAAAGAGAATTCATTTTATGCGTCTCACAAATTACTCGACAAAAATTAATCATCTTTAAATAGATGTGGAAACATCGATAACATGACATATTCACAAAAGGGAATATTTATGCTGCAAAAGTGTTTGGGTAAAAGGAAATGTTCTTTTGCACAAAAAGATGCCTCACGAAAACATATGAAACCATGTGGTCGATTCTTTTTCACTTGCTCTCTCTTTGTTTTCTGTCACATAATGGATCGATTATTATTTGTCCACTCTATATAAAAACGTGGCAATTTGACATTTATTCATGTATTTTGGGCAAGGTTTGCTTTATACTTCCTCCTGTCTAAGCATAAGAAAAAATGTTTTGTTAAGTCTACTAAATTATTAATATGGATTTTTTTTACAAGATTATTAATATGGATTAAATACATCATTTATTCAATAAATCTAAAAAAGAATCTTATTTTATATTTAGGATTGAAGGAAGTATTAAACAACAATTATGTGTCTTCATTGGCTCAATTATTACAAACATTACAATATGCATAGATCGAGGTTCAAACTTTAAATTTTTCACTTATTCATCTTAAAAGGGTGAAATTTTAGCCACTAAATTACTTGATAAAAAAAATGAAAAAACAATTATGTTGTGCAAAAAGTTAAATAAGTATAAGTATTTTTTCTTTAATTAAAAATTTTAAGTGCTTATTTAATGAAAGAATTATCATTTAAGTTTTTATTTGAAAATTATATTACTTGATATAATAGTGTGACGTGATTCTATATAAGCAATGCATAGATGTTTATTTGAATATTCATAGGTCTGAAGTGAAATTGTTCTCATTTTTAGAGAATGCTAAACATTTTTTATGAGTGCAGTCATTTTCCAGTGATTTTTGTGGGGATTATAACAATGGTTAGAAATAATCCCCGTGAGCTTAGCTCAGTTGGTAGGGATATTGCATATTATATGCATGGGCCGGAGTTCGAACCCCGGACACCCCACTTCTCCATATTTAAAATGTGTGAGCTCTAGCCACTAGGCTACTTGACAAAAAAAAAACAATGGTTAGAAATAAATGAATGTTTTTCACAAGACAAAAGAGTACTATTACATTTTTATAAGTTTTGGAGTTGTTCTGTTTTTGTTTTATAATTAAATTAATTTAATCTAAAACTATTCACCTACAGGGTATATTTTGCTCCGGATTAGGGTATTAGTTACAAAGTGTTGTGATGAAGACAGGAGATCTTGTTTTGTGACATCTTTTACGCCTTTTTGTATGATGATTGTAGCTAACAGGGGGTACTTTCTTCTCGGTGTGAAAATGTTTTTAGGAAGGTACGTACTATCAAGATAATAATTAATTAAATTTGCAAAGTATAGTTTAACTGACCGAAATCAACTAATTGAATTGGATTTTATATTATTGCAGCTTGATAGATGCATGTATCATCTGTACGGGTTTGTACCTTGTTGCATGGGGAAAAAGCAAGGATTACAAGAAGAACCCTTCAAACCCAAGTCTTGATGAGAAGCCTATTGAAGCAGAACTTACTGAAGGAGAAGGAGAGATGGACCTATTATACCTTAAGCATAAAAAATCTAGAACTTTGAGTCTTTAATTTCCTAGATAGTACTTTGTTTGATGAAACTTTGAAGAAGAGTTGGATCTACCTTAAGCATAATAAATCTAGAACTTAAGTCTTTAGTTTGTTGGAACTTTGGGTGAACTTTGACGAAGGAAAATGTGAAGGATAATAGATAGCAATATCAGTTGCAAACAAATATTGTTCGTTATATTTAATTCATGTATCGTTAAAAAATTCAAGTTTTTTCTTGGATAGATTCTTATAATATTATTATATACATTACTAAAGTGTTGTGTTATTTACAATTAAACCGTGTCATTGAAATTGATATGTCATGCAATAATTGAATTGATATTATTATATTTCATAATTGTTGTAAATGTGTTATAACATGTGTGATCGCACGAGACCCAATATTTTCAGAATCAACAAGTTGTTGGGATCTTGAGACCAGCGTATGAGTGCACGCGTGTGTGTGCATGCATGTATGTGTGACTTATAAAAATAGAGTATATCATATTCATACTTAACACAAGGTACTCAAACTCTTAAGGATGACCATGTATGTGTTCATATGTGAATTATGAAAATGTAATAAATGTGAAGTCCATGTATATGTGTATTAAAATTTGATGATTACGCTTCTTCTTCTTTTGAAGCTAATTTTACGCCATTTACACGGTAATGTAAAAACAATATCTCCTTTCTAAATGTATGTTGAATCTAATTTTATCATCATCTTGTAATAAATTAATTTATTCAAATATAGGGAGTGTTCTGTTCGGGGATTGGGTACTATTTACCGGGTGTAATGATGAAAATTAAAGGTCTGATTTTTGTCACTACATTCAATCCACTGTGTATGATTATGGTTGGTGCTATGAGCTATTTTTTATCTTCAGGAGAGGATGTTCTTGGGAAAGTAATTCTAAAAACAAGTACCCTTAAAATATTTTAGATTTTTTTTTAATTGATCAACAAAAACTGGGTATAAAAATATTGCAGGGTTTTAGGAGCTTTGGTGATTTGTTTGGGCTTGTTCCTAGTGATTTGGGGGGAAAACAAAGATGATGAAGATGGAGAAATAATAGAGTAATTATGATGAAGACAGGAGATCCTGTTTTGTGACATATTTTACGCCTTTTTGTATAGTGATTGTGGCTAACACTGAGTACTTCCTTCTCAGTGCGAAAATGTTTTTAGGAAGGTACGTACTATCAAGATAATAATTAATTGAATTTGCAAAGTATAGTTTAACTGACCGAAATCAACTAATTGAATTGGATTTTATATTATTGCAGCTTGATAGGCGCATGTATCATTTGTACGAGATTGTACCTTGTTGCATGGGGAAAAAGCAAGGATTACAAGAAGAACCCTTCATATCCAAATCTTGATGAGAAGCCTATTGAAGCAGAAATTACTGAAGGAGAAGGAGAGATGGACCTATTATACCTTAAGCATAAAAAATCTAGAACTTAAGTCTTTAATTTGTTGGAACTTTGTTTAGTGAACTTTGAAGAAGAAAAATGTGAAGGATTATAGATAGCAATATCAGTTGCAACCAAATATTGTTTGTTATATTTAATTCATGTTTCGTTAAAAAATTCAAGTTTTTTCTTGGATAGATTCTTATAATATTATTATATATATTGCTAAAGTGTTGTGTTATTTACAATTAAACCATGTCATTGAAATTGATATGACATGCAATAATTGAATTGATATTATTATATTTCATAATTGTTGTAAATGTGTTATAACATGTGTAATCGCATGAGAGCCAATATTTTCAGAAGCAACAAGTTGTTGGGATCTTGAGACCTGTGTATGAGTGCACGCATGTGCGTGCATGCATGCATGTGTGACTTATAAAAATAGAGTATTTCGTATATACTTAACTTAAGGTACTCAAACTCTTAAGGATGACCATGTATGTGTTCATATGTGAATTATGAAAATGTAATAAATGTGAAGTCCATGTATATGTGTATTAAAATTTGATTGATTTTACGCTTCTTTTTCTTTTGAATCTAATTTTACGCCATTTACATGGTAATGTAAAAACAATATCTCCTTTCTAAATTTATGTTGAATCTAATTTTATCATCATCTTTTAATAAATTAGTTTATTCAAATATAGGGAGTGTTCTGCTCGGGGATTGGGTACTATTTACCGGGTGTAATGACGAAAATCAAAGGTCTGATTTTTGTCACTACATTCGATCCACTGTGTATGATTATGGTTGCTGCTATGATCTATTTTTTTTTCTTCAGGAGAGGATGTTCTTGGGAAGGTAATTCTAAAAACAAGTACCCTTAAAATTATTTTAGATTTTTTTTAATTGATCAACAAAAACTGGGTATAAAAATATTGCAGGGTTTTAGGAGCTTTGGTGATTTGTCTGGGCTTGTTCCTAGTGATTTGGGGGGAAAACAAAGATGATGAAGATGGAGAAATAGGAGAGTAATTGTGATGAAGACAGGAGATCCAGTTTTGTGACATCATTTACGCCTTTTTGTATGGTGATTGTGGATAACACAGAGTACTTCTTTCTCGATGCGAAAATGATTTTAGGAAGGTATGTACTATCAAGATAATAAATAATTGAATTTGCGAAGTATATTTTATCTGACCAAAATCAACTAATTGAATTGGATTTTGTATTATTGCAGCTTGATAGACGCATGTACCATCTGTACGGGTTTGTACCTTGTTGCATGGGGAAAAAGCAAGGATTACAAGAAGAACCCTTCATATCCAAATCTTGATGAGAAGCCTAGGAGAAGAAGAGATGGACCTATTATACCTTAAGCATAAAAAATCTAAAACTTTGAGTTTTTAATTTGCTAGATAGTACTTTGTTTTATGAAACTTTGAAGAAGAGTTGGACCTACCTTAAGCATAATAAATCTAGAACTTAAGTCTTTAATTTGTTGGAACTTTGTTTAGTGAACTTTGAAGAAGGAAAATATGAAGGATTATAGATAGCAATATCAGTTGCAACCAAATTTTGTTCGTTATATTTAATTTATGTTTCGTTAAAAAATTCAAGTTTTTTCTTGGATAGATTCTTATAATATTATTATATACATTACTAAAGTGTTGTATTATTTACAATTAAACCATGTCATTGAAATTGATATGTCATGCAATAATTGAATTGATATTATTATATTTCATAATTGTTGTAAATGTGTTATAACATGTGTGATCGCACGAGACCCAATATTTTCAGAAGCAACAAGTTGTTGGGATCTTGAGACCTGCGTATGAGAGCACGCGTGTGCTTGCATGCATGCATGTGTGACTTATAAAAATAGAGTATATCATATTCATACTTAGCACAAGGTACTCAAACTCTTAAGGATGACCATGTATGTGTTCATATGTGAATTATGAAAATGTAATAAATGTGAAGTCCATGTATATGTGTATTAAAATTTGATGATTTTACGCTTCTTCTTTTGAATCTAATTTTACGCCATTTACACGGTAATGTAAAAACAATATCTCCTTTCTAAATTTATGTTGAATCTAATTTTATCATCATCTTGTAATAAATTAATTTATTCAAATATAGGGAGTGTTCTGCTCGGGGATTGGGTACTATTTACCGGGTGTAATGATGAAAATCAAAGGTCCGATTTTGGTCACTACATTCGGTCTACTGTGTATGATTATGGTTGCTGCTAGGAGTTATTTTTTTTCTTCAGGAGAGGATGTTCTTGGGAAAGTAATTCTAAAAACAAGTACCCTTAAAATTATTTTAGATTTTTTTTAATTGATCAACAAAAACTGAGTATAAAAATATTGCAGGGTTTTAGGAGCTTTGGTGATTTGTCTGGGCTTGTTCCTTGTGATTTGGTGGGAAAACAAAGATGATGAAGATGGAGAAATAATAGAGTAATTGTGATGAAGACAGGAGATCCTGTTTTGTGACATATTTTACGTCTTTTTGTATGGTGATTGTGGCTAACACGGAGTATTTCCTTCTCGGTGCGAAAATGTTTTTAGGAAGGTACGTACTATCAAGATAATAATTAATTGAATTTGCAAAGTATAGTTTAACTGACCGAAATCAACTAATTGAATTGGATTTTATATTATTGCAGCTTGATAGGCGCATGTATCATCTGTACGGGATTGTACCTTGTTGCATGGGGGAAAAAGCAAGGATTACAAGAAGAACCCTTCAAATCCAAGTCTTGATGAGAAGCTTATTGAAGCAGAAATTATTGAAGGAGAAGGAGAGATGGACCTATTATACCTTAAGTTTAAAAAATCTAAACTTTGAGTCTTTAATTTGCTATATAGTACTTTGTTTGATGAAACTTTGAAGAAGAGTTGGACCTACCTTAAGCATAATAAATCTAGAACTTTTTTTTTTTGGATAGATTCTTATAGTATTATTATATACATTACTAAAGTGTTGTGTTATTTACAATTAAACCGTGTCATTGAAATTGATATTATTACATTTCATAATTGTTGTAAAAGTTTTATAACATGTGTGATCGCACGAGACCCAATATTTTCAGAAGCAACAAGTTTTTGGGATCTTGAGACTTGTGTGACTTATAAAAACAGAGTACATCATATTCATACTTATGTGAATTATGAAAATGTAATAAATGTGAAGTCCATGTATATGTGTATTAAAATTTGATTGATTTTACGCTTCTTCATCTTTTGAATCTAAATTTACGCCATTTACACGGTAATGTAAAAACAATATCTCCTTTCTAAATTTATGTTGAATCTAATTTTATCATCATCTTGTAATAAATTAATTTATTCAAATATAGGGAGTGTTCTGCTCGGGGATTGGGTACTATTTACCGAGTGTAATGATGAAAATCAAAGGTCCGATTTTTGTCACTACATTCGATCCACTGTGAATGATTATGGTTGCTGCTACGAACTATTTTTTTTCTTCAGGAGAGGATGTTCTTGGGAAGGTAATTCTAAAATCAAGTACCCTTAAAATTATTTTAGATTTTTTTTAATTGATCAACAAAAACTGAGTATAAAAATATCGCAGGGTTTTAGAAGCTTTGGTGGATTGTCTGGGCTTGTTCCTAGTGATTTGGGGGGAAAACAAAGATGATAAAGATGGAGAAATAAGAGAGTAAAGTTGAAATGTGATGTGATGTGATGAGGAAGATATTATAGTAATTTAGATAAAAAGGTGAATGATCACTATTCGTTTAAAGTATGCTACCAAGATCAAAATCTTGATCAATCTCGGTCTTTCATATAAAACTTATCAATGGTAGGCATGGATCCCAACTTCACTCTTTCTTTCTTCCACTTTTTCCTTGTGATTTTAACACATTTAAACTCTATCCAGCAACTTTTAAGATTAAACTCTATTTAATATTCATTAAATCACATAGATAATAAACCACACATTCACAATAACTTATAAAAATAAAAAACACAAAATCTCACATTCAATATTTAGTGATTTATATAAATAGAATAAGAAATCAATATCGATCTATACTTTGATCTTGAACAAGGAAAATGTGAAGGGTTTAGATAGCAATATCAGTTGCAACCAAATCTTGTTCATTATATTTAATTCATGTTTTGTTAAAAAATTGAAGTTTTTGCTTAGATATATTCTCGTAATATTATTATAAACATTACTAAAGTGTTTTGTTATTTACAATTAAACCGTGTCATTGGAATTGATATGTCTTACAATAATTAAATTGATATTATTATATTTCATAATTGTTGTAAATGTGTTGTAATATGTGTGATCACACAAGACCCAATATTTTCAGAAGCAACAAGTTATTGAAATCTTAAGACTTGTGTATGTGTGCGCGCGCGTGCGTTGCATGCATGCATGTGTGATTTATAAAAATAGAGCATATCATATTCATACTTAATACAAGACACTCAAACTCTTAAAGATACGAAATTAATATTATTTTTTTGGGGAACGAACTTGTTTCCTATATTTTAAAGACATTTTTTAAATTTCAGTTTTTTTATTTAATTAAAGGTAATAAATAAAGAGTTATTTTAACTAATTTCAACAAACTTTATAAGGTCTTGAGTCAATGTTTAATGTAGTGTTGATTCCTGTAATTTTTTGGTACTTGACTTGGACACATCTTGTGCTTCAATTAAAGTACAAGTTTTTATTGAATATATTTTGACCTATAAAAAATACTTTCCTTGCAGATTTTGTGTAAATTTGTAGAAGCGCAACAAATTGTTTATCTTCACTCATTTTATTTTTCTATCTATGTCTAGATATATATGTATAATGTATCATAAATAAATAGCTTCAATTGCTTTACAATGTAAGGTTATGCTAACTTTGTACTTGTTCAAGATTGTAATTATATACTATAGTAAGATTGTACTTGTTCCTCTTTAATCTCATCGTAAAAATCAACTGTCCTATGATGGGAAATGATTACCCTTTCCCATGTGAAATGCCACCCTATAGGTATGTGTATAAATGTTTTATGGAAACAGAATAAGAAGGCGTGTGTACTTGTTTAATCGTTTTTTCCTTCTTTCTCTTGATGATCACTTTTAGATCATTTGATTGGAACCTTTTGGTTTTTGGTTTATATGTAAAGACTCATCTTTAAGGTATGATCAAATTTGTAAAGAACCCATAAAGAAGAAAGTGCTTGCAAGGTTAGCACTTATTTAAAGACAAATTTTCTGTAGAACCCCTTTAATTGTAAACCAATTCAAATATTCCATAAATTAACAATGCATAAAGAATAATAAAATAGTATTAAGATGCCTAACATCTTTGCTTTAACTTGATTAATTACTTAAATGTTCTCCTCGGAAGTTCTATACACACACACACACACACGAGCTTACTTCAATATTTGTTTTTTACGTTTGTTTTAGATTTCAATTTGCTGGCCGTTTGGTCCCATACGATACTAATATTTGTCCCTTCTATTAAGTTAATATGTGCAAACAATGATTTTGGAACCCTATATTTTAAGACTTAGGGTAAAATCATTTGGGTCGGGGATGAATGAAACCCTAAATTCATTTGATGTTAGAGAAAGTTGTCTAGCTTGTAGCTATGTTTGGCATTCCATTAGCCATATTGGACGGTATTAGACTTGTCGACTTAAAATTTCACGTAATTGACTAATTTATTGTAACGTTAATAATGTAAGCTACTAAATGTAAAATTACGTTATAAACCTAAGAAGTTTGATTTAAGTCCGGTTGCATTGCTCATATTATAAGCAATGGAATGTCTTCATTTTGTTTGGATCAAAATGAAAATAAACATATCAGAAGTTAAATATTAGAGGGAACTAATTACTACATTTGATGTATTATGTATGTCTTAGAAATGCTAACAAAATTATTTTTCCACAAAACATTGCTACTTTTTGCTAACATGGATATAAAGGTGGGTGAGCTATGTGCATCTTAATGGCGACGTATCTATTCCATTTTATTTTGCCTCTTTTTATATTCCTCATTGGCCATACACCTTTATTTTATTTTATCATATATTTTAACTTTTTATCTATCTTTTGTTTATTGAATTGAAGTTCTAGATTAGATTACAATCCATCGTATAATTCAATAAAGTGTGATTAATTATGTAGAAATGTATACTTCAATGGGTAACACAGAAATGTATAGATAGTTATAAAAACTAAAAGTAATATAACATATATCAAAACAAGTCATTATTTTTAGCCGTTGCAAAAAAGTCATTCTATTTTATATATATATATATATATATATATATAATAATGTTGCAATTAAATTCTTTGAATGAATAAAAGTATGTAATCTAATGTTACTTAGAATTGTGACAAAGGATTATCTATTAAAACATTCATATCATTCTAAAAATTAATCTGTTTGCGGTTGACTTCATTAGTCTTGTCAACTATTCTTTACCAGACACAACTTGTGGTCTTTCAAGTTGATTAAAATGTGAGCAATTCTTTAAAAAACAATGTGAGCCATTCATAAAGAAAATGTTATATTACTTCCATTACACTCTTCTCATGCCTCCTTCGATTAGTATTAACTAAAACAGAACATATAAATATTTTTTGTTTGTTTTCTTTGAAACAAGTTATTTCATGCTAATTTTTTTTTGCATCAAATTATTGTATTGGTATATGATGAAAAGTGTAGCATAAGTTTTTTTTTTTTTTTACGGAAAAAGTGTTGCAAGTTGTACGCACAATTAAAGTTATTTTCCTAACCCATAACGTATCTAGATTAAAAAGAGAGCAATTTATAACTCCAAAAAAGAAATTATGAACAATAGAATTGAAAGAATAAGTGGGAACTTTTTAGTGACATGATTATATAGTAGAAAGGTGAGAAAATAATTAAATAAAACATTAGAGTTTGGACGACAAGGATTGGAGCATTAACTTAATAGTTAAGAAACTCAAGGCACAAAGTCCCTTTTTTCCCCAATTCATAAAGTTTCAAAGTATTTCATATCTCTTCATTCTTAGACCGGTACAGGTGGCATTTAGCATAGGAAAGGGAAGTTATTTCCCACCATGAGAAAGTTGTTTTTGTTCATTGAATCAAATTAATAAAGAACACACTTTTATTATACACCCACAACACTAGATTTGTTTCCTCACCATCTTCCACCACTACTCTCCCCCACATTATTCTCAACTCTTAGCCTTTTTAGAGAAACCATGGACCGTTACCTTAGCTTCCTCCCCTCATGTTGATCTCATTACACCTAACATCCCAAAAACAAGTTCCTTAAACATAAACAGTCATAGAATTATCAACAATTTCCTTTCAAAATCAACATAATAAAAACAGAATCATGTAACCAATTTGAATGCGGATCCTAAAATAAATTCATGGTAAAATTAACCATTAAAACAGAAATCAAATATAAATTTATTTTTTTCTTCCAGGAATCAATTTTCCCCCTTTTCATCAATCTTTACTAGAATACCTATTAAACGTTTCCCCAATTTTGTCCTTTTTCAACAAAAAAATTTGTGTTTGTTGGGGTGATAGCAAGTTGTGAATCTGTTATGGAAGCGAGTCATCTCTTTCTGCCATAGCCGAAGTCTTTGAGGTAGGGGAGAATAGTGGTGTGGAAACAAATCTAGTGTTGTGGGTATATGATAAAAGTGTGTTCTTTATTTGATCCAATAGACAAAAACAACTTTTCCATGATGGAAAACAACTTCCTTTTCCCATGCTAAATGTCACCGTACATGTTAGAATAATTTTAGAATTCATTATGTGTACATAGGTACATAGTCGACATTCATTATATGTATTGTTTTTTTTCTAGGATCGACATTCTTTATCTAAAACCAAACTTCACAATCTCCATACATTTTTATATAAAATTCAATTATAACAATGGATCATGTCATTATTATTAAGAAAGAACAACCAAACAAATACATCAGCAACCATATAACTAAAATATAGATTGAGGAAAAGACATGTCATAAAAAAAGCCACAAATTAGAAAGTAGAAGAAAACCCCTCTTATATATTGATTCCATCTAATGTGCAATACTTGGAAAAATAAGTAGCAGCCAGCCAGCTAATTACTTAGACATCGACTTCACACCAACCTAATAACTTGCATTTTCATTTTCACATTTTAGTTACAAAAAAATTCACACTATAACTCACTCTCACTACAACCTCTCATTATAACTAACACTCTTTCTCTCTCAAATCCTCACTACAATATTTCACAATGGACTTTGATAGACTTGGACCGTCCGATCCTGGTGGCTCCTCCCGGCGATCCACCGCACCTCTAACAAGCTCCACCACATCAAATTCCTCTCCAAAAAGTAATAAGAAGCTCATCATGCTGTCCATCCTCGCCGCCGTCTTGATCATCGCCTCCGCCATCTCCGCGGCACTCATCACCGTGGTCCGGTCTCGTGCTTCATCCAACAATTCAAACCTCCTCCATGCCAAACCAACTCAAGCAATCTCCCGAACCTGCAGCAAAACTAGATACCCTTCACTCTGTATCAACTCTCTCCTAGATTTCCCTGGCTCAACCTCAGCTTCCGAGCAAGAACTCGTTCATATCTCATTCAACATGACCCACCGTCACATCAGCAAAGCACTCTTTGCCTCCTCAGGCTTGTCGTATACAGTCACGAACCCACGAGTCCGCACTGCATACGAGGATTGCCTTGAACTAATGGACGAGTCCATGGACGCTATCAGATTATCCATGGACTCGCTCATGACCACATCCTCAACTTTATCCAGCGACAACGGAGAGACAAGACAATTCTCCAATGTCGCAGGATCAACTGAGGACGTGATGACATGGCTCAGCGCGGCGCTGACCAATCAAGACACGTGTTTGGAAGGATTTGAAGACACAAGCGGTACCGTTAAGGATCAGATGGTTGGTAACTTAAAAGATTTGTCGGAACTCGTGAGTAATTCGCTCGCGATATTTTCCACGAGTGGAGATAATGATTTTACTGGTGTGCCGATACAGAACAAGAGAAGATTAATGGGAATGAGCGATATCTCGCGAGAATTTCCAAAATGGCTTCAGAAACGAGATAGGAGATTATTGAGTTTACCGGTATCGGAGATACAAGCCGATATTATCGTTTCAAAGAGTGGTGGTAACTGGTACGGTGAAGACAATCACTGAAGCGATTAAGAAAGCACCGGAACATAGTCACCGGAGATTTATAATCTACGTGAGGGCAGGAAGGTAATTTCATAAATCAATTTATTTATTTATCACTGTTTTCATTTTGGTAGTTTAGAAAGAAAAAAAATTATGAGAACTTTTTAGTAAAAGGTGTACAATTTCCGAGATAACTGAAGTAGACTTTTTAATAGTTTTTTTTTGGTACACCTTGTTTTTGTTTTTATATAGTAACTAACTACATAATTGTTGTGACGGTGGCGATAATAAAATTGAGTCGGTGATGAGTTATAATTAGTGTTAGAAAAAGGTTTATTTACATGAACTAATAATTAATGTGAAGTGAAGGATTGATAGTGAAATATTTTGCTACTGTCTTTATCAAAACAACACATAGTTTCTAATTATGTTTTTTATTGAAGGAAGTTTCTAATTATGGTTATACGTGAGTCTCCGTTATTAATTGTATTTTGCAGCGTCTTTTTTCCAATAAAGTCAAAATATTCGGTTAATTATACCGATGAATTCATGGTAGCACTGGTCCAAATTACGTGCAATACAGGTTAATGTTATATATTTGGTCAACTATGGTAAATTTATTAGTAGTGTTTTTCTTTTGCTTGTGTATACTTGTAGTAGTTAAAAGGTGTGACATACGATCTGACTTTGTAAATGATGGGGAATTTTCAGGTATGAAGAGAATAATTTAAAGGTGGGGAAGAAGAAAACCAATATTATGTTTATAGGAGATGGGAGCGGCAAAACTGTCATCACAGGGAAAAGAAGTGTTGGAGATGGCATGACCACTTTCCACACCGCTTCCTTTGGTAAATTCCTTTTCATATGCTTTGATTATTTGGTTGTATATTATATATGTGCTTCTCTTTTTTATTACTACTTTATAAATAAAAGGTTCTATTCTATGCACTTTTATAATTTGGAATTCTTTTATATTTAAAAAATTAGCATTTAATTTGAAAAGTTATAAAATAGTAAATAAATAAATTATGAGTAAATACCATTGCCCATGCACTATATGATAGAGCAGTGCAAATTACACATGGCATGCATCTAGAGTTTGGTATTTTTTTTTTTAAAAAAAAAAACTCTTAGTTGTAATGTCTAGTTGCATGTTTATGGCAAACTTGAAGTGAAAGTGTACTTACTTGGACAAGATTGCACCCACCGTTTAAGTATTTGCAACTATTGAACAATACATGTGATTTTAGAAACAAAAACATGTTTGATCGTGATGTTCTTGTCATCAATGCATGCATTATTGTTCTTCCCACATAATGCGGTTTGTAAACTCTACTTTCACAATCAAAAAGGCAAAATAATACTACTACTGGTCTATTTGGTTAATTTTACCCAAAAGGTAACAAAACACTCTAAAAAAATAATCTTGTGAACCTTTCTACTTTAATTACAGTTCAAACCATATATAGTTCTAAATAGCGTTTCTAAGGTTAAAAATGGTTTAGATTTGATTAATTAAAGCGTGACATTGCATGAATCTTACGCATTCCTAAATAATCATTCACTTCTTGACTTTTATTGTCAACATACCATAGTACTCCCTACTTAACATTAATTAATCAATTGTTTCTTTCCAAATTGCAAAATAGTACACTCAAACATCAATCGATGACTCCAAATCAAATAAGCAAACATAAATTATTCATTGTGGGTCAATCATGCATAACAAGACAAAGTTACCTACAATGTCATATTCTTCAATCTTTAATCAAGAATTAATATAGTTTTTGCTACTTATTTATTCAACTTATAGTCCACACTTGTTACTTGATGCAGCTGCTAGTGGTGCTGGGTTCATGGCACGTGACATTACATTTGAGAACTACGCCGGACCGGAGAAGCACCAAGCGGTGGCCCTCCGTGTCGGAGCCGATCACGCGGTGGTGTACCGCTGCAACATTGTGGGGTACCAAGACTCATGTTATGTACATTCCAACCGTCAATTTTTCCGTGAATGCAATATTTATGGCACGGTAGATTTTATATTTGGAAATGCTGCAGTAGTTTTTCAAAAATGTAACATTTATGCACGTAAGCCCATGGCCCAACAAAAGAACACTATCACAGCCCAAAATAGAAAAGACCCGAATCAAAATACGGGTATATCCATTCATGACTGTCGGATCCTACCTGCCCCGGATCTTGCTTCATCAAAGGGCAGCATTGAAACATATTTGGGTCGTCCATGGAAAATGTATTCTAGGACTGTATATATGTTGTCCTATATGGGTGATCATGTGCATCCACGTGGATGGTTGGAATGGAATGGTGACTTTGCTTTAAAAACTTTGTATTATGGTGAGTACATGAATTTTGGGCCCGGTGCGGCTATCGGGCAACGGGTCAAATGGCCCGGGTACCGAGTCATTACTTCAACTGTGGAGGCCAATAGATACACCGTGGCTCAATTCATCTCCGGTTCGTCGTGGTTACCGTCCACCGGAGTGGCATTTTTGGCCGGCTTATCCACTTGATCACCACCACAAATATATATAGAAAGGATTTACATTGTTACATAGTCCAAACATATGGTTTCTATATTTATAGTCTTATTTTGTATTAACTGTCCCAAAACATTGTTTTTGGGCAAATTTATTTTGTCAATGATGCTAATAATAAATTTAAGTTGTAATCAGGCTTCACTTATAATAGATCTTGTAATTGTATTCTTCCCCTCAAAGTCAAAGTTGTTATACTTGACTCAAGAAGTTTTTGTACCATTTTCATTTCATATTCATTGATCATTGATGATAAAATAAATTAGAAAAGAAGGATATAATTACAACTTTAACATACTCACTTTGTCCCACTTGGCCTATTGGATCATGTGACATCTGACCCATACAAACTATTTCTTACACCATGATGCTAATAATGTGAATTCATTTTTACATGTTTCCAAATGAAAGGTATTAAAGTTGACTCAACTAAGTGATTGTACTATTTTATACAAATAAATAAGAAAGGAATGGTATTATTATAATTTACAACCCCATATTGACTTTGTCCCAATTGAGGTACTACCATCATGTGGCATGTGGGTATCGTGCGGTGTGCATCTATCCTCTAAATTGAAGAGTCTTGATCCTCAGATTTGCTGATCCTCTTTTCATTGGAGTTGGTCAGTTGGTGGTGGTTTAGGACAAAGGAGGAACAAACATGTCCAAACACCAACTAAGAAATGAGTAGTGACACACTATTCTTGACATTAATTTGACATGTGTATTCCTTATCGCAAGCCCAACCCACATGTACAACATTAGGATGATTTTCCTCCACATGCATCTAACAATTTTTTTTAAGGATGTATCAAACAATTATTATTATTATTATTATTATTATTATTATTATTATTATTATTATTATTATTATTATTATTATTATTATTATATTGTCACAGTACATTTTCATGTGTTTATTCTATTTTTAGTAATTCATAAAATTATATCTCATTGAACAACCGAACTATAAGGACTTGTTTAGGCAGGGAGTGATCGATTACGCTACAAACAATAGGAAAAAATGATGTTGTTTTAATATTGTACTGACATTCAGATGAGCACTCTATGTCCTTCTTCACGCTTTTTTTATTACGCTAATTCATGTAAATTATCAATGGTGTTTATTTTAATGACATTTTAGTTTTGATTAAAATTATAGATATAAATGTTTGTGACTTTTAAATTGTAACAAATCATGTTTATATTTTTCAATTACATCAACAATATAACAATATTATAGTCTAATTTGTTTAAAGGTATAGTTGGAAGATTGAAAATAAGAAAGGCCGACAATATGACTATTATCGAGCATATTTATAATGCACACCATAAATATAACAAGTCTATAAGGGGTTTAAGATCATAAATATGTGTATGGATATAGAATTTGGTGATTGTGAAACTGTTCGAGATACTTTTTGGACTAATCAAAATTATATCAAATTGTTTAATACTTTTTCTTTGATGCATCCTATGGATTCAACATATGAAACAAATAAATATCGCTTACTGTTGATTGAGTTTGTCAGTCTTACTTCTGCTTACAAGACATATTCAATTGCATTTGCTTATATGGAGTCTAAAAAGGAATACAATGTCAATTGAGCTTTAGAGAGATGTCATGATTTGTTGAAATCTCCTTATAATTGTCCCAAGGTATTTGTAATTGATTGGGACAGTGCATTGATGAATGTTGTTGCTAGAGTTTTCCAAAGTGATACTCCTTTACTATGTAAGTATCACATTTCAAAAAATATGAGTGTAAGATGGATGTCAAACTTAGGAATGTGAACACTAAAGAGGTCAAACCAAAGGAAGTATGAAACACCATCGTTAAGGCATGGGAGGTTGTAGTAGAGTCTACTTTAGAGAAAGTATATCTCGATTTCCTTTGTACATTCAAAATTGTATGTGCAAATTTTCTAAAATTTCTCAAATATGTGCAATATACTATTTTGGATCCGGTGAAGGAGAAAATAGTAAGGGCATGAACATATCGTGTAATGCATATTATAAATACTACCAAAAACATGATTATTTACCTATTTTATAACTATATTTTATTAAATAAATTAGTATTTTCATTTATATTTATAGGAGTATTTTACTACTTTATGTTTAGTTTCCAATCAATAGGATAAATCAAGAGAATATGAAGAAGGTATAAGTATGATGGAGAGAATGCATTTGTTGAAGTCTTGATGATCAAAATTGTATTTATGACAAAAATGTTTGTTTTTCTTTAGGTTACCATTTGTGGTGGCAGCAACCCCTTAATTGTTTGGGAATTGGCTGAGTGTGTTCTTTTCAGTAACTTATCGACTTTTGGTTGTAATTTTGTTCTGCTTCTTCGGCATATCTTGTGCTAGGGAGCAGAATCTGTGGTAATATATCTCATTTTGGCTTGTTCAAAAAAAAAATTGTATTCATGACAATTGAGGCTTTCTTCCAAGCAAAAATAGTAGGAAATTAATTGGTAACACTTCATTAATGTGGATCTTACACATGCTTTGACCATCATATAAAATGCACATTAATAAAAACTTCATACAATCATATAAAAAAATGAAGAAAATAATATTTACCACAAGCTGGGAGCATCTTGATCTCATGAATTACATCGTTGTACTTCTTCCTATCAAAGACTAAACAAAATTTCTACGTTTAGGAATGAAACTCTATGGGATTGGGATTGAGAATCATTAGATGGAGGATATCAAATTGACAATTATAAGATTTGGTGAAAGGGTTTAGAGTTTTAAAGGGTTGTACTAAACAACAGTTTTTTTTTTTTTTTCATGTTTCTTCCATTGCTTGTAATGGGATACGTACGGAAATGATAAATAAACACATAAATTCTAACACAAATACGACATCAGTGGCATTTTCGTAATTCTAATTGAAGTGCAAGGACAAATTCGTAATTTTGTCTTGCCAGTCTCACTCTTCTCTCCCTCATCGTTCTACTCTCTCGTTCTCTGACTTATCTCTCTCCGGTCTAGTTGCGGTGAAGCGGAGGAGAGAAGAGGTTTGATTGTGGTGGTGACGGAAGGCGTTGATGTAGGGGGACGGCGGTGGTGAACGAGCTCACGGGTGCCGGTAGTCAGAGAGTGTCTGAGAAGAAGGAGGAGATGGTTGCTAGTGAGAGCACAGTTGACGGTGGTGGTAGAGAGAGACGGTGGTGCTGAGGACGGTGATGACAGTCGTGGCGGTGGGTGATAAATGGATATGAGAAGAAGGTTGATGGGTGGTGGTGGTGGTGGTGCTGTGAACGCAGATCTGAGGAGAGGGATGGTGGTTGTGGTAGGAGAATGGTGTGAAAGAAGATCGTAAAAGAAGACTGAGATGGTGAAACGACGACGGTCACCGGTGGTCGATGGCCGGAGAGAGGAGTGGTGGTTGGTTGGAGGGTGGGAGATGAGAGAGAAAGCAGTAGGGGAGGGAGAGTAGAGAGAGAAAGAGGAAAAAAATACGTATTTTATACAATGGTGTCTGTATTGTGTCTGAAATTTTGTGTTCACTTATCATAACTCAATGGGATATGAAAGAAACATGGAAAAAAATAAGTTGACATATAGTAGGATTTTCTAAAACCCTAACCCTCCAACCATAAAGCTTGATGTTTTCTTCAATGAATGAGACTAGAAAAATGAGTTCTTCAACACTATGATGGTTGACTGTTGAGGTAATTTGTTTTAACTTCTAGCATTAATGGTGAACCACCAGGATTGAGTATATTTAGTGATTCAACACTGGAGCAAGGTAAATTTTCCCTAAGAACTACCATTGTAATTGTTTTTCCTTCCTATTATTATAGTGTAAATTATGTCCTAATGAGATATGTGCCATAATATAATGATAAAAAATTAAATTGAGTGCAAACACATTATTTGCATAAGTGTTTCAACTCAATTCCTAGATAGTTTATTTATAAGTGTGGAGTGATGACGAAACATACTCTTATTTGTGCTCTCTAGAACTAATATTTTAAAAATATCATGATAAAAATTTATGATTATGTTGCTGCTCATATCCTGCATAAGATTCTTTAAGATAATTAATTAAGTGAAACAACTAAATCTATTAGATGAGGCTAACAATGCCCTAAAAGTCTCATAAAAAAATTGAGCAGTAAAAATATGATGCGTAGATATCCCTTCATTAGTGAAAAAATAGATGAAGCTCACTTTCATTTCTTCATCAAAGAAAAGTAAACATAGAACTTAAAGTGCAACAATATGTCTTAGGTTTATGTTTATAATTCTTGAGGATATAAGACTTATGACCATATAAGTGTTCCCATGTTTATTTTGAACATGCTATTTCATAATCATAGTTCAATACATGAAAAAGTTTTGAAATAAAACTAGCTTTTTAGTCACTTATATATTTTGAACATGCTATTTCATAATCATAGTTCAATATATGAAAAGTGTTTTGAAATAAAACTGGCTTTTTAGTCACCTATATAGAAATTAAATTATTAATGATTAAGTTTAATATTATTTACCCACACTTGGTATTAAATCTACTTATACATATAATAGTAAGAGTAACAAACTCTTTAAATAATTTTTCAGAATTAATGAAGTCACCACCAAAGTTTATTAAAATAGAAAAAATATTGAAAAAATCCCTCAAAATAAAAAATGGTTTTTGAAATAAGATTTCGGACTCAAGAGTTGATTGTGTATAGGAAATGTCTTAACAACCTATAACATCTATAAAAAAAAAAAAAAAAGTCTACATCTAATCAATTTGCAAGATTTTGTTAGCTTCTAGAATATTTATTTCTCCCTTGTTATTAGATATAGATTGAAATTCAGCTTTTAAACGAAAATAGCGTGTTCAAATAGAGAGGAAAATGTAAAATCGTATTATTAGGCTTTACAAGAGTGATCTCTTGCTTCAATGTATCTCTCGGTGTGAGGGATGTCAACGGGTGAGGCGGGAGCAGAGAATACTTCTCTGCCATCTAAAATGCTTCATGCTTGTCCCCATTTCCCGCTCTGGAGAGTATTCTCTCCCCATCATCGGCAGATCTCCACTGTTCCAAGCGAGGACCCCGTCAACATTAAAAAAAGTATCAAATTTCTATTATTTTCAATCAAATTAGTAGTAAAAAATTAAAGTTTAATCATAAAAAAATGAAAAATTAAAACATTATTGTGATGCCCATTGTGATAAAAATAAGCATCACACATAAATCAAATTCATACACATGTTGTGTAAAAATACAAATAAATATAACATATAAAGTGCTTGAATATACCCATATAAAAGTTATTTCAATAGTGTTGAGGTACATGATCCCCACGAGACGGACGGTAAGATCTCAACCCTGCACACAAGCTCCCCTTGGGAAGACTTATTCCTCAGTCTCCATCCCTGCGATAAAAATTCCCCATCTTTGGGCCCTAAACAGGGTAGTCCCCACATGGATTCTCATTTACAAATACATATTGATATCCTAGACGTGGTGAATGATTAAAACTACTTGGTTCTTCTGTTTGTGTGTTGGTTGATTATATAGAAAATGATTTGAGATTAGAGTTGTTTAGTAGGTATAGGACCTATCTCTTGAATGAAAAAGTAGTGAATGCCAATGGATTGCATTTTGTATATTTTTTTACTTTTTTTAAGTAATTTAAAATTATGGCAAGTTTAATCAAATTAAAAGTATTATCACTTATTTTTGAAAAAAAAAAAAAAAAGTTGATGGGACAAAATTGGGTTTTGATATGTGCCCAACAGATTTTCTGATAGAGATTACAGCGGCAACGGAATCTCCATACATGTAACATTGTAATCCAAAAAAATTGCAATTCATTTAACCTGATAGTTCTCAACTATTAAATTAAGGAATACCTTCATATATTTCTTTTGTCTAAAGGAGAAATTCAAATTTTTTTTGAAAAAAATTATTTCTAAAAGTCTAAAGTAACATTTTCTCAAGGAGAAACCACTTTAATCCCATAATAAAAAATTTGAGACACATCCGAGTTCCAAATCTTGTTTATTACACAACTTTAACAAAAACTGAAAATTTCAAAGCCAAAATCTTGGTGTCTTACTCAATTACAACATACACAAAGTTAGTGTAGTGTAGTGTAGATATACAGCACACACAGACAACAAAAAATCACATCAGCTGCAAAGATTTGGTATACACACCCCACCATCTGGATTCTGTTGTTCTTTCCATATTCTTCCTGTGACTCTTAATTTCAGTTCCTTCCTATCACCACCAGAGAAAAATAGGGCCATATTTCGTTGAATTATGAGGCCGTCATGACTATCTCGAACTTTACGGTGGCTATCGCGGATACTCCGTGGTGTACCTTCCCAGATGAGTTTTCTTCCATTTGCTCCAACCTCGAGGCTATAGGTATAGTTCCGAGCCTCGTTCTCGTCTCCCATGAAACGAAGGAATGCCATGTAAACTGGAGCCATGCCTAGCTGGAAAGCTTCAAAGTGAAGGCAGAAGTATTGGCCAAAACAATGAAATACCTATCAAAGAAAAAATGGAAGTTGGAAAAGAGAAGAATTATGTAGTGAGATAAGGCTGAACTCAGTAGTTAATTATTCAACATGACACATCAGCAAAAATATGTCAGTGACTCGTCAGCTCGTTATTCACGGAATCATGTATTTAATGCAGTCACATGATCTTGACTATCAGATCAAGATCAAACGGCTCATGTTTCAACTTAGGTAAATCGAGTTCAAAATACAAAGTCGCACGTTAGCCGTCCAATCTTGATCTGGTAATTGTGTGATTGCGTAAATACAAGAAATCTATATTTGTAACGGCACATATTTGAAAGAGGGTACAAATAATCTATGAACAAGAAAGATCTTGCAAGCACACTTACAGTGAGCATCCAAGTAGCATTCTCTACTTCACGTGGATTTGACTTCACATAACGATGGTTGAATGTGCATCCTGTGTGCATGTCCACCTTATGATCGTCCCTCAAATGTGCAACGAGGAAGGAAATATCGCCAACAGCAGAGCACTCTGATCCAGCATAAGGACAAGTGTATGGTCTAAAATTGCATACTGTCTCATGCTTCAGCTTGCTGTAGTATGGAAAGATTTCTGGACATCCAAGAGAGTAGTATTTGCAAGGTAACTCAAGTGACTCGGCAACCTTTTCCAGTGCCAGACACCTAATATCTCCAAGCTCTTGTCTACAAGTCGGACATCGATTGTGCACCCTTGTTTTACATGTGGAACACAATGTGTGACCGTTGTGGCACTGCAATAAAGCTATTTGTTACTCTTCTCTTTTGCCTTTTTGGAAAATGCTGAGTTTTTCCCAGCATGTGTAAAGTTCCTACTAATATATGTTTCAATCATGCTAATGTCGACTTACGAAGATGTCAAATGAGGAGGTAAATAAAGAAGAGAAATGCATATGTAAATATTAAGTAAAATTCGAAGGGCAAGAAGTAAAGTTTTTGGCCGATGAACCACGCAGTCCCATCGCTAAAAGATCACTAAAAGCTGTCGAAGTTTTTCATATATGCTCCAATTAGAGAAAAGGGCTAAGCATTGAGAGGATATGTGAAAATAAACCTTACTAGTACTACTTCATGTTTGTTGAAATATATATTATTTCCTTTAATTATTATTCTATTTTAATGGTTGTTTATTTTTCATTATGTCATTAAAGAGTTGACTAGTTGTATTCTCTCCTATAAAAGGAGCACCATTCTCATTGAAATAAATAACTCTCAAGTTATAGAGTAATTTCTACATGGCATCAGAGCCCCCGATTTTTGGGGGCCTTGCTTCCGCATAAACCCTAGCCGTCATCATTACGGCTCCTTTTTCTTTTCTTTTCTGGTCTTTTATATCCAGCAACACTGTTCACCAAAGTACTGTTCATACCGCGACACTGTTCATACCGCGGTACTGTTCACGCAGTAACTATTAATATCGCTGGTACTGTTCATACCGTGGTTACTGTTCACGTGTGCACTATTCACATCGACGGCACCGTTCACTACCGCGGTTACTGTTCACGAGAAGAAAAATACTCAGAATCGTAGCTTGTAGTGTCTGAGTCGGATCTAAAAGTGAAAATTCAAAGGGGATGAATAAATCTAAGACCAGAAGAGAGAAGACGCGACAAAGGGTGATGATGAGTAAGACAATTTTCAACTCGTCAACTGAAGGTCGTGCATTCCAAGATATTTCTGATCAAGGGCAGCAGTCTTCCTCAAACTCACTTCCGTCCACTAATGAACAATTGTACAAGCTTCTTGAGTCTCAAACAACTTCTCGTATGTTTTCCTTCGGTTCCATTGCCCAAAAAGGTAATTTTTTAGAGTCAGCCCTCCTTAGTGTCAAACCAAGTCGTACCTGGATTGTTGATTCAGGTGCTACTGATCATATGACAGGAGAGTCTAGTATGTTTTCTTCATATAGTCCTTGTGCAGGTAATTTAAAAATTAAGATTGCCGATGGTTCTCTTTCAGCTGTGGCAGGAAAAGGTTCTGTCATTATTTCTCCATTATTAACTCTTCAGGATGTTTTACATGTCCCCAATCTGTCGTGTAACCTATTGTCTGTCAGTAAATTAACCCGAGATAAAAGGTGTCAAACTCATTTTTTTGATACTCATTGTTTGTTTCAGGATTCAATCTCGGGTAAGACGATTGGCAGTGCTAAGCAGAATGGAGGACTCTACTACCTTGAAGATGAACTTGAAACTAGACATCAACTTGGACAAATAAGTTCTTTCTCTAAATCCTTTTTTGTTTCAAATAATAAGGATGATGTTATGTTGTGGCATTTAAGATTGGGTCACCCAAGTTTCAAATATTTAAAAACTGTATTTCCGAAATTGTTTGTTGATCAAGATTTTTCTTCTTTTCAATGTGAAATTTGTGAACTTGCAAAACATCACCGAAGCTCTTTTCCTGCCCAAACATATAAACCTTCAAAACCTTTTTCTATTATTCATAGTGATGTTTGGGGGCCTAATAGGATTAATTCTTTATCCAACAAAAGATGGTTTATCACCTTTACCGATGATCATACTAGACTTTGTTGGGTATATTTATTAAAAGAAAAATCAGAGGTAGGGCAAATTGTCAAAAGTTTTATTAAATTGGTGCAGACTCAATTTAATTCCACTATACAAGTTTTCAGAACTGACAATGGAACTGAATATTTTAACACAGTTTTGGGAAATTTTTTTATGGAAAATGGGATAGTTCATCAAAGTACATGTGTTAACTCACCCCAACAAAATGGAATTGCAGAGAGGAAAAATAGGCACCTTCTTGAAGTGGCTAGAGCCTTACTTTTTTCCACTAAAGTTCCAAAATACTTATGGGGTGAGGCTATTTTAACCGCTGCACATTTGATAAACCGCATGCCATCTCGTGTTTTAAACCTTAAGACTCCTCTCGAAACTTTTTTAAAATTCTTTCCCATTGCCTCTATTTCAGCCGATTTGCCTCTAAAAATATTTGGATGCACTGCATTTGTCCATGAACACAAACAAATAGGCAAACTTGAACCTCGTGCTATTAAATGTGTCTTTGTTGGATATTCTCCCACTCAAAAAGGGTATAAATGTTTTGATCCCAGTTCTAAACGGTTGCTGGTAACTATGGATGTTACTTTTTTTGAAAATAAACCTTTTTTTGAGAGCAATCATCTTCAAGGGGGGAAATCAAATGAAGATTCATCTTATTTTTTTGAAAATTTAATTCTATCAGAAAATATGTTTATATCACATAGTTCTAGGCAGCTTGCACCTAAAGAAAATGCCCCAGATAATGTAAGTGAACCTACTCCTTTCATGAGTGAGGATGTCACAGAATCAGGGGCAACAAACCAAAATTCTAACAAAGACTCTTTGGAATCTAAGGATAATCAAGAATTAAGTCAAATGTCACTACATGAACATCCTTATAATGAAACAGAAAGAAAGTTTGGAGAAGGTGAAGGGACTTGGAAAGGAGTAATTTATGAAAGAAGGAACCATGATAAGGTAGTAGAAGACTTGATTCCTCAGCACAGTCATGGATCTGAACCGAGGGAGAATCAACCTACAAATATAAAGAAAGGTAAAATTCCTCCTGATATTCATGATCCTATTCTTGATGTTCCAATAGCTCATAGGAAACCAGTTAGAGCTTGCACCAAGCACCCCATGTCTAGGTTCGTATCATATTCAAATTTATCCTCCTCTTTTTCTGCATTTACCTCTCACTTGTCTTGTATAGAAATTCCTAAAAATGTACAGGAAGCTCTAAATGTTCCAAAGTGGAAGGAAGCTGTGTTTGAGGAGATGAGAGCACTTGAGAAGAATAACACTTGGAGTGTTATGACTTTACCAGCTGGAAAGAAAACCGTGGGTTGTAAGTGGGTGTTTACAGTAAAATACAACTCTGACGGTTCAGTAGAAAGATATAAGGCAAGGCTGGTTGCTAAAGGGTTTACTCAGACCTATGGCATGGACTACTCAGAAACTTTTGCTCCTGTTGCAAAGTTGAACACTGTTAGGATCCTCTTATCTCTTGCTGCGAATTTGGATTGGCCTCTACATCAGTTAGATGTAAAAAATGCGTTTCTCAATGGTGATCTAGAAGAAGAAGTGTACATGGATGGCCCTCCAGGCTTTGAAGAAAAATTTGGGTCAAAGGTGTGCAAATTGAAAAAATCTCTTTATGGTTTAAAGCAGTCTCCAAGAGCTTGGTTTGAAAAGTTTACTCAATCAGTAAAGAAACACGGATACACTCAAGGGGAATCAGATCACACTCTATTCATAAAGTACAATCCTAGTGGAAAAATTACTATTTTAATTGTTTATGTCGATGATATTGTTCTTACTGGAGATGATGTGACAGAAATGGAAAGACTAAAGAGCAACCTCGCAGCAGAGTTTGAAATCAAAGACTTGGGATCCCTAAAGTACTTCCTTGGCATGGAAGTAGCTAGATCAAAGAAAGGAATAACGGTGTCTCAACGAAAGTATGTTCTTGATCTCTTAAAAGAAACAGGTATGAGTGGATGTAGACCTGCAGATACTCCCATGGACCCAAACGCAAAACTTTGGGAAAAAGGGGACACACCTGTCGACACAGGAAGATACCAAAGGTTAGTTGGGAAATTGATTTACTTGGCACATACACGACCTGACATTGCTTTCCCTGTTAGTGTTGTTAGTCAATTTATGCATGCCCCTTATGAAAAACACCTTGACGCCGTCTATAGAATTCTGAGATATTTGAAGGCTGCCCCCGGAAAAGGCCTATTCTTTGGAAAAACTAGTGATAGGAATGTGGCTATTTTTACTGATGCTGATTGGGCAGGATCCATTACAGATAGAAAGTCGACTTCAGGTTATTGTACCTATGTATGGGGAAACTTAGTAACATGGAGAAGTAAGAAGCAAGGTGTAGTTGCTAGAAGCAGTGCAGAGGCTGAGTTTAGAGCAATGGCCCAAGGAATTTGTGAGGGTCTTTGGATTCATCGAGTTCTAAAGGAGCTAAAAATGACAGTAGAACTTCCATTGAAATTATATTGTGACAACAAGGCCGCAATAAGTATAGCCCATAATCCAGTTCAACATGATCGAACAAAGCATATTGAAATCGATCGTCACTTTATAAAAGAGAAAATAGATTCTGGAATTCTTTGTCTACCTTTTGTGTCTTCAAATCAACAAACAGCTGATATTTTGACCAAGAGCTTAGCAAAGACAAGTTTTGAGCATCTCATAAGCAAGCTGGGCATGATTGATATCTATGCACCAACTTGAGGGGGGGTGTTGAAATATATATTATTTCCTTTAATTATTATTCTATTTTAATGGTTGTTTATTTTTCATTATGTCATTAAAGAGTTGACTAGTTGTATTCTCTCCTATAAAAGGAGCACCATTCTCATTGAAATAAATAACTCTCAAGTTATAGAGTAATTTCTACAATGTTCCATTCCATGCCACATACATTACTCCCTTAATAAAAAAAAAAACTTTCCAAGGTAACCAAACATTAATTAAATAGAGGCTATTGGTGATCTCAACCAGATACTAAAAACATAGCATTACAATTCAAAATTAATTGGGAAATTCACAAATCGTTAAGATAGGATCAGAACTCAACTCACAAAAAGAGCAAACAAGTTCAAAACTGATAGACAAGTCAACAAACCACATGGTTCAAAATTACTTTAGGAAGGATGGTGGGACTGGGTTTCAAGTTTCAAGTTTCAACTCATCAGAGTTGGGTTCATTGTAAAGTTGCAATGGTTTTGTTAATGTTTTCTGGTTTGTGACTTCAATTATGCTGGGTTGAACTCAATACAACATTACTCACCTACTTTGTGAATGACTTCACTTTGGAATGTAAGATGCCGCTATGGAGTTAAGTTTATGACTGCTGAAAGTTAGTGTTTTGTGCACTATGGAACCCTATAACTCAGCGTTTAGTTTTTTTAAAGAGCACTTAACCACTGCAAATTTAGGCATGTCTAGGGGAAAATTACATTTTGTTATAGACCATTCAATTGTCCTCAACTTGTGATTCTATACAAATCCATGCCAGCCTATACGAGCATATGCGGGTCTGCTTAAACCTATATTGCAAGCAATTTAACTCAACTTTGATGCATAGAGTCAAACTTGTGTGGTTCTACAAGTTAAATCAAGAGTTCGACAACCATGGGCAATCCCTTACTACTTTACACTAAAAATAGAGAAAATTCTGAATTGGAACGAGTCTCGTTAGGATCATGTTGACTTTTCATTTGTCTTTTAATTCCAATTAAAAAAAATAAGAAAGTTTTACTTGTGGCCCATATAGGTGTTTCTGCACAAATATTAATCCCTTTTTATAGGGATACATAGACTCAATCCAAATAAATAGGGAAATTAGGAAACAAACTAAAAAGTAATTTAAAGACTAATCCTAAACGATAATCTAAGATACTCGAAGATTATAAAATGGTCCTGGGAAATAAACTAAGATACTAAGTATCTGATACTCTAAGATAATATCAAAGATATTATAAGACAATTGATTATATTCTAACACTCTTTCAACCTGAAGTTTACTAAGCTTAATCTTGTTACAAATATACCTTTTGAAAGTGAATATATAACAACCAACATAATCAGACCCAAAAAATATCTTGTATAAACAAACAAAGAACGCCAGAACAATCAACCAATAATTTCACGCCGAAGAACAAACCGCCAAATAATCAACTAGAGATAGGATTGCCAACTCTCACGAACAACAGATAAACCAAACCGAATAAGCCGAGTACCAACAGTTGCTGAAGTTGAACCAGAAGATCACACAACATCAAACCAAATAAAAAAAATTATATATTGGATTAGTGCATGCCTTCAAACCAAATTGAAACAATATTGAGCCAGTGCTAACTACAGCTGATGCCCCAAATAGAAGGTGTAACATCTTCAAACCATACAGAAACAATAGTGGACCAGCGCTAACCACAGTTGAAATCTGTTAGATCTCTTATTAGTATTTTATTATATTATTAGGAAGCAGTTACAGTTATTCGACAGTTATTGAATAAATAGGGAGATGGAAGGAAAAGTTGGTAGGCATTTATTTTTGGACAGGATATTAAATTGGAGAGACCAAGCTCTTGAGTTCTTGGAAGAGAGAGACCAACATGGCAGTCAAAATTGGTTGCTAGCACTTAGAATTGTACCCTTTAAGAATGTTGCTCCCTATCACCGTGTTCAGTGCCAAGCAGAATTGTAATTCGTAATTTGCTAGCAGCAGAAATTGTCGTGCTATGTGTTGGAATCAGCGATTCCGATACGATTCTATACGTTTTGCAAATTCTGGGTTTTGGGTCGGGCCTGTTTTCAATGGCCCGGTTTAAAAAAAATAACTAAAACGTTTCAGAACCCACAAAATTTCACCGAAATAATTGCTGTAAATGGCTGGAACGGTTCCCAATATGCTGTTAACTGTTGTATCCTTCCCAATACAATGAACATTAATAACCCAAAATCATACTTCTCCAAGATCAGTATTCAAGAAATTACATTCTCTATATAAATTCCATTCACTATTCTTTCCTCATACAGTCACAAATTCCCTCAAATATATTGGGTCGTGCGACCCAACCCAGGAAACCCAGAATTTGTAGAACGTGAATAGCAGATTCCACCACCTAGCACGACAATTCCACCGTCTGCTTGCAAATTACGATTCTGCTTGGCACTGAACACAGTGATAGGGAGCAACATCGTAAAAGCGTAGGATTCTAAGTGCTAGCAACCGATTTTGACTACCATGGTGAACAGTGTGTTGTTAACAACAATTGAACAATGCCCAGAAGGTGGACCAGAAGGTGGACCCACAGGCTAAAAGTGGTTCAAACAAACCAGAAGGGGAAACAAGCTCAATGAGACCAGACGCACCAAGATATTTCTCAGGCAAGGTGGCGCAAATGTCTGAAAATCGTGGGAGCGTGCGGGAATCCATGAAGTAATCTAATGGGCAGGGCCGGCCCATAGCCAGTCAAGGCTGGGCTACATCACAGGGGACTAAAATTTTGGGGCCCATTTCTTTTCTTTTTTTTTATTTAAGGCCTCAAATTATTTTTTATATACTTTAAGCGTAAACAAATATCTAAATTTGGTTTGATAGTCCAGCGGTTGACCTTGGTGTCAAGCATTGGTTTAGTGCTCGCGGTCCTGGGTTCAAAACCCAGCAATTGCCTTTGTTATGAAAAAGTTAATTTGTAGTAAGTATATTTAAATTAAAAATATAAAAATTAGATTTTGCTGGACATAGGAATCGAAACTTGTATATGTAGCTCCAGTTTCACATGCCCAACTACTAGGCCATTCAAACTATGTTTTAAATTTTCAAATTAATATCTATTTAAAAAAAAAGGTTCACTACTGGATCTAAAAAGTTTCCTTTTCTTTTTGCGAATAGAAAACTGCGAGTATATACATTGAATTTCTTGTCCTTTATCTGTATTAACAACACAAATTAAATCCCTTCAATTGATTCTTGGATGCTTATTTTTATTAGGGGCACAATTTTAAGATTAGAGCAGGTCCTCTAAATTGTTTAAGACAGCCCTGCTAGTGGGTTTAGGTTGATCTGTGAGTGGCATACCTTCCGGTGTGGTTGTTGGCCTGAAACTTGCCACTCAACGGCAGAAGACAGTGATCAACAGAGGCAGACTCTGATACCATGTCAATAACTAACTGTCTTAAAAGCTTGAACTGTAGATAAAGGAACTAAAATGGTTTTTTATTGAACATGTGCCCTCACGCAAGAGCTTTTTGAGGTACAAACAATGCCCAGACCGACCAAACATGTAAAACTCAGCTTCATTACTGAAACATTGAGAGCAACAAGGATTGCACTCCAAACCATTTGTCAAAAAGGCTTTAATACCACGTCAATAACCAACACTATTAAAATCATAAGCTGTTAGGTTCAGTTTCAAATGTTTTAAATCTTACAATTTTCAACCCAAACCAAAGCAATACATCTAAAATGGTCATGACATGACATGACATATGGTTATTGCATATCACCCTACTAAAGACATGTTACAACTCTAAAGCAGTTTCAACCTGGAGCATTTTAACAAGCTATACGGAACCGAGATTCGCTACAACTTATGTATGCACTTCATCTCAAGAGATTGGACAATATCTTGTTAACTACTTACCAAACTTTTGACAGATAGTTCATTGCTTCAAAGAAGCCTGATCTTTATCGAACCAGAAGGACTAAATAGCGGCACTCCAACTGATCAATTTTCAATTATCAAGCACAAAAGTAAACATTAAGATGCAACAAGAATCTTTCCTTTGCTCAAAGATTTCTCTATAAAACAAACATCAGTTTGGAATTTGGCAATGTTGCAAATTCCTTGACTAAAATCCAAACCTAACCTTAACTAGTATAAGTAACTACTACCATTGTAAGCATTTTTATAAGACAAATTTTAGCCAGTTCCTTAAATACACTTATTAAGCATTCGAAAAGTCCAAATTATTAGTGGAAATGTTGCCAATAATAAGCTTAAGTGTCATACTTTGAACTAAAAAAATAATTGCTAATTTTAATTCCTTAACCAAAACTCGAAGAACAGTTGTTAGCATGACCCTTTCCCTAATTCTATATTCATCAATCAGGTCCATTGATTATGCTCAAACAGACTTGCTCAATTACACAAAAACGTAAACTTCAAAACAAAATTCAAGACATCCTAATCCTCCTAAGCCCCAAAAGAACAAATCAACTCAATACAAAGTATTAAAATCTACCAAACAATTCACAATATATAAGCATAAAGAAAACAACCCAAATATGCAATCAATAGCATATGACAAAAAACAAACAAAATCAAAATTGAGTGAAAAAAAAAACCTGATGAATTGGAGGATACATTGAATTGGTACAAACAGGACATTCCAACAACTCATGAACACTTGTAGCAGGAGCAATAGCAGTAGAACCAATAACACCATGATTATTGTTTCCTCCATTACGAGGTTTCAATGAAGAAAACTCTGAGTGATGATGATGTTGTTGATGATGTGGATGAAGAATACGATGTTGGATCTCATCTTCATCCATTCCATCAGAAGATGAAACACACTCAATACTATCCAAATCCATTATAACAACAAAAAAAAACTCAACCAAATCAAAAAACTAGAACATACCCAGATTTCAAAATAAAAAATTAAGAAATACCCAGGATTTCAAAATCGAAAATTTCGACGTTTTTTTATCTAGGTATTTCTCTCTCTCTCTCTCCTCTTTCTCTCTCTTCGATTTTCTTCTTTTTTCTTGGTTTTTTTTTCTGGGAAAAAAATTTATGAAGAAGAAAAGGAAAATAAGAGAAGGAAGATGAAGATTGTAATCATGGGTCGATGAAAAAAGTTGATTTTGATGAACAAAACATCATTATCATTATGTAAAAGAACAGAACATGTTCTTTTCTTTGTGTTCTTTCTCTTTCTCTCTCTTACCGAGTTTGAGGTTGTCTTGTGACAGAGAAAGTAACAACAACAGTTGGATTATGATGATTTATTGATCTAACGGTGGATGCTTTTTGTTTGTTCTTTTTGTTTTGATTTTATTATTATTGTAATAAAATTGAAAGGTTTTGAAACTGACAAAAAGTGGTGTTTGAGAAAATGAATTTGTAACGATTTTGGTACAATTTCAACTACTAAGTGTACACGTGTATATCATGATGGTGGTCTGATGAGAACAATAAATTTGTAATAAATTTGATTTGATTTAACAGTTTATTCTATTTTTTTAATAAGAATAATGTAAGGAAAATACTAACAAATGATTTTTTTTAACAAATGTTTTTTACAAGTGTAAAATAATTCAACAGCAAATCTATATTTTTTTTGTTTTTTTAACAAATGTTCTAGGAGCATTTTTTTTGACAAGAAATGTTCTATGAGCATGTATAACTTATAATCTGACTTTTTTTCTCTGTAAGTATAATTCGGATGACTCTGTCACGCATGTCAATATATAAATTTGATTTTAATATCTTTAATTATCTATTAGAATTTTTTTATAAAATTTGATAATTTAAAAATATTCATCGAGATAAACTCATCGACGTCTATATGATATCATTTATCTTTGTATATTTGTAGAAAAATATGGTCAAAGTATGTTATATAAATAGTATATATTACTCCCTCCGTTCCTTTTTAATTGTCACTTTTGAAGAAATTTTTTGTTCCTTTTTAACTGTCACTTTCAAAGTTCAATGCAACTTTAAATATTGTTTTACCAATATTATCCTTAATTATTTATGACGGAGAGAGAAATATATGAGATGATATATTAAATGAATAAGGTTATTATAGTAAAAATATAAATTATTGTATCAAAAGTAGTGACATTTATAGTTTGTCTTGATTTGTGTAAAATGTCAAAATGTGACAATTAAAAAGGAACGGAGGTAGTATCAAATAAGACCACTTAATACGAGACGAACGAAGTAATGAGATTCCACCTCTATAGTTGTAATTTTGTCTTGTCTTAAATATGAACAAAAATTATTTTTTAAAATTTATTAAATAATTTGGTGGATTTTAGGGTGAGGGATCAATTAAGTTCCTCACCGGTGGAGCACCTAGAAAATACGGTTAGATTTAATCAATGGACCACATTTGCTAGTGTTAAAATTGAGAGCATCTACACTTGTTCACACACAATCTTGTCCCACCTCTTCTCTTCTCCTTCCTCGTTCCTCCTGTCATCATCAACAACAACAACAACCAAGCCTTATCCCACTAAGTGGGGTCGGCTACATGGATCAAATTACGTCATAGTGTTCTATCATAAATCATATATATAACTCATTGACTTCTAAATCATTTCTAATAGTTTCTCTTATAGTTTTCTTAAGTCTTCCTCTACCTCTTTTGACCTGACTCTCCTCCATCTGATTTACTCTTTTTATGACGGCATCTACGGGTCTTCTCTCTACATGCCCAAACCATCTAAGCCTGTTTTCTACCAACTTTTCTATCGAGTAGTAAAAAGATTATCGATCCACATGAAGTTTATAAGAGTATCAATCTTGTTTTTAGTTTTGATTAGCTGAAAAGATTAAGTTGGTTGGTTTTTATAATTGCTTTGTTAAAATTCACATTAAAAGGCGTCATGGGATCGTTGGTTTCATCTTAAGGCTTAATCATAAACATTCCAAATCTATGTTTCTATCTTTAAGTTAAATTATTTTATAAACACAAGATTCTCTTAGGTATTTCATGTTTCCTTTCAGGATACATGAATGTATCTCAATAACAACCAAGTCTATTCGCATGGTTGATTATTATTGAGACCCTTTAAGTGCGAATTTTATTGTCTCAAGACTTCACAAAACTATTCATTTGGGGTGTTCCCAACAAGTTTTGTGTTGTCTTGTCTAATCTCGTTTGTTCCAATATCAAACTTCATCTTTCGATCCTTCGTTTGATATTTGAGATGATGAAATAACAACTATTAAACTTCACCTTTCGGTCCTTCGTTTAATACTTGTTACTAAGTTTAAAAACTATGAGATTAGATTAGAAAATAGATTTTAAACAAAATAGATAACTAGACTTGGTTTGAATAGGATTAAGTCATTAGACTATTCCAATAATCCCAAGACTAGAAGGTCTACTCACTCAAGATCATAGTAGACAAAAGATTAAAGTAAAAAGGCATAGAAATAAATTGCATAATTGTAAATGACTGAGTGTAAATTGCTGGAATTGTAAAGAACAGAAAAGTAAATAGCAAGAATGTAAAAATGCAGAAAAACTAAAGCAAAAGGACTTAAAACAAAATGTAGAACTTAGATTTCACTATAGTCAGTTTACAAGTATTCCAAGATGATTCTAATTCTGATAAAAGCCCTATTTATAGTCTAGAACCTTAGACAAGGTATTAAACTCCAATTATAAGGCATTAATAGGTAAATTCCAAGAGTTTTCAGCATTAAAAGTGACTGCATAACACGCACGGTCGTGCTGATGAGGCACACGACCGTGCTTGATTTCAAAACGGCCAAAAACTTATCACTGGAGGGACGCACGGTCGTGCGGCTAGAGCGCACAGTCCGTGCGTGTTACTCGGCCCTCCTACGCACGACCACACCAAAAGAGGAGCACGACCAGTTCATTTTTGGGCACGACCGTGCCAGTTGAAAAGGGCTTGGAAACTTGATTTTTGTTCTTTTTCTCGGTTCTCTGTCCATTCTTTCCTTCTAACAACTTGTTCTTCATTATTTTGACTCTGAAAACATAACAAATATTTTGAAGTAAAATAGTTCCAAAATAAGATTAAAACACACAAATTCTTATGAAATTAACGGCTAAAAACATCACAAACTACGACTTATCAGATGCTACCCCCACTCTCTCCCCAAATGGTGTCATTCCTAATCATATCATGTCTAGTCTTACCGCTCATCCAGCGCAACATCCTCATCTCCGCTACACTTACTTGATTCTCGTGTTGGTTCTTAACCTTCCAACACTCCGTACCATACAACATCGTCGGTCTGACTGATGTCCAATAGAACTTTTCTTTCAACTTAAATGGTACTTTCTTATCATACAAAACACCTGAGGCTCTTCTCCATTTCAACCACTCAGCTTGAATACAATGATTTACATCTGCTTCTATTTCTCCGTCATTTTGTAATATGGACCCAAGATATTTAATCGTTCCTCCTGTCATCAAACCATTTTTTTTCTTTTCTTTCTAGTCGGTGTTCCTCTCACCGTCACCGGAGCATTGTTCTTCCCCCTAGTCCCTTGATTCCATTTCCTTTCAATTTAATTTGTCATTCTCTCTCATTATTTCTCCAAATTTATGGGTCGGTTTGGTTCAACGGAGAGGAGATGAGGGAGTAGAGTGGAGGGGAGGGGAGGGAAGATATTTTAATTAAATATATGTTTGGTTCAAAAGAGGGGAGGGGAGGGGACGAGAGAGATTTTAATTAAAAATGTGTTTGGTTCACAAGGGAAGGAGAGAGATTTTAAAATTAATTTTGTGTTTTACCCTTAATTAAATATACGAAAATGTTTGTTTTTACATGTAACAAATAAGAGTGATAGATAACTGTCATACCCCATTTTTGACCCATTTTCAATTTGTTTTTCTCGTCTTTTTAAGCCGGAAATTTTCGTCGTTTCAGACGAAATTTCGGCAGAGATGTATTTTAAAATACCTCGTTTTTGTTCCGAAGCAACCGTTTCATTTATTATTATTATTATTATTATTATTATTATTATTATTATTTTTATATTTTTGTATTTACTTCATTTTCTTTTAATTTTCATTATTAGCTTTTATTTTAAATTTTTATTTATTTTCGTTTTCTTTATTTTCTTATTTTTCTGTTTTTTAGTTTTCACTTCTTTTTATCATTTTCAGTCAGTTTTTGGTCCAGATACAGTCCAAGGGCATTCTGGTCATTCCAAAAACCCTAATTCAGAGTCCTTTAAATAGTGCATTTAATGCACAGAACTAAGGGGGAGTCTGAGGGGGAACCAACAATAGTCAGAAGCCAGAATTCGGCCACCCAAAAAATTTATTCAAAACCCTATTTCTTTTTTTCCTCACAAACAGAATCAAAACCACAAATTCATCACGGAACAAAATCAAAACCCAAGATAACAAGTTACCAGAAAACCAAACCACAGAGCCACCACGAACCTCACAAACCTTTGAGGCCAAACCCAAAACAACAGAAACCCAAAAATCCGGCCAGGCAATCCATACAAACAAACAACAACACAGCAACCACCATCAAAACCAATCAAACCCTAATTTCTTTTCCTTTTCACAACCTACAATCAAATCCAACAAAACCATACCAAAAACCAAAATAATCCAAAGAACCGAAAACTGACAGCCATCACACACAGCCACACAAAAGCCGAACCAAACTACAATCAAATCCGAACCAAAACTAGTATAAAACCGAAGCCAGTAGATCCAAAAAAGGTAGTTTTCTAAAAGATTTTAAACCTAGATCTAGGACTTTCTAAAAAAGATTTGAAAAATTTGAGTTGATATTTGGTTAGAGGGTGAAAAAAAGCTTCTGAAAACTGCAATTTTTTTTTAAAAAGGAGGAGGTTCGCCACTCCGGCGCGGTGGCGCCGCCCCCTGGGCCGACCGGCCGCCTCGCCGGAGACTTTATCCGGCTAGGCTTTGGGAGGAGAGAGATCAGAGGAGAGAAAGGGAGAAGAAGAGGAAGAAAGAGAAAGTTTTTTTTTTTTGAAAAATGAAATAAAACCGGTTGTTAGCCTTTATGTAGACACTGAACCGGTTCGGTTCTTTCAGACCGAACCGGTCTGTTTTTCTTACTCCTCAGCCCGTTGGGCTCTTCCTCGGCCCACTCCCAATTTCTTCCTCTCTTTCTGACTTCCTTTTATGCACCTCCTTTTCTACTCCTACACCCCCTTTTCTTTTGTTTTTAATTTCTTTGTTTCCTTAATTTATTTCTTGCATTTTTTATTATTTCATTTATTTTTCTTTTTACTTTTTTTTTGCTTATTTGCTTTTATTATTTTAGGTCATTTCACTTTGCTTCATTTATTTATTTTTCTTTGCTTCCTTTATTATTTTCGTTATTTTTTCTTTATAACTTAGATTTTTTTTAATGCATTTTCCTTTTTAGTATAGTTTATTTTCGTTATTTTTGCATTTTTATTTAAATGTCCAGCATACCATGCATTTTTACTTTTATTCTTTTATTTATTTATGCAACATATTTATTTTTTGTCTTGCATTTTATGCATTTTTATTTTATTTATTTATTTTTATGCAACATATTTATTTATTGCTTTGCATATCATGCATTGTTATTTCTTTATTTATTTTTATGCAACATATTTATTTATTGTTTTGCATATCATGCATTTTTATTTCTTTATTTACTTTTATGCAACATATTTATTTATTGTTTTGCATATCATGCATTTTTTTATTTTCTTTTTTATTTTATGCAACATCTTTACTTAACGCAAAATCATCTCATGCATTTTATTTTATTCGTCAATTTATTTTCATTTGTCATCTTATTTATTTATTTACGCCATTAGAATGTATTTTAGGATGAATGTAAAAATATAAATGAGAATATGCATTGCATTCATTTTTATGCCAAATAGTTTAGTTCATAATCCAAGGAAAAGGAGACTTTCATTTTGATCCAACGTCATTATGAAATCTCTCGCGTTTAGTTTATTTTATCACACTTAATCTTTTTTTTAACTCCAAACAAAAAACCATAAAAAATCAAAAACATTCAAATATTTAAAATCCCATCAAAAATATGTTTTATTAACCAACCTTGGATTTCAAACCAAGTGTCTTTTCTTTTTTAATCCAACTTTAATCAATCTTTAATCATCTTAAACTTTTTCTTCAATTAAAATCAATCAAACTCACATTTTATCTTTTCTATGCCTTTTCGGCCTCTTTATCTTTCTCAAACATTTTCAAAACTTTAAAATCAATCAAAACAAATCACTCGGCTTTTTACCCCGAACTACGAGGTTTTGATCCCTCACGGGTACGTAGGCAAAAGACGTTGTCTTTCCAAATCAACAAAATAACAAAAACATTTTTCTCTCTTTTCACTCATCACTTTTATCTTTTCACACTTAAGCACTTATTTTACAAACAAATAATCAATTTAGCATAAAGATAAGAATAAAAACAAGAGGTTCCTATAGAATACTATAGACGTTTAGGGTGCTAATATCTTCCCTTTGCGTAACCAACCCCCGGACCTTGATCTCTAAAAATTTAGGGTTTATACGAACTTTTCCCCTTTTCCTTGGAAAAAATAAAAGATCGGTGGTGAACTTAATTTTGTGAGTCAACGCTAATTAATAGCTTGATATCCTAAAATCACCGCGACAATAACATAATAAAAGTTGTTACAAGGATAATATAACTTAATAATAATAAAAGTTGTTACAAGGATAATATAACCTAGTAACAATAAAATTTGTTGCAAGGATAATATAACCTAATAATAATAAAAATTGTTACAAGGATAATATTGAGATTTTAAATTAATCTAAGGATAATTGTGGCAATGCAATAAAATTTTAAAGAGATATTATTTTCCCTCCCCTCCAAAAAACTCCGATTTAGGGGAAACAAAAAACAGGTCTTGAAGGGATTTTGCTCCCCCCTCTCCTCCAAAACTCTCGAACCAAACAGACCATAAGATTCGAGATATGTATCATGTGGCGGCTCAAACCACCGGAGAGAGATATTCCTTCTCACGCATCATCGCCGCAATCAACTCTCCTTCAATCGTGACGATCCCGAATCTGTCTATTCAACTCTTAAATACATCTTTGTTCTTGACCTATTAGTTCCATTTTCAACTCTCCATTTTCAATTTTAGTGTTCTCTCACAAGTTGTTGCTGATTTGTGTTTACACGAGAAAAATTAGATGTGATTGAATTTGAAGGTTAGGTGTATTGAAAATGGAAGTTAACGAAGAAAAATAAATTGGGAATGATGGAAGATTAGCGTGATGGAGAAAGGAGAGAAGAAGATATGGGACAAGACTGTCTCTGAACAAGTATAGATGTTCTCAATTTTTTTTTTTAACAAATCTGGTCCATTTCATTAATGAAATCCAACTGTAATTTCTTTGTACTTTACCGATGAAGGACTTAATTGATCCTTCACCCTAAAATCCACCAAATAATTGATGTATTTGATTTATAATATAATTCAAATGCTTATTCATTAGAACTGAAAAAAGATGATTTACTTATATTTGAGATCGGAAAAATATTTGGTAAAAAAGCGTTGAGTGTGATTGATGGTGCATGAACTAAGTGAGCACCTGGTCCATAGGTTAATTGATAGAGTATATATTAACGAATGTCAATTTGATGGTGCACAAGTGAGATAAATCTTTCACTGTGTGCAAGTTTCTACTATTAGATCAATAAATGTCACGGTTAAATTAAATGAGATATGATGTGATTTATTAATCCAATGATAAAAAAAGATACTTGCGCATGGTGTAAAATCATCATGCTTGTTTATGTTAGATAAATTTAATGAATTGAATTTGTCATGTTTGATAAATTAACGGTACTAATAAATATAAAATGGCAAAACTAAAAAGAAAAGAAAAAAAATATGAGTTAAAGCTTAGAGGCATCTTCAAAAAGTTTATAAAAAAGAACACTATAAGTTAATATAAAAAAATACTATAAGTTAATGAGAAATAAAATGTTACTGAATAAGTAAATATTGTGATGAATATTGTAAATGTGAACCATGATAAACCAACTAAAGAAAAGGCAAAATTTACAAAGCGGGTCGAATGGGGTTCACATGTAGACCTTTTTAAATGGGACGATATTAGGGGCACTCAGTAAGTAAATATGTTGCAGTTCATAAGGAAGATGCTCCCAAAAAAGTTGATAAGAAAGTGGTGAGAGATACATGAGTTGTGATAGTTTAGAAACCTACAGTCAATAATGTATCTACTCGTTTATGTTTTGATTGTAATCACCTTTGCGATTTGTGGATTACTCTACACTGAAAACCATTTCGGTTTGAAAATTGCTTTCTACAAGGAAGTTGTTATGAAAGGTTATTTAAATGAGAATTTTAGTTTCTCTATTAAGGAGAGTCTTAGAATATATTCATGAGATATTTGTCTCTATTTCGTTGCAATTAGTGAATGATAATGTTAATGTTAATGACCAACCTCGCATATGGAGGACATATTCAAATGTTGAAGAAAACGTTGAAGCGATCAATTTTGTAGCTAAAATTCAGAGAGAGGAAAAACGAAGAGAGAAATAACAACAAATGAATTTCTGGATATTGTTGGTCATTAAAGTGATCTATTGATAGAGAATGATAATAAAGATCATCAAACTACTACCGATCAGATCTTGAACTCGGATGTTGTGCATGATATGTGTAACTTCTAATTTTTTTTTTAATAATACTAATGGTTCTATTGAAGTTAAGTCTACCAAGCAAAATAAACCTAAGAGTGAGGTAGTTTACAATACCCACTTTAGAGTTGGTTCTTGTAATACTATGTAATTATTTTTTGTTTCCAATTTTTTGTTTTTTTATGGGTTTGGTTTATGTCCCATCAAGGTCTTATTTTTTTTTTTCTTCCTTTTTATAGTAAAATTTAAGCTTATTTATTCATAAATAAAACATGTCAAAAATAACCTAATTTTTAAGTAAAATTTGAGTTTAAAAGCATCAGACGACAACAATGAAATTTCAACTATGTTGGCACACTAAAACAACCACCTATTGTTTGCATCACCCTAATAAATGTATAAAATAAAAATAGTACATCTTGGGAGGACTAGGAAAAAAACCCAAGGGAATAGACAAATGAGTTTGCATAAATTGCCTCATTAAAACCTTACAAGTAAAACTAAATGGGATAAATTATGGTGAAGAAAACAGTAGTGTAATGAAATAAGGCAAAGTGATAATAGCCATCTAGCCTTAGGATGCCAAACTTGTTTAATCAATTTTTTTCATCATTTTGATTCCAACAGATTCAAAGAATAATAACATCGTCATCTCCATGACTAGGAAATGATTAGTTTAAAACCGCTCTCTTTTGCAACTTTTTTAATAGCCTTTCAGAAGAAAACACGATTAGTCGTCGAGTGATTATAAGTGTTGTGTCATTTTGAATACTTCTTGGCTTTGATCTCTTTTGTTGGAGAGATTTAATGAACATCTAATAGTCGTGTCTTCTTATCTTTAAGCAGATAGTCAAAGATTTTGTCAACTTTTGTGATGTCAAATACATATTCAGATTTATCTTCTTATGAACTTCTTCGATTTGGCAGACCTTATTTTTTTGTTCTTTGTTTCTTCCTTTTTTTTTAAGGAAACTTGTTACATTTTTTTAAATCAAATACCCCGTCCTAAAAAACGTCCCTTATAGAAAGGTATTTTTGTCTGTTTTTTAATAATATTCAAGAAGCTGATAATTACATTTGCTTCTTATTGACTGTTTGATTTTTTATACTTGAATCTTATTATTTGTTTCTTAAATGTTATCATTTGCTTCTTCATTTTTATTCGTAAATAAAAAATATAAAAAACAGACAAAAGTACCTTCTAATAATGGACTTTTTTTAGGATAGGGTATTTTTGTTATTTTAACAGTAAATGGAGGATAAAATTGATCACTATAAGTCCAGCCCAAAAAAAAATTGTGTATTCTCTTTGTATATTAGTATAAATTATTATTTGAAAAGGTCAAAGAACTAAGACATTAAAAACTAACAATCAAAGAAGAGGGAGTGCTATGATTGAAAGGTTATAAAGCTTACAATCACATAACTCTACACCAAAACAACAGTTCCTCCAAACCAAAAAGAAAACCTAAAAAATCAAATTAAAGATAACGTCACTCCTAAAATATATGAGTGGTTGAATGCTCCATGTTAGAAATCATATGAAAAACATTTATATTTGAATTTGATTCATGACCATACAATTTTTTTTACCAAGTTACTGTTAGATCAAACTATGATCAATTTGCGCAACATAAGTGCTTATCAAAATAAGTTGTTTTAAGCAAGATGAAAAGTAACAAACAAAAACAGAAAACTGAAAGAGAGAAGAATAGAGATAGTTTTGTTTGTAATGTGAATCTCATTAAGAAGTGAATGTACACATTACAAAGCCTTTTATAGGCACATATATCACTTGCTTGTAGCACAAGCTATCTCACTAACAAGTTTTGTAACAAACTTTCTAACTAACTTGCTAAATGGCGGTTATGGATTAAGTCTTAACACTCCCCCTTAATTCATAACTGCTGAATATTGAGAACACCAACTTTCTTCCTCAAAAACTCAAATCTATCAAGCTTCAAAGCCTTAGTGAAGCCATCTGCCAGTTGCAGTTCTGTAGGACATTACTGTACCTTAATCATTCCATTAGTCACTTGCTCCCTAATGAAATGGAATCTAGTCTCAATGTGCTTGCTTCTACCATGAGAGATTGGATTCTTAGCAAGACTTATGGCAGATTTGTTGTCAATTCTCAGTGTTAGAGGTTTCACAACTTCACACTTGAGCTCTTTCATCACTGAATCCAACCACAAAGTTTGACATGTTGCAAAAGTTCCTACAATGTACTCAGCTTCACAAGATGAGAGTGCAGTAACAAGTTGCTTCTTGGTGCACCTGGATATGGCAGCATCATTGAACTTGAAGACATAGCCTGAAGTACTCCTTCTATCAGTCAAGTCCCCACACCAATCACTGTCTGAGTACCCTATGAGCTCATTCAATTCACTTCAACTTCCATTAGGGAATAACAAGCCATAATCCACAGTTCCTTTGATGTATCTAAGGATCCTCTTTACAACTATCAGATGAGGTTTCCTTGGATCATGCATGAATTTGCTAATCACACTAACTGAGTCGCAAATATCTGGCATGTCATTGCATAGGTACCTCAATGACCCAACCATTTGTCTGAACTTGGTTGAATCTACTTTCTCTTCTTCAGTGCATTCATATAATTTTGAGTTTGTCTATGATGGATTTGAGACTGAGTTACAGCTTTCCATCTCAAACTTCTCAAGCAATTCACCTATGTATTTTTGTTGATGCATAACCATTCCTTTCTTCAATTTCACAAATTCCATTCCTAAGAAGAATGAAAGCTCACCAAGATCAGTCATTTCAAACTCTGACTTCAGTTTATCTTTTACTTTCTTGATCTCTGATGTTGTGCTACCAGTAATGAGTAGATCATCAACATACAAACAAATTATGATAGTTTGTTTATCACTGAGATTTTGAACATATACACCAACCACAACTGAACACTTTTTGAAGCCTATATGGATTAGGAACTGATCAATCATTTTGTTCCATGCTCTAGGGGCCTGCTTTAATCCATATAAGGCCTTATTGAGTTTGTACACCATATTTTCCTTACCTACAATCTCAAAAATTGGAGGTTGTGACACAAACACTAACTCTTCAAGTGGACCATTTAGAAAGGCTGACTTGACATCTAAATGATAGAGTGCCCACTCATTTTTGCAAGCAAAAGCAACTACTAATCTCACAGTTTCAATCCTTGCTACTGGAGCAAACACCTCATTGTAATCAATACCATGTTTCTGCAAGAAACCTCTAGCCACTAGTCTTGCTTTATGCTTTGAGACCTTGCCATCTGGATTTAACTTCACTTTGAACACCCATTTTACATCAATTTTCTTTTTCTTGTCTGGCAAGTTAACAAGTTCCCAGGTTTGATTCTTTTCAATTGATTGCAGTTCTTGTATCATAGCTCTTTTCCACACATCAATTTTCAGTGCTTATTTATAATTGATTGGTTCAGAATCTGCTAGCAATACAAAGTGAATGAGATCGCCTTCATCATTCACTGCATTATCAGGAATGACTTCACAATCATTCAGCCTGCTAGGTGCTTGTCTGACTCTTTGAGGCCTCATTGGTGCTATACTTCCTTCTGGATCATGTTCAACATCATCATCTTCATTCTCTGATTTATCACTTGAATCAGGGTATATATAGCCTTGCTGAACTTCACTGCTATATACAGGTTCACTTTCCCATTTCCACTTCTCAGCTTCATTCACTATCACATCTCTACTGATATGAACCTTCTGAGTTACAGGGTTGTAAATCTTGTATGCACCAGTTGGATGATAACCTACAAGTATCAAATCTCACTTTTATCTCCAAGCTTACTTCTTCATGTATCTGGTACATGCTTGTAGCACAAAGAGCCAAAAACTTTGAAATGCTTCACACTAGGCTTCCTTCCACACCAAGCTTCTTCTGGTACCTTCAAATTTAGATTCTTTGTAGGACATTTGTTTAGAATATAAGCAGTTGTGGTGAGTGCTTCACCCCAAAACTTGTGTGGTAAATTCTTCTGCTTAATAATGCTTCTGGCCATGTCAAGCAAAGTCCTATTCCTTTTTTCTGCAAGTCCATTGTGTTGTGGTGTATATGGAGTTGTTACTTCATGAACAATTCCTTGATTTATGCAGAAAGCTTCAAATTCCTTAGATGTATACTCACCTCCACCATCTGTCCTCAAAATCTTAATGGCTTTATCACTCTCTTTCTCTACTAAGACTTTGAATTTTCTGAATATATCCAAAGCTTCACTCTTAAGCTTAATAGTATACAACCATATCATTCTTGTAAATTCATCAACAAAGGTAATGAAGTACTTACTACCACCCAAAGAAGCTACCTTAAAAGGTCCACAAATATCAGAATGAATTACTTGTAATGCTACACTAGCTCGTTTAGGTGTTTCAAACACAAATGGCAACCTACTTTACTTGCTTTTCACACACACTTCACATATAGTTTTTCTGATATTCAGTTTAGGTAAACCATGCACCAGTTCTTTAGAGTTAAATTCACTAAGATTTCTAAAATTCAAGTGACCATACCTCAGATGCCATAGAGCTTCATCATCTTCACTAATTGTTGCAGACAAGCACATCATCTTATCACTTGAGATGCTGCATATGTAGGTTCTATTCTTTGACAAGGTAAACTTTAACACTAAGTTCTTCCTTGCATCAAACAGTTTCAATGAATTACCATCCATTGTTACTGAGAACCCCTTCTCCACTAATTGACCTATGCTTATCAGATTACACTTCATATCTGGAACATAGAAAACATCTTCAATAATGATTTTCCCACCATCATTGCTCTTAATCACTATATTTCCACTTCCTTCTGATGCAAGTGTAACAACCCGATTTTTAAAATTAGAATTATTTTAGTGTCGCGATATTTGTTAATTGTTTATTTTATTTAATTATATTTGTTAATTGATTATTTGCATGTGATTGGTGGGTTAGAGGAATTATTAGTGCTAGAGTGACATTTTTGTAAATATGCTAGGACTAGTAATTTGAATTTTAGAATGGTGTTTAATTAAAATTGGGGGGGGGGGGGGGGTTAGGTGTAGTAATTGTGTAACACTCATACTAAATTATCTAGAATATTTAGCATGTGTATTAATCTGATATCGGATACATTAAAATTTTCAATAATAAAATTAATACATACAACTGAAAGGGGTACAAGTAGCTCGTTTATACAGTTATCCGTATACCAAAATGAATACTTATACATAATAAAAATCTCCTGAGTTTGCACTTGACGAGCAACTGCACTCCAATCCAGTATCTTCATGATGATCTTCTTCACGAACCTCTTGCTTACCTGAAAAACCTGCACCAGAAGGATTGGGATGAGACATAATGTCTCAGTGAGCTCCAGCCCAACCTACTGTTGGCAACCACGGGGGAAACCTAGGGTCGCCGTGCCTACTCTTGGCAATCTTGGGGATTCCTACGATCGCCGTCATTCTCTACATATTTCGCGATCAAGGGGAAACCTAGGATCGCTACTTGTCTCAAACATATCTTATACTTATCATAATCTCATCTTAAACTTAAACTCATACTTAGTGATCTGGGGACATCCTATGATCACTTTCTTTCTCTGCTGACTAATCATCATATTCTCATCATAATTTCATAAGTATTACTTTACATCATTCTTAATTATAAAGTTAGAAAGTCAGCGTTGAACAAATAATAATTATCTGAGTTCATTTTACGGAGTGCATCCGGGTGGAGTAACCCCGAAGTACATCTCCCTTCTTACAGGTGAAATTCCTATCATATCAGGCTAACACCGGACTCCTCTTTCTTTTGTGTGGCTGCCCTCGCGAGCGGTAACTTCACCGTTCCAGCTGCCATTTAAGGCGGTAACTTCACCGGAACCCCCTGTATTCTAACTAGCGAGACTACAGGAGACACATTAACTTTCTTGACTTGGATGTGTAGCTGCCCTCACGAGCGGTAACTTCACCGTTCCAGCTGCCATTTAAGGCGGTAACTTCACCGGAACCCCCTGTATACTAACTAACGAGCCTACAGGAGACACATCTAGTCCTTTAATTAACTTGTTCTTATTCTTTATATATATATACATATAACTTATAACTTATAACTTATGCATATCTGATGCATTCTTTAAGTAATCATTCTTAAATGCTTAACCTATTAAAAGGTCCTCAACTTTGAATATTAAATCTTTCCTTGTGCATACGCACACTTAATTAAGTGCATCTTAATCATGCTAACTTAGGTGCATTCTTATTCTCATTAATTCTTATCTTAAGTACTTGAAAGTACGTCTAATAATTTACTATAAGCTTTTGCATATTAATGCATTCCTTAATGGAAATCAATCTCCCAATTCTTAACATATGAGTATAGGGTCATAGGCTTATCGTTTTCATAAGCCACTGCTTGATTAATGGAAATGTTCCCATACCCGTCTAGGCTTTGCCCTCATAATTCTAAACAATTCTAAGTTATTGCACAAATCCTTGTTCATCTATTCCTTATGTGTTATATGCCCCTCGGTTATGTCCACAATGGTGTTTTTCTTAGAAATTAAGTTTTCATTGAAAATGGTTACCAAATGCCTCGCCTGACGTGTATGCAGCTCACAAAACGAAACAGAACAACCATGGGAGGTCTGTCTGAACTCGCTGGGCGAGCTCCATCTCGCCATGGCGAGTTGAGGCAGGGAAAAATGTTGAAAAGTTGTTGTAAGCTCGCCCCGAGCTCGCCGGGCGAGTTTGACAGCACAGAAATAGTTCAAAATGTGATTTTCCACCATTTTTGACTTATCTAAGCATACCCAGGCATCATAACAGTATAAGGAATGATTTACAACTATAAATTGATTGATATAAACATGATTGAACAAGGAATTGGCAAACAAAAGGGATTAGGGCACTAAATCTTAACTTAACATAAATTGAGACATACACTCAAACTTACTCATAATGGGTTCTAAAACCCTAGGGAGCTCACCTCAATCATTGCTTTGCTTCCTTGCCAAGTTTTCCCTTCAAATCCTAGCTTGATTTCTTCTTCCCTTTATTCCTTCTCCAACCCTAGCTTTGGTCTTTCTTTCCTTCTTTGTTTCATTTCCCTTTCTTGCTTCAACCTCCCAAATTGGTGCTTGCTTGGTTTGTCTAAAGATTGAGAGTTTGGAGATGAATTTTTTGATGATTAGTGGAGAAGAAGAGGGGATGGCGTGAGAGAAGAGGGAGAATGGAAGGAATGAAATGGAAAATATCTTGTTTTCCCCCTTATAAAATCCTCTCTTTAAAATATTATTACAACTTTACCATTGCTTCCATTTTACTCCTCAATCATCAATAAAAGTTACGTCTAAGCGGGATATTACACTTGCCATATAAATAAATCCATTAACTGACAATTTACCAAATTACCCTTTGCTTAAAACATTTCTGATACATCGTCTCAATACTGATAAATATTCAAGTCTTAAGCGGGATATTACAAATTGAGTAGAGAAAATAATTGTGAGACAATTGTGACTAAGCCTGTTAGTGGGAATAACCTAGAAACTTATTATAAATACATTAGTTAGTAGTGGTGGTGAATTAGGTTAACATTTCACAAAACATTTTGAGAGAGGCTAGAGAGAGAGAAAGGGAGAAGAAGCTTGGAGGAGAGGAAAGGCTAGAGCACCAAGAGGAGAGGGGAAGATTCCATAAGAAGTAGCAAGAGAAGTGAAGAAATTAAGATAAGAGGGAAGATTATGATTATCATAAGGGTTTAAGAAGCAATTGGGTGTTTGGGAGCTTTTAGCTTATAGCTTAATTTCATGAATTATGATTAATTGTGTTGATTTCTGTGCTCTTTGTTGATAACTGAATTAAATATATGTTAAGTTGTTGTTTTCATGCTTTTACTTCATCAAAACTCATGGTTGATTATATGGTTTGTGAACTTTGTGAAATTTGGTGAATTTGATGAGAAATATGATAATTGGTGTTGATTATGCTTAATTGAGTTGATCATGAGTATGATTATGTGTTTGTATGATGAAATCATTAAGTTATGCTGTTTGGGTTAAGTTAAAATTGTGGTTGTTGTTGTTTATGTGAAAATTCCTTAAATTGGTGAATTTGAGTGAATTGTTGATATAATTGATTTTAAGTTGATTCATATTGTTAATTAAGTGCTTATGAACATGTTGATATGATTAGAAAGTTGGAATTGTTGCTGTAAAAATCTGTTTGGAATTTTAAGTTGTTTTGGGAGAAAACGTGTTTTTGAGACGAACTTTGATTTAATCCGATTAAGTTGAGTTTAAGTGCTTAAGATTAAGTTGTTTTAAGCCATGATAAGTTGTTTAAGGTGTTGGGACAAATTTGGTGCGAATTGGGTCGAAAATGATTTTGAAAAACGGTATTTTCACGAAAACGGAACGAAAAATCGGTCACCACTGACCTGCACAGGTGGCACGACCGTGTGCCTATATGGCACGGCCGTGCGTCTCTTTGTTGCCTGGGAGGGCACGACCGTGCGCTTTTTGGCACGACCGTGTCATCCTGCCTGAGTTCCGAAACCTTAATTTTATGACTTTTTGAGGTATCCAATGACCCTAAATGGTTCCCAAACCTTTAAACTTGAGTAGCAAGAGTGTAATGAAGATGTTTATGATTGATTAACTTGGATGTAAGTATAAGGAGACTTAGAGGCTAATTGATTACAATTGGACTTGTGAATTGTCTTGAAATTGAGTTATGACGAAACCATTGATTTAGTAAACAAGTAATGAGTTAGGGTTGATGTAAATGAAGATGAATCAACATCTGAATTAAGATATTGATGATGATATTTATGATGATATTGATGATGCTAGTGATGATATTGAATGATGTGTAATAATGATACAAGTTATGTAATAAGCGATGATGTTTGATTAAGTGATGATGATACATGTTATGCATTAAGTGACGATGTTTGAATCATATGAAAGTTATATGATAAGTGATGATGTTAACAAGTGACGATGTATAACCATATGAGAGAATATATGATAATGATGATGATTGTGATGAAATTATGTTATGATGATTAAGCATGATGAATATGATGTAATGATGTTGTGGTGATAATATGATTTGTATTGTATGGATGTATTGATTTGATAATGCAATAGTGACGATGTGGAGATACGTTATATGATGGAGTGAATTATATAACAGCATGATGAGTGCATTGTCGAGTCTATACGTGGTGTCCATGCATACATAGTCAGTCGAGTTGTGAAATGGTGATAACATGCCGATGGTTTTGATAATCCAACGTGTCGAGGGTTCTAGTAATCCAACATGTTGAGGGATCTGATATCCAAACTTTGGTACCACATGCATTTAGTGTCGTGTTAGGCACATTGCATAAACATGATGAGTCGTATGTGGAATTGTTTTGGTGTGAACTTGTGCATTTATGTGGTAAATGTATACTTGATGATATTGATGACATGGTGAATGCTTTATGCTTGAATTGATGATGAGACATGAACGGTGTAAAATTAAGTTTGTTGGATATTTGTTTGTTGGCTTCATTTTTGCTAAAATCAAATATACAAGCAAGATGTACGTCTTCAGAAGCAGAACCTCATAAGCTGGGTCTTCAGAAGCAGAACTTCAGACGCTGAATCTTCAGAAGCTGAACCTTCAGACGCTGATCCTTCAGAAGCTGAACCTTCAGACGCTGATCCTTCAGAAGCTGAACCTTCAGACGCAGAACTTCTGACGCACTTCTTCAGAAGTACCTTTTGAAGCATTTTACTGTACTCCTGATTTCGTGCCTTGGAGCTGTTTATTTTCTCATCTGATCTTTTGAAGATTTGATTGAAGAATTCATGTTGCGTATGTTTCCAGCAGGAAGATATTTTCCCAAGATATATTTTCTCAGATTGAATATTTTTATTTGTGTAAATATATTTTCAAAAGAGATCTTTGGAAAATATATTTCTGAAGAATATTTGTTTCAATATATTTCTGAAAAGAATAATTGATTCAAATATGTGTTTTAGCCTGAAGAAAGATCTGATTGTGAAATATATTTCTAAAGAAGAATTTTGGAAATATATCTTTGTAGAATATTTGGTTCAGGATATTGTTGCTGCTGAGGATATATAAAGAGACTCCTTTCTTAAAGAAATAATCGAAGCCGTCATTGCAAGAATATTGTTAGGCTCTCGACTTTAGGTTGTCTTTGTTGAGAGCGTGGTGCTCTGTTTTGTATACCACTCTAATTCCTGCGGGCTATTGAATATCAAAAGCTTAGAGTGGTTTGTTTATAGTTGAGTTGTATTGTAGATCACTTGAAGCTTTTAAAGCAAGAGTGAATTTGTGTGTTTGGAGTGTGTCCTCCGTCTTTTGCATTTTTATTAGAGTCTAAGATCACTACTGGGGCAGTGAGTGAATTTGAGTTAGGAAGTGAGATGGGATCTCAGGTCTAGGAGTTCCTAGGTTGAAGTCAATACGGGTAGTAGCTAGGTGATAAGTTGTAAACTTGGAGTTTGCTGAGAACTTATAACTAGGACTACGCTAATGGATTTCCTTCCTGGCTTGGTAGCCTCCAGATGTAGGTGTGTTTGTCACCGAACTGGGTTAACAAACATCTTGTGCCTTTTACTTTCAGTCTGTTATTTCTTTCCCTGTTATTGTTTCGTGTTTTACTCTATTTTACACCATTGTTCCTGTGTTGGATCATTACGTTCAGCATCAGAACTATACTGCGCCAGAATTTCAATTGGTATCAGAGCAAGCACCCTGCCTGTTTTAGGGTGAGCTCCAGGGAAGTTATTTTCTGGCAGAATGGACAAGGAAGGAGGAGCTATCAATGATAGATCTGTGGAGATGAATAAAAGCATAACTTTCATATCCAACACTGATGAGGAAATTGTTCAATGTGAAATAGATACTGAAGAAAGCATCTCAGAAGTAATTGTGCTTACGCAATTCAATAAAATTTTGAAGAGATTGGATAGAAAGCCAAGACCTAATGTCAAGAACGTGTCATTCGACATCAGCAAGAACAGTGATTTCCATCGTAATGGTAGAACTAATGAAATAGCAAACCATGGTGTGCCTTATGAAGAACTTGTTGATTCTTGCAAGAAGTTGCATGTTAAATTTGAATAGATTTGTCAAGTAGGAGAGAAGCAGAAGAAAATCATTGCTAATTTACGCATTGAAAAAGAAAAACTCCTATCAACCATCTCTGGTTTGCAAGATGAGGTAACTTTGCTAGCTTCCAAACTTGATAACATGACAAAATCTGTTAGAATGTTGAACAATGGTTCTAATGTGTTAGATGAGATTCTACAAGTCGGGACGGGATCTTGAAACTTGAAAGGTGTAGGTTTTGATTACCAGTTCTTAAAGAAACTAAGTGGAGTCTCCTTGACTAAGTTTGTTCCTCCTGAAAGAAAAACTGAGTCTGTAATGTCGAACCAAATGTCTCAACATCTTGTCCGACATTTGAACCCCCAGCCAAGAAACAAATCCTCACACTAGAGATGTCATTATTATGGGAAATTTGGTCACATAAAGCCCTACTGTTACAGGTTGTATGGATATCCACAACCTCATGTTCAATCAAAGGTCAGCCGTACATTTGTTCAAGATAGAAAAGAATGGAAACCCAAGGTTGTTGATACTAGTCTTATAGCTCACACATCTCTTAGAGTATCCTGAAGGAAAGATGTGGATAATGAAAGTGATGTATCTCCTCAACAGACTGATTTCATAGAATATGTCCCAGACATTGAGTCCAACATTGAATCAGATTCAAGTGAGGCTGAAGACAGCAAAGGTCCAAATATTAGAATCCAAAAGGATCATCCTAAGGACTTGATCATAGGGAATCTGAATGAAGAAACTACCAACAGATCCATAGATGTGAGTTTCAATTCTTATGTTGATTCGAAATTCAAACCAATAACATTAAGAACTTGACTGATGAGTTCTTGATAAATTTTATGCAAGAGAACTTGTCAGTTTAAGAAGTATGAAGGTTTGAATTGGTTTCTAACCTGAAGGGGTGATGCCATTGGTACAAGGATCTATAGAGAAGTCTTTGAAGGGGTATGTAACTAGAACAAGCCCTCTAGTATCCATGGGTACACAAGATGAAATTGCAAGATTACTTGTGAAGAATGGTCTCATTGTGCAAAGTTTGTGAAGAATTTTGCTCTTATGGACTAAAAACATTGATACACACATAGAAGTTATGGCTTTTTAATAGTTGCTATATGAGAATCTTGAGCAATAGGTGTTGAAACGTGCAAACAAATTCTTTCTATTTACTTAACAGAGTGCACGAGAATAGAAATAATTCTCATTATGAAGACTGCTGTAAATGTGAGTTCTTCTGCTGTTTCACTTGTACTAGTTGCTGTTACCACAAGCCCTTTTGATTTTGTGATTCTGATCCTGATGAAGAAGCAGCGTCTGACAGCCAGTCTGATGACTATTTTTTTTTTGGACTATGTCCTGGATTTCATTTGTGCTTCTGGGGGAGATAAGTGTTTGTTTCAGAAGCAATACAGAGCTGATATGTTTCAGGGGGAGTCTCTGTTTTAGGGGGAGTGATGTGGTATGTCATGTTGAAACATCCAGTTGCGTGCTATATGTTGAGGATTTTTACTTGATGGGATCTCTTGGTTGTTTAAATCCGCTGCTGTTAATTTCTGATATAGTGATACTGAGAAAGATGTTGAGGATGATGTCCTAGACATCATGTCCCCTGGCAGGAAGAATATATGTGCTATGAGAAGTGTCACTGGTGTTGGTAGATGTTATGAAGCAAGCTGGGACGTTTGACTGTAGGCTGCTTGTCAGATCACATGTTCCAGCCATTGTTGTCTCTGCTGATATGTGCACTTTATGGTTAATATGGTTATGGGATTGTGGATGAAAGCTCTTATTGACCAACTATTAGTGTTAATATGGTCTGTAACCTCTGTTGTTTCTTGTTTTTCTGCTCCTGGTTATTTCATGGTGGTTTTGTCAAAATTATGGCTAAAAAGGGGGAGAAGTTTGGTAAATTATGGTGCCTGTAGCATTGTTTGGTAAATTATGGTGCCTGTAGCATTGTTTTTTTCTGATGTGGTGTCATACCTGATGTCTTGACATCCTGACGGTGAGAAATTATTTTTCTCTGAAGAAGGTTCTGTTTGTGGCTCGTTGTGTGGAGTTTATTTTATGTGTTCTTGAAGTTTTCTATGAGGCTGGGTTATTTCCATATTTCGTTGTTATGTGCCTCAGGTGTTCTTGTTACTCTTTTTATTTGTATATGCAAGATGAGTTATGCAAAGATTGTTTTAGCCAAAAATTTGCCAAAGGGGGAGATTGTTGGATATTTGTTTGTTGGCTTCATTTTTGCTAAAATCAAATATACAAGCAAGATGTACGTCTTCAGAAGCAGAACCTCAGAAGCTGGGTCTTCAGAAGCAGAACTTCAGACGCTGAATCTTTAGAAGCTGAACCTTCAAACGCTGATCCTTCAGAAGCTGAACCTTCAGACGCTGATCCTTCAGAAGCTGAACCTTACGCAGAACTTCAGACGCACTTCTTCAGAAGTACCTTTAGAAGCATTTTACTGTACTCCTGATTTCGTGCCTTGGAGCTGTTTATTTTCTCATCTGATCTTTTGAAGATTTGATTGAAGAATTCATGTTGCGTATGTTTCCAGCAGGAAGATATTTTCGCAAGATATATTTTCTCAGATTGGATATTTTTATTTGTGTAAATATATTTTCAAAAGAGATCTTTGGAAAATATATTTCTGAAGAATATTTGTTTCAATATATTTCTGAAAAGAATAATTGATTCAAATATGTGTTTTAGCCTGAAGAAAGAACTGATTTAAGAAGAATTTTGGAAATATATTTTTGTAGAATATTTGGTTCAAATATTTGTTGCTGCTGAAGGCTATATAAAGAAGACTCCTTTCTTGAAGAAATCAATCGAAGCCGTCATTGAAAGAATATTTTTAGGCTTTCGACTTTAGGTTGTCTTTGTTAAGCCGTGTGCTCTGTTTTGTATACCACTCTATTGCGGCTATTGAATATCAAAAGCTTAGGGTTGGTTTGTTTTAGTTGAGTTGTATTGTAGATCACTTGAAGCTTTTAAGCAAGAGTGAATTTTGTGTGTTTGGAGTGTGTCTCCGTCTTTGATTGTTATTAGAGTCTAAGATCACTGGGGCAGTGATTGATTGAGTAGGAAGTGAGATGGGATCTCAGGTCTAGGAGTTCCTAGGTTGAAGTCAATACGGGTAGTAGCTAGGTGATAAGTTGTAAACTTGGAGTTTGCTGAGAACTTAGAACTAGGACTACGCTAGTGGATTTCCTTCCTGGCTTGGTAGCCTCCAGATGTAGGTGTGTTTGTCACCGAACTGGGTCAACAAACATCTTATGCCTTTTACTTTCAGTCTGTTATTTCTTTCCCTGTTATTATTTCGTGTTTTACTCTGTTTTACACCATTGTTCCTGTGTTGGATCATTACGTTCAGCATCAGTGCTTTACTGCGCTAGAATTTCAGAGTTGTTTATTCATTGATGACTTATAGACAAGTTGATATTATCTGTTGATGACTCATAGATGAGTGATATTTATCTGTTGATGAATTATATATGAGTTGATCATTATTCGTTGATGATTTATAGTTGAGATTATGATTTGATTATTGATGATGTATAATTAAGTTGGTAATTATATAATGATGAGAGTATGTTATGATGAATTATGCATGAGTAATAACCAGACTTTTTGAATTGATGTTACTTGATGAATCTTGAGTGTTTGATATATGTGATTGAAGATTTCGATTAAGATTATAATTGAATATGAATGTGATTTGTATGTTGAGTTATGTAACCATGCTTGTTTATTTAAATGTATATGTGATGATTGTTGATGTTGCTTGCCTTACATACATGCGTTTATTATTCTCTTATGTTAAGCATATATTTTACCCTCCAGTGGCTTTATTGTCGCCTCATGCTTGGGTGAATCCCTCGTGGATGTAGACGTGCAGGTTGAAGAGTAGTTTTTCCATGAGTATGTTGAGGACGACTTTGCCTACTCGAGTTTATCTGCTTCGGAGTCTAGCTTAGGAGCTCTGATTAGGACTTGAGGTTTTGTTTATGTTATGCCATGTGATCTTAGGATCAAACTTTGTTGAGATATTATATTGATTTATATGTTATGACCGAGACATGACATTTATCAGTCGTTGATGATATTATTCCGCTGTGCTATGAGAATATTTAATGAAATTTTTATATCATGAAATTAATACGAGAAGTATGTTGAAGTATTAATGTCCCGATATGTGAAATATGCATGCTATGTATGTTTAATTATGTTCTCGAGTTCGGGGCGTTGCAAAGTGGTATCAGAGCAGGTCGGTCTAGTCCGGGCCAACACTTGGGTATTGTCTTGTTGCATGCGACATGTATGTGTATATACTGTCGATTTTTTTCTCGTCTAACTAGGTGGTGCTTGTTGTGTGGTAGAGAGATGGCTGGACATAACGATGCGGCGATAGCTAATGTGATGGCTCAGATGGCTCAGGCATTGGCGCAGGCTAATGCGGCGGCTCATGGGCATCATCAGCAGTTGGGTGGAGTGGAGGAGCTGAGGTTGGATCGTTTCATGAGAAACCATCCCCCGACATTCAAAGGGAGGTACGACCCGGAGGGTGCGCAGACTTGGCTTCAGGGTATCAAGAGGATTTTTAGTGTGATGGTGACGTCTGATGTTCATAAGGTTCGGTGTGACCCACATGCTTGCAGAGGAGGCTGAGTATTGGTGGATGAACACCCGTCAAAGGTTGGAGCTTAGAGGAGATGTTGTGTCCTGGGAAGCATTCAAGGATGCATTTTTTATGAAGTACTTTCTTGCTGATGTCAAAAGCAAGAAAGAGATTGAGTTTTTAGAGTTGAAGCAGGGTAATATGACGGTAGCGGATTATGCTACTAAGTTTGACGAGTTGTCTCATTTTTGTCCACACTATAATGTGGTAGGAGCTGAAGCTTCGAAGTGCGTGAAGTTTGAGAACGGCTTGCGACCTGAGATCAAGCAGTTTATCAGTTTCCACGAGATTTAGTATTTTCCTGTGTTGGTGAATAATTGCCATATGTTCGATGAGGATTGTCGAGCGAGTGCTAGTTATTACAAGAATCTTGGTGATAAGAAAGGAAAGGGGAATGATCGTGGGAAGCCTTATGAGAAGCAAGGAGATAAGGAAAAGAAAGTGTCTGGTGGTGGTTCAAACCCAAGTGGGGGAGAACTTAAGTGTTACAAGTGTGGAGGAACTGGACATCGTTTTGTGGATTGTAAGAATGTTGTGGTTAAGTGTTTCAGGTGCGGTAAGGATGGACATTGTGCCTTCGAGTGCAAGAGTAAGGAGTTAGTTTGTTTCAACTGTAGAGAAGCTGGTCATATTAGTACACAGTGTTCGAAGCCGAAGAAGGCGAAGTCAGGTGCTAATGTGTTTGCCGTGAATGTTAAGGAGGTTCCGGAGCAGGACAGCTTGATTTGAGGTATTTGTTTCGTTAACAACACTTCTTTGATTGCTATTTTTGTTGCTGGTGCGGCACATTCGTTTGTTCCTCTTGTTTGTGTGATAAGGTTGAATCTTGTTATGTCGGATTTAGTTGTTTGCTTTTTGGCTCGCATGGATGTTACCTTTGGTAGGAATTGGTTGTTGTCTTTTAATGTTGATTTTAACTGTTTGACGAAGTCGGTTACTTTTCCTAAATCGGTGGAGCGTATTGAGGAGGAGTTTTGTCCGCAAGCTAAGTGAAGGCGTCGTTGGGTGGTGAGGCTAGTATGTTGCAATGTTTGCTTCTTAGAAGGTGGGAGCGAGGAAGGAAGTGGTGGTATACCGGCAGTGAACTCTGATGTGTTTCCGTACGACATTTCTGATGTACCGCTTGAGGGAGAAATGTAGTTTGGAATTGAGTTAATTGCTGGAACTAGTCTTGTGTCGATGGCGCCGTGTAGGATGTCTGCACATGAGTTGAGCGAGATGAAAACACAGTTGGGAGAGTTGATGTAGGAGAAATTCATCAGGCCGAGTGTTTCAAGAATGGAGAGCCAACGATGGGGGTTAAGGAGGAGAATGGTTGTATGAGGTTGCGTTGTGAACCTTGAAGGATATGAAGACGTTTGCTAAGATGTCGAAGTGCGAGTTTTGGTTGCATGAAGTGAGTTCCCTTGGTCAAGTGATTTCTAAAGGTGGAATTATGGTTGGTCTGTCGAAGGTTGGAGTTGTGGTGCATTAGGAGGCTCATAAGCCTGTTACTGAGATCATAAGTTTTTGGAATTGGCATCGGTAGCGTTTACGCTTGAGATTTGGAGGCATTATCTGTTGGTTCGAGGTTTGAAGTGTTCAACGATCATAAAAGTTTGAAGTATCTATTGACCAGAAGGAGTTGAACATGAAGCAGAGACGTTGGATGGAGTTTTTGTAGGAGTATGATTTTGAGTTAAGTTATCATTCAGGCAAGGCGAATGTAGTAGCAGATGCTTTGATTCGGAAGTCTTTGCACGTGTCGGCGCTTATGGTGAAGAGATTGGAGTTGGTTGAGTAGTTCAGAGATTCGAGCTTAGTGTGTGAGTGGACGCCTAATGGTGTGAAGTTAGGGATGTTGAAGTTGACAACTAATATTTCTGGAGAGGGTCAGAAGGTGGACTTGGAGCTTGCAGGTCGGTTGGTGTTGGTTAGATCGAGACAATTTTCGAGGACAAAAATTCTTTAAGTGGGGGAGAGTTGTAACAACCCGATTTTTAGAATTAGAATTATTTTAGTGTCGCGATATTTATTAATTGTTTATTTTATTTAATTATATTTGTTAATTGATTATTTGTGTGTGATTGGTGGGTTAGAGGAATTATTAGTGCTAGAGTGGCATTTCTTGTAAATATGCTAGGACTAGTAATTTGAATTTTAGAGAATAGTGGTGTATAATTAAAATGGGGGGTTTAAGTGTAGTAATTGTGTAGAGAAAATAATTGTGAGACAATTGTGACTAAGCTCATTAGTGAGAATACCTAGAAGCTTATTATAAATACATTAGTTAGTGGTGGTGGTGAATTAGGTTAACATTTCACAAAACATTTTTAGAGAGGATAGAGAGAGAGAGAGAGAGAGAGAGAGAGAGAGAGAGAGAGAGAGAGAGAGAGAGAGAGAGAGAGAGACAGGGAGAAGAAGCTTGTAGGAGAGGAAAGGCTAGAGCACCAAGAGGAGAGGGGAAGATTCCATAAGAAGTAGCAAGAGAAGTGAAGAAACTAAGGTAAGAGGGAAGATTATGATTATCATAAGGGTTTAAGAAGCAATTGGGTGTTTGGGAGCTTTTATCTTATAGCTTAATTTCATGAATTATGATTAATTGTGTTGATTTTCGTGCTCTTTGTTGATAACTGAATTAAGTATATGTTAAGTTGTTATTTTCATGCTTTTACTTCATCAAAACTCATGGTTGATTATATGGTTTGTGAACTTTGTGAAATTTGGTGAATTTGATGAGAAACATGATAATTGGTGTTGATTATGCTTAATTGAGTTGATCATGAGTATGATTATTTGTTTGTATGATGAAATCATGAAGTTATGTTGTTTGGGTTAAATTAAAATTGTGGTTGTTGTTGTTTTTTATGTGAAAATTGCTTAAGTTGGTGAATTTGAGTGAATTGTTGATATAATTGATTTTAAGTTGATTCATGTTGTTAATTAAGTGCTTATGAACATGTTGATATGATTAGAAAGTTGGAATTGTTGCTGTAAAAATCTGTTTGGAATTTTAAGTTGTTTTGGGAGAAAACGGGTTTTTGAGACGAACTTTGATTTAATTCGATTAAGTTGAGTTTAAGTGCTTAAGATTAAGTTGTTTTAAGCCATGATAAGTGGTAGGTGATATGGTGTGTCTTGTTTAAGGTGTTGAGATGAATTTGGTGCGAATTGGGTCGAAAATGATTTTGATAAACGGTATTTTCGCGAAAACAGAACGAAAAATTTGTCACCACTAACCTGCACAGGTGACACGACCGTGCCATCCTGCCTGAGTTCCGAAACCCTAATTTTATGACTTTTTGAGGTATCCAATGACCCTAAATGGTTCCCAAACCTTTAAACTTGATTAGCAAGAGTGTAATGAAGATGTTTATGATTGATTAACTTGGATATAAGTATAAGGAGACTTAGAGGTTTTAATTGATTATAATTGGACTTGTGAATTGTCTTGAAATTGAGTTATGACGAAACCATTGATTTAGTAAACAAGTAATGAGTTAGGGTTGATGTAAATGAAGATAAATCAACATGTGAATTAAGATATTGATGATGATATTTATGATGCTAATGATGATGCTAGTGATGATATTGAATGATGTGTGATAATGATACATGTTATGTAATAAGCGATGATGTTTGATTAAGAGATGATGAAACAAATTATGCATTAAGTGACGATGTTTGAATCATATGAAAGTTTATATGATAAGTGACGATGTTAATAGGCGACGATGTATAATCATATGAGAGAATATATGATGATGATGATGATGATTGTGATGAAATGATGGTATGATGATTAAGCATGATGAATATGATGAAATGATGTTGTGATGATAATATGATTTGTATTGTATGGATGTATTGATTTGATAATGCAATAGTGACGATATGGAGATACGTTATATGATTGAGTGAATTATATAACAGCATGATGAGTGCATTGTCGAGTCTATACGTGGTGTCCATGCATACGCAGTCAGTCGAGTTGTGAAATGGTGATAACATGCCGAGGGTTTTGATAATCCAACATGCCGAGGGATCCGATATCCAAACTTTGGTACCACATGCATTTAGTGTCGTGTTAGGCACATTGCATAAACATGATGAGTCGTATGTGGAATTGTTTTGGTGTGAACTTGTGCATTTATGTGGTAAATGTATACTTGATGATATTGATGACATGATGAATGCTTTATGCTTGAATGCTTTATGTGGAATTGTTTTGGTGTGAACTTGTGCATTTATGTGGTAAATGTATACTTGATGATATTGATGACATGATGAATGCTTTATGCTTGAATTGATGATGAGAGATGAACGATGTAAAATTGATTTGATTATTTATTGATGACTTATAGATAAGTTGATATTATCTGTTGATGACTTATAGATGAGTGATATTTATCTGTTGATGAATTATAAATGAGTTGATGATTATTCGTTGATGATTTATAGTTGAGATTATGATTTGATTATTGATGATGTATAATTAAGTTGGTAATTATATAATGATGAGGGTATGCTATGATGAATTATGCATGAGTAATAACCAGACTTTTTGAATTGATGATACTTGATGAATCTTGAGTGTTTGATATATGTGATTGATGATTTCGATTAAGATTATAATTTAATATGTAACCATGCTTGTTTATTTAAATGTATATGTGATGATTGTTGATATTGCTTGCCTTACATACATGCGTTTATTATTCTCTTATGTTAAGCATATATCTTACCCTCCAGTGGCTTTATTGTGGCCTCATCCTTGGGTGAATCCCTCATGGATGTAGACGTGCATGTTGAAGAGTAGCTTTTCCGTGAGTATGCCGAGGACGACTTTGCCTACTCGAGTTTATCTGTTTTGGAGTCTAGCTTAGGAGCTCTGATTAGGACTTGGGGTTTTGTTTATGTTATGCCATGTGATCTTAGGATCAAACTTTGTTGAGATATTATATTGATTTATATGTTATGACCGAGACATGACATTTATGAGTCGTTGATGATATTATTCCGCTATGCTATGAGAATATTTAATGAATTTTTATATCATGAAATTAATATGAGAAGTATGTTGAAGTATTAATGTCCCGATATGTGAAATATGCATGCTTTGTCTGTTTAATTAGGTTCTCGGGTTCGGGGCGTTACAACAAGCTTTCTACTATCAGCTAATTTGATACTAGCTTTCTTGCTAGAATCAAAATTAGTTAACCATTCTCTATGAGCAGTCATATGATTCCAGAGTCAAGATACCACTCTTCATTCTTGATTTTGTTTTCACAGGTAGTAGCCATCATCAAGACTGTATTGGAATCATCTCCATGAGCTATATTTGCTTCCTCATCGGTCTTTTGATCTTTCTTGAACCAACATTCATCAGCAAAATGTTCATACTTATCACAATTGTAGCACTGAACTTTACTTTTATCAAAATCCTTTTTCTTATTCTGACCTTTGCCAAAACCTCCTCTTTTTGAAGATTCAGTTTTGTCATCAGTTCTAGACTTTCCATTGTTTGACCAGTTTGTTTTTCCTTTTCCATTTTTCTTGAAATTCTTGTGATTTCCCTCTTTCTTGAATGTTTGTGCTTGAAGAGCTTGTTGCACAGATCTTTCAGAGCCTCTATCAATCACTAACAGTTCATGTGCTTCCAATGAACTTTGCAATTCTTCAATCTTCATAGTTTTAACATCCTTTGCTTCTTGGATTGCTGCTACTATGAAATCAAACTTTGGGTTCAAGGATCTCAATACCTTCTCTACTACCATCTGATCTGAGATGTTTTCACCACAATTTTTCATCAAATTCACAATCTCAATCATTTTTTAGAACTTACTTTTTGATCTTCCTCCATTTGCATCATCTCATACTTCCTTCTATATGACTGCAGCTTGACTTGTTTTACCTTTTCTCCCCCATTGTGATAGTTTTCTAGAATGTCCCAAGCTTCTTTGGATCTTGTTGCCTTTGAAATCTTCTCAAAGTGCTGATTATCAACATTTTGTTGAATGTAAAACAGAGCTTTACAATCTTTCTTCTTCGCTTCTTTGAAAGCCAACCTCTGTGCTTCAGTTGGATTTGCCCCCAAATCCTCATAGTCATTCTGCACCAGATCACTCACATCTTGTGCTCCAAAAAGCGATTTCATCAATGCATTCCATCGTTCCCAGTTCTTGCCATCAAGAACTAGAATGTTTGATCCAAAACCATTGTTATTCATCTTGCTTTGATCAAGAAATCAAGACTCACACTTCACTCGTGTTTCCCCTCACACTTCACTCGTGTTTCCATAAGATTTAACTCAGGCTCTCTATACCAATTGTTAGATCAAACTATGATCAATTTGTGCAGCATAAGTGCTTATCAAAATAAGCTGTTTTAAGCAAGATGAAAAGTAACAAACAAAAACAGAAAACTGAAAGAGAGAAGAATGGAGAGAGTTTTGATTGTAATGTGAATCTCATTAAGAATTGAATGTACACATTACAAAGCCTTTTATAGGCACATATATCACTTGCTTGTAGCACAAGCTATCTCACTAACTAACAAGTTTTGTAACAAATTTTCTAACTAACTTGCTAAATGGCAGTTATGGATTAAGTCTTAACAGTTACCAGCATTCCTGATTACTACCAAACACCACGTAGTTGCATGCATTCATATTTATGAAATACATGTCAACTAAATCGTGTGAAAGCAATCCAACTTTCTTTTCTCGAAAAACCAAACCTATGAGTTGAACTGCATGACATAAACAATTATTTGTCATTGCTGAACTAATTTCTAACTAAGATAAAATATCAATCCATAATTTTCTAGAAATCGCATAATAAAAAAAACAAATGTTAGTTGTTTCATACAAATTACAATCAACCATACAAAAAAGTTATGCTTAATTATTATCATTTTCATTATTATTATTATTAGATTCATTACATATTCTTATTAAACATAGGAGGCAATGAAAAAAACAGATTCAATGAATGTTATAATATAACTTTTGACCAAATTAATGTTATAATACAATTTTTTGACCAATTAATGTTATAATATATAATAAATCAAAATTAACTTTCAAAGTTGTATGTTTTTATACATAAAAATATTCAGTAAAAAAATGTTGTTGAAACGGTGTATGTGGACAGAGCTTTTTATTTATTTTTTTAACGAAATGTGGACAAAGCTATTTGGTGAATTTATATAATTTTTTAATGATGTTGTACAAAGTTTTTCACACTAAGAATAATTAAATTAATGTTAACATTTTTTTAAGTATGTTCTCCATGTTTTTTTTAAGAGCCTTGCTATTTGTTATGAAGGCTTAGTACAAGAAAAGCAAGAATGCACACATGTTCCCTTTAACACAAGTTAACAAATATTCAATTTGAATTTTACACAAAAAAAACGGAGGTAAGGGTGAAAATATAGGACTATAAAAAACTGTTCTTGCTTTTTGTCGCTTTGAATTTCGTAAAAAATAGTATTTTCCTTTTTTTTAAAGATGTATGTTCTTCATGTTGAATTCATTGTATTTTGTCTTTTGAAATAATATCATTTTACTATATTTCTTAGTAAAAAAGCATATCATATTACATTTTTTGAAGAAATTTTAATATATTTTTACAGCACAAACAAATAATGTGTAGTTATCTACATATGTATCTCAAAATTTCAATATATTTCAATATAACATGTTCAGATATTTTTATTTTTTAGTATATTATTTTTTATGGTAATATCTGCAATACTATCCTCTAAATAAAGAGATCACGTAAAATAAAGTCTAAAAGAATTAAACAATTGTTAATTGTTTAAAGTAAATGACTAAAAAATAAAATAAAGTGTCTAAAAAAAAAAGAAGAATTTTAATAAATATCTTATAATGTATATACTACAACACAAATAAAATTTAATATATTTTAGAATAATTCCATACTTAGTAAAATATTACCATTATTACAAAACAAATTGATCATCCCAAACCTTTCAAAGATTACAAATAAAAATTTGTTATTGTTTAAATTTTTCTAAACCTAGTCAAAAAGAAGTTTTATAAGAGTAAAAAAATTATTATTTTAACAATACCACAACATTATAAATGATAGCTAATAATATTGATCGTCATCATCCCTACAACCACCACAATCATCATTGTAATCACCATCATCTAATTAATAATGTCTCCTATTATACCACCCATTCTACCAAATCCAGACCTAGGTTTCAAAGTGATTGTGACTAAAGAAGAGTTCAATTTGTTTCACAACATTGATCGACAACTGTACATTCGTTTGGTTGTGGAGCTCGGTCGTGAAATCCATGAATCGATAAATGTAATGGCATTCTTTATGTGCATTGAGAGGATAAGTAAAGAATTCGATTTAGTAGCAAAGATTCTTCAACATTGGCCAAACGTTATGCTAAACAGGCTTGTTGATGAAGCTGTTGTCATCCTTGATTGCATTGCGAGTTCTCCATACCCTAATGATTGTGTAAGGGAAAAGAAATTTCCATTGATTCAACACATCTTGCACCATAATGTGACGTTCGAGTTTTTTCATGAAAAACGCCTCGAATTGATCACTGATGTCACAAAGTTCGTCAATGATGTATGTGTTAGAGCGTTTACAGATATTATTGAACATGTGATTTATAATGATGTTGCCAAGCAACAAGAGTTATATCTTGCAAATCTTTACGGGACTGCTAACCTTCCTACTCACATGCTACCACAAGCAGCGTATTATACTCCTAATGATATTCCAATGGTGCCACAACAAATTGATGATAGGACCCTCTTCATGACATTTTCAAGAGGTTATCCTGTTTCAGAGAATGAACTTAGAGATTTCTTCACAAGGTCCTTATCATGTACCCTTTTATTATTAGTTATTTATTTACGTTCATAGTCACTTAGTTATTTATTTACGTTCATAGTCACATGTCTTGTTGTTTGATTTACCTACTTGTTTTTAATTGATATCAAAAATATCTTTTACCTTTTATTTTTTTACTCTGAAATTCATGTTTTAGACTTATACAGTACAGATAATAGTGCTTATTTTATATTGATTATTTATGGTTGAATGTATACTAGTTTTTTTATGCGAGTAAAGAAAAGTAGTTAACTTGATATAATGCATTATAATATGTAGAGGTTGAAGTTCAAACTTTGGACACCCCACTTATTCACCTTTTAAGAAATGAATTTTTAGTCACTAGGCTACTTGATAAAAAAAAGTAAAATAGTTAAATGAATTTTGTTATATAATATTAAATATTATAACTTATCGTAAAAATGTTTTTTTATTGTACTTGGAATAATAGACACACACGTCCCGTGAACTTAATTCAGTTGGTAGGGACAATGTATAATATATGTAGGGGCTGGGGATCGAACCATGGACACCCGCTTATTCATCTTAAATTTTAAAAAAAGATGAATTTCTAGACAATAGACTGCTTAACGAAAAGAAAGAATTTCCTTTCAAAAAAAATTATAGACACACATAACGCAAATATGATATATTAGTGAATATCTTATTTAATTTATACCTAATCACTATTTTTTTTGGTCAAGCAATCACTAATTTTTTTAACAGCAAATAAAGCACCACTATATTATACATATAAAAAAAAGAACAATTAAAGAGATAACTCAACCCATTACATAGTACAGAAACAATATGTAAAGCCAACTATTTTATTATAGAAATTTCATCATCTTCAATACTTCTTTAACTTCAACTTGTCATATTTTTTTAGTGTTTGAGGTAATTTTGATAATTCTATTTTAATGTTACTATTAATTAGAGAGTAAAAACACTTGAATTTTAATGAAAAACAAGTTATATAATGAAAATAAAGTTATGTGTTTCGTTTGACAGTCAATCTAACACGGAGCCTTTAAAAAAAATGGTCTCACGGTAGAATCTTTACGAATATTAATAATCTTTTTATAATAATAAAAAATGAGAAACAAATATAATATTTTAGGAGTTTTCTAATATAGAGCCGGTCAAAAGCTGTAAATTTTCTATATAAGTTTCTTTTGCCTTTGCAAAAAGTTTCTTTTTTACCACTATATGTATTTAGATATATCTTGTCAAAAAAAAAAGGTATTTAGATATAGTATAATAATAACATTGTGATTACCTCATGACCTCACACAATCAACATCACAACTTACAAATTAACTAACTAACTCTCTTATTTTGTTCTTCATATTTTTCTCCTATTCTTTAATCGTGCCATTGTAGCTTCCTAATTTCTCTTTACCTATTTTTGCTATCCAAGCAGAGAATTTGGAGATATCATTGAAAGAGTGATCATGCAAGAAGTTAATCAACCAGAGCATCCACTGTATGCTCGCCTTGTGGTACGTCGTGGGGGTATGAATGTAATTGATTATTTTCTTGAGTATAACCCAAGATTAAAATTCATCATCAACGGGAAACATGTTTGGGTCAGAAAATATTTTAGCAAGCCACCACCACCATATGAAGTTGGGACATCTTGGTATTTTCCATGATGCATGTTTTCTTAAACTTAGGTTTTGTTTCTTAGAGGATTGATGAATTTTTCATGTCATCAAACTTAATTAATGTTTGCATGTTGTTGGATTCAATAATAATTGTGTTTGGTTTATTACCTTTATTTTTCTGATTACTTACTGTCTTTAACTACTTATTTTTTATTTTTTTTTTGTCAAGTAGTGTAGTGGCTAGAGCTCGCACATTTTAAATGTGGAGAAGTGGAGTGTTCAGGGTTCGAACCTCGGCCCCTGTATATAATATGCAATATCTCTACCAACTAAGCTAAGCTCACGGGATAACTACTTATTTATTATACACTTGATTAATATATATCTTGAAAGTTTCCTTTCTAGAAGGTGTCTAAGATATTAGTTAATTAGGGGTTCTTAGATCATATACTACAAAGATTTGCTTTCAATTATATATAGGTGGAGATTTTGGATTTATGTGTTGGCCTTTTCTCGTAATCTCTTGGTTCCAATGAATGAATGGATTGCCTTACCACTTTCTCTTAGGGCTATCATCAATTCACTTAACTCTAGCACGTGAGATCTAATTGACATTTTTGGTCATTATTTCATGCATGTTTTCGCTATTTCATTCCTTCATAAGCATTTTTTTTATTTTATTATTTATTGGGACTCAAATAATTTATATTTGGGTAAAATAAACAAAAAATTATTTGGGATTTCAAAGGATAGACGGATTGTGAAGGGAAAAAAAAATTGAACTGCAATTGTAGAGATTTGACTGAATTTATTTATAATATATTGCTGAATAAACAATTAGTTTAATCCATAAACCATTAATCTTTTACCCAATAAACTGTAAAATGTTATAATATAAGTAGTCCTCAACTATATAAAATTCGACAATTTAGTCGCTAAAATGTATAAAAATACATAAAAGTTACTCTATAACATCTTAATGTGAATGACTAAATTGATGGGTTGAACTACTTAGTATATTTACATAGTTTAAAGATTAAATTGAAGACAGATAGTTTAAGGACTGAATTGATAGTTTATTCTATATGTAGGTTTGCTTTTGAGTGGAACATTACTAATTTACTAATTACAATAACGACAGTGAAACTTCTTGAAACTTTTTGTGAGCATGTACACGAGTGGTGGGAAATTAGAAGTTTGTATCATCATATCTTACTTTTCAAAAATTGAAGCTTCAATTAGATGAATATATAAGGCCACTCAATTTTGTTGGGAGATCAACGAAAATGAGAGAGCAGAAAGGAGAGTAAACCCATGAACAAGGGTCTGGATTGGGTGCAGTTTGCACCCATAACTAGATGCAGCAAGTGAGATCCAAACCATCCGATCAAGATCGGGCGATATAGATTTTAAGGTCAATTTTTATATTTTAAAAAAAAATCAGAATTGTGTTAAAAATTTGAACGTTTGATTTTGATCGAACGGTCGTGAGCAACTGACTGCACCCAAATGATAGATCCTTAACAACAAGTCAACATTGTGTGAAGAAGGCCGGAGAAGATGATCAAGTGCTGAAATTAAAGCTTTGTTTTGCGAGTTTGGAGGGGAAGGGAAAGGATGAGTTCGAGAAAAAAAAATGATCAAGTGGAAGAAATAGATGACATTGAAAGGGGAAGACTTTGGGGGTTCATTTTTCTTCATAATACAAAACTCTCTTCATTTGGGAAACTCAAATTTTATTGGAGGAGGGTTTTGGGAGGGTTTACATGAATTCTTCAAATTTAATCTATGTAGTTATAATATTCTTAACATTAAAAATATATTAATCATAAACATTAATTTATCATTCTCTAAAACATTACTCTTTTAAACAAAGTGAAAGATTTTATCATTTTCTCCTATATTTTCAACCCTTCAAAGTCTTTCCTTCCCTCCCCTCTAAGCTCTCAAACAAAACCTAAGAGTGTGTTTGGATGAGAGAATGTTTTGAGGTAATGTAATGTTTGAGGGAATTCAAATACTTTTAGATGAATTTATTGTTTGGATAATAATATGGAGAATTTTCAAAATGATGAAAATTTATGAAGTATTTTGTTTAAGTTAAATTTAGAGAATTTCAAATGACACCAAAAAACTAAGAATTTCAAATTTCTTCCTTCTTATCATTTTTCAAATTTTACATTTTAGTCCTCAAATTTTTCAAAGTGTTCAAATTGACCTCAATAAATTTACAAAAAATTTCAATTTGACCCCTAATATTTTTTGTAAATTACAAATTAATCCCTCAACTTATTCAAAATTATAAATTGACCCCTCACAAATTTTGAAATTTACAAATTGACCCCGTTTTCAATTTTCAATTTTGGCCCAAAAAAATTAAAATTTATAAAAGTTGCCCAAAAATGACGACAATGAAATTTTTTATTACTCCATCCAAACAAGAATATTTAGAAATGAAGTCAATTTAATTGAGTCATTTGAATTGCCTAGAATTCTAAATTCTTCAAAATTTCCCAATTACCTCATCCAAACACACTCTAAGTGAATTGACGACAACGATTGATAAGACTTAGGAAAATAATAATTTTTTGTTAGATGTTAATATGTTAGTGTAAACCGGATTTACACTAGCAATATATGTTATTTATTATTCTCATAAAGTTTTGATTCCTATTTTTTCAAATGATTATTTTGATCGAAATCTTTCTAGTTTATTTTTCATGAATTTGGCAAGATCCGTAAAAAAAAGATGTAAATCCGAAATACATGAGCTACATTATGAAATATTTGTAATAGAAACATGTGTTTTTCTCTATCCCTTACAGAAATGTTGGGTAAAACATCCTTATTTGCTTATATACTGTCAAGTAGTCTATTTACAACTCACTTGTTCACATTAGTCACATTATTAATTGACAAGTAACCATTGCAAAAAGGCGTGTTTTAGGGTAGGAGAGCTTAATAGGTCTCCTATTGTGGACGAGTATTATTCACCATCAGATTGTGAGGTGCATGATGACTTATTTTTCCTACCACCAAGAAAATGACTTATCTTTCCCAGAAAAGAAAAACAAAATATATTCTTCCAATATTGGGGTTAGTAAATCTAAGCAAGTGATCAAGTACTATCATATTATCATATCCTTCTTTTGGTGGTTTGCTTTGCACCAAATTTTCTTTTTCTGTTTAACATTAAAGATAATTTCATTAATCAATTTTTTTTTGTTTTGTTTTGCACTAAATTTTCTCAGCGATAACCTGTCTTTGAAACCTTTACTTCTTTCAGGTTAGTGTCTTCAATAATGGACCAAAATCCCATAACCAAGGATCAAATATTGGATGATGATCAGTCGACTCGTAAAAATTGAAAATACATATCAAAACACAAACCGTCAAATCTTTCATTCAACGACCGAGGTCCATGACCTTGTGATTGCAAAAAATCTAAAACCCGTAAAATGATCTACATGGGTTCAAGATCAGGCACTAGAAGTTACATAATCAAAACAAAAAGTTGTTGAATAAGATAAATCAGTCAATCATACAAGAGTCTAGCTAAAAATATTCAAACTGGCTAGTACTATTTTCCAACAACACGGGAATGTTGATACCGTTCTTCAAAAACTCGCGAGTACTTGACATTATTCTACACATCTTGTTGGTGTGTAGTGCTAGTGCATCAGGAACCAACATTCAACTTGAACTCTGACTGGAATTTCCAATGTCTTATATGATACAGCAGAACCAGATACAGTCACATCACATTTACAAGGCTCTTTCAAAATGGTTAAAATCAAGATGAATAAAACCAACAGGCAACAGCAAAATTGCTTCTGTTGAGAATTATTTGTCAAAAAGTTGTTGAGGCAGACTTCAAATTCATCTGAAAAACTACAAGATCACCTTAATTAATACAAGCCATCTAAATGCATAGTTTATGTTAATAATAATTTGTATTTGTATAATAAAAATATCAGCATAGTAACATACAATATGATTTCAAAAAAAAATCTTCATGGCTCAAAAGGAAAAGGATTAAGAGTGAAGTACTTATTTAGCTCCCACGAGTTTAGTGGCTTCAGCAATAGCAACATCAGCAGCATAGAGTGCCATCTTCTTTATCTACAGACAAATAATATATGGAGTGTAAGAAATATCTCTAGATAAAGTGATAAGTAATGCATCTTCACTCTAATTTTGTAGTGTACATAAAAATTAACAAGAGTAACTAATGTATATTAGATGGTATAGCAAAATTTAACACAGCATGGACATTATGAGATATACAAGAAACCTAACAAGTCATGCAAAGAATAATATGCTAAAGAAAATCTTTGATATTATGCTGTATCAAATTTGTGACATGTCACCAGCAAATATAAATAACCATATTTATTCCAAAACAAAAAATTGTGCTAAATATTTTAAAATCTCAGGTCATCATAATACGCTCCAGACTGTGAAAACATGTACCTCTAATTTATCTTCCTTAGATCTATGGTTTTTTGGAAGTAACCGGAATTCCTCTGTCAATCGAACGCACTCATGAACATTCTCAGGCGAAACAAAGTCCATAGCCACTTTGATGCAAGACTGAAATAACATCACCATGTGTTAGGAACCCAAGAATTTGATTGAAAACTACGAACAATTTTATTGGAAGTTTGTGAAATAATACAAGAGAATAGGAGAAAAATCTCTCCTCCAGGGGTTTCCCCTTCACAAGAATAGAGTCGCTACTCTACTCACAAAAGATACAGTATTCAATGATACCCCATTCTAATTTCATAACACCCTATTTATACAAAATAATCCTACCTAAACAAATAACTAACTGAACTAATTCTCTTATAACTAGTATATCGGTTATCCTAACACTGTCAAACTATATAACAAAAATGTAAAAAAAAAAAAAAATTAAAAGAAAATGATCTCATCAGGGTGGAAATGGGACTGTGCTTGGCCTGTTAAGATATATGATTCTGAGATTCTTTTAGGCTGTCTTGAAAACCTATTCAGAGACCTAATTTAATGACGTGGTTCAAAGATTCATTGTTGAATTTTAGAGATCAAATTCTAAATTCTTGTTGATTGCGCTAAAATGTTTTATAGAAGTAAAAGATTTGTAAACTAGTTTCACTCCTTTGATTTTATTTTTAATATAAAACTGGTGTTCTATTTACCTTTCTATTTCTCACTTGATGAGGGCATCCTGCAGGTATGAAAACAGCTTCCCCGAGATGTTGCTCGAACGTCCAGGGTTCAACACCTGGTAGGAAAAATAGTTCATGGCTACAAAATCCACAAAACTAATCACAAATTAAAGCATAATTTCATACCATATTCTAGCTTTAGTTGCTTTTTATGTTTCTCATTCAAATAAAGGATCTGATCATGAATGGGATGAATCACCTGAAGCCAAAGAAGATCAAAACATATTAATTTAGAAAACAAAGTTGTACAAAAAACCAATAATCCAATGAAGGTAAGGCAACCGCACTTACAGAATTCACTGGAAGACTAGTTATGTGGCGAAACTCTCTATGGTGTTTATTTAGGTACTCTGTTAGTTTTGGTACATCCTGCCTACGGAATATGTCCCACACAGCACTCCCATATTGAGTCTCCAAATGAACATCATTCCCACATAAATTATTATGCGGCATCTCATTTTCAACCGACTCTATTTTGTCAAGTCTCAATATCCGAAGAGGAAATTTCTGAAGAATCTAATCCATTGACAAATGTTGTTTCTTTTGTTCCACCACAAGGTTGATTATCAATCACTGATGAAATTCCTTTACAAGATCCATCACGTGGTGGTGAGCACCGTTGTTCCACATTATCATAATGCCTCGACTCGCAGTCATTTCTAGGAACCAAGAAACTGGAATCAAGACTATTGAGATCAAATTGCTGAAACCTTGGTGAATCAATGACTTCCTGATCGCTCACATTTAAATCTAATTTACTTTTGGTAGATTCGGGGAACTCTTGAACACAAGCTTCTGTATCAAGTTTCTCTTCTTTTTCTTGACTTTCAAGTAAGGTTGAGTCTCTACCATTAATGTCTTCTTTTTCAGATATTTTAAGATCCACAGTAACACCTACGCGACGCTTTTTGCGTTTTCTTCCACGCGAACCAGCTGCCTTACTCTCCAGACCATAGAGCTCACGCATATCTTCAACTTCATACTTCTTCTGTAACTTTTTTATAATTCTGGATTGCCATGCTGGTGTCTTTACGTCAGCTGTGTGTGTCAGAATATTGACCTGATCAATGCATAACATAACTGCATTAGTGGAATTAGCACCTTGAGAAAGGAGAAAACCTGCGTGTGACATGCGACACAAATAGTATTCTGATCAATCAATGTATTTTCCAGTTTTACACGCAACTGTACACTACCTATACAAATGGAACTATTTATACTTGTCTAACACTCAAGCTCAAGTTAAAACATTTAAGCTAGTTACATATAATATATAACTACATTGGGGGTCCTTTAGCGATTTTATACGCTGATAATTTAAGCTGAAAAAACTAGTTTTAACTTTCAATCCCAGTAAATCTCATCATGCTTAGTCCTTTCATGGAAACAGAATACAAGACTTATATTTGTTAAGCAGTGTTGCTTGGTTATTATTTTTTATTCCAAGTGTAAACTACCAGCACTTGGGTCACACCATTGAAAAATCACAAATTTGGCCACATATTTTGTCAAAGTAAAGGTTCTTTTAAGCAACGTTGTTTTTGGTTTTGTTAACTTGAACAATTATACATACTTCACAATGTGTAAATTAAGTAGAAATAGAACAATCATACATATTTCACCAACAAAAAAATAGAACAATTATACATAATAATGTTTGGCACTTGGCAATATTTGTGTATGATAAAATTCAAGCAGAAGAAATCTCTAATTTAAGAACTTACCGCATCTGAAATGTCACAATGTAATTTTGTCACAGAATCACCTCTACTCAACTCTTCTAAAGCTCCATAAGCAATGTATGTTTTAGGACCCAAATCTGGCTTCAAAACAGCAGGGCAGCTTTGTAGCAAGGTTTAAAATACCAGATTTGGGATGTGTGTAATCACTAAAAGGAAGCATCGCTGTAAACTCAGCACCATGCCTTGGCAAACACTCTTCGAAAAAATTTGATGGAGGCCAATCCTTTAGCTTCAGCATCTCTGGCCATCCATTTCTGTACCTACGCCCTGTCAAGTAGCCTTTGAAGAACTGAAAAGCGTTAACTTGTACCTGCATCACCATATAGAACACATAATAAACTTTTGTTCAGAACTATAATAAGAATCTCCAATCAAAAGCTGAAAAATAGATGAGTAGATTGTTGTTTGATGACCAAATTGTTAGGAGTCTTCTCAGGATAGTTTTTTGTGACAATATATACGGCTTGAAATAATTAAAAAAATTGCATACTAATTTCATGTGGAGGCTTATTCAATCTAGAAATCAAAACACGAACCTCGCACCAATCTAAGCAGTCAATGGCTTTAAAAGTATCTGCCTCATCTTTTAATATGTTCTTTGCCAACCTGAAAGCTCTCCACATGACCATTGGGTCCCAGCTAAGGCCACTACCCTTTTTGTACACATTCCTAACAATAACAGGTTCACCTCTTATCCAGTGTCTTTGGAAATGCTCAAATCCTGTGTCTCCGATTTCAATGGCATCAGGGCAGTACAAAAAGTTGCCATGACCGGTTTCTCTAGAAGCTGCCTTCCTTGCAGAATTATGTGCTGCATCTTCCTCAAAACTATGACACCCTGAACATCCTAAAGAAAGATCAACAATAGGTGGCTGATATTTGATGGTAAGTTCCTCCGCATCCCTAGTCAATTTGTCAATCCAATTAGCTTCGAATAGGCGCCTCAGTGAAAGGGTAGCAGTACCACAACCTCCTCTAGCTTTTGGAGGACAAGGAATGCTGCCATTTGTCTCTGCTCTCCAAGCAATAGTTTCTGGTGGTGTATCGACCATTTCCTCATTACCACTAGTAGGGATATCTTCGGAATGAACTCCATTTCTAAGTTCTGTGCAACAAGTGAGACAGAGATCGTACCGACAATAAGGATTGAAACAACTTCTGTGGAAATTGACAATGGACGTATTGCAGTTGTCACTGTGAAACAACAAAATCGACAGACCCGAATGAAAATTAATAAATCACATTATGGTAAATAAGACGAGTAAAATTTTACAAAGTTAGATATATGAGATAATTGGAGTTCAAGCTGAAATTAATTCAGATGAGTGAGTACCTATCTGTGGTAATTATAAAAAAAAAACACAAATACCGGTGCCAAAATAAAGAAAATGGTTAATCAAAGTTCTGCTGCTAAACAATTGTCATGCTCAAAAATTGACTTGCAGTAGGCTTTGACATATGTTATATGACAAAGAAAAGAACAAAAAAAAGGGTTCAGTAAACAGTATTTATACATGTCAGAAAGAATGTAAATAGATAGTATCATGTAACAATAGTAGTTAAAGTATATTCTTGCTTATAAAAAGAAGGTAACTGAAAATCTTTATATCATGTAAAAAGAGTTGTTTTTGTATAATATAGCTTTACTATGTAGTTTAAACCTGTGGCTTTGATCATATGCCTTGCATTTCTCTTCTCTTCTCAACATGATATGTAAAGCCTAACTATAGACAGCCAGTTCATTGGAGAGAGACTTTATCAGGTGACATCACCAAGCCTTTGAGAGATCTTCAGACAAGTTATAAATGTAATTACCTTTGTGTATAAGATTTATATGTTTCAGCTTGAGGAAGAGCGTTGAAAAGAAGGTGAATAGATATTGTATCATGTATTTGCGGTAGAATGTATGTCATTGTATTTATTGTTTCATATCTATATAAAATAGCTTTGCTCTATAGTCTAAACAAGGATTTTATTACACATCTTTCTCAATTTCTCTTCTCTCTCAACAAAAATGAATAGGAAAGGAATGAATGTGTCACAGCATCAATACAGGCATTAGAAGAAAACATATATGTAGATAACCAATTACTTTGAAAGGCAACTAATGTAATAGTTGAATTGTTTAGGAAAACACGGCTCCATGATTGGTTCTAATTATACTTCTTACTCAAGCAAATATAAATATTTTCCTGTTCAGATCATAATCATAATGCAGTGAATTAAAAATAATGCTTGAACAATAACATGAGGGAAAAAGGTTCATAACATACAAAATTTTACTATAAACCAAGAGGGTCTGCGAGATAATACCAATAAACTCGATCATCATCATCAACTGCTGCCTGCAGAATATCCTCCTCTTCCACCATCAGGGAGCCTGAGGAAACAGCACAATATTGTACATTTGAAATCATTGGTCCAACAACTTGATAACACTAACAAAATCAAATCAGAGTACCGTGAATGCTTGCTTCTACTTCCAATTCTGATTTCTGCTCCCGTTGGATATGTTGGAGTAAAGGCAGAGTTTTCTTAAGCAAGTACAACAATTTCAGTAATTTGACATCTGCATCTGCTTCGCCATTCCCATTCTGTGGATAAATAATTCATTTCACGTGAAATGCAAAAGCACAAAAAGTAATGGAATGCGTAATAGAATGCAAGAGAATGAAAGCACACACCATCGTCGATATAGTTTTCTTCAAGCACAGTCGGCAATTGCAATAATCAAGACAAAAGGGACAAGCAGTCTCTATCTCCTCTCTAGTTTTATCTTGGTACCTATATTATTCAAATTTAAACATCATAAGAAAACCAGAGCCTGTCTGCAATCAGTAACCTAATTTTAGTTATCAAAAATATTAGCTGGTGTTTGTAAAGCTATACTCTTTTGAAGTTAATAAAACTATTTGTCTCCCATGAACCATTCTAGTTGGATGTGCCAAAAATAATAATTAACCTAACAAGTGAAATTCATCGGAAAGTAGAACACCGGACAAAAATCAGTTTAGTTAACATTACCACTTTGCTATGCACTCGTAACAATATTTCTTTCTTTTGCACTTGGTACAAACAACAATTCCAGTCCTACTTTTCTTCCAGCACTGATGGCACCTTGAATTCCTTGGCTCCTTTTTGGTCTCTGGGTCACCCTACAAAGAGAACAAATGAGTTCAAACTGAGAATTTTGAGTAAAGAAAGAATCAAATTTAAAGTCAAAAGAGAAACATTTCAATGCTAAGGTACTAATAAAAACTATAATGAATGGACGAGAATGTAACTTCAAGCGCAACTCACCATCAAATCTGAAGATTCCAATTCATGATCTATAGTTTCTTCCACCTCATTTTCACAAAAAGTTTCTTCCATTTCAACATCCTGAGAAGTCTTGTGGTTGGTTAGCAATGTTCTTAGTCTTTCACTGCACCTCTTATGGACATTGCCAGATTTGCTCATCAACCCTTTTGTTATCTTTTCAATTCCGGAGTCCTTTGAGCACTCAAGGACAAAATCTGACTTTTCTTCCTTATTTACTGGATCTTCTAGCGGTGAAATGGATTCCTCTTTTATATGCTTCTGTGGCATAATCATACTCAAAGCTCCATCAACACGAGTACTCTTCAGTACTTTCAATCTGTAAAGCCAATTGAGACGCAGCCTCCTTTTGCTTTTTCCCTGAACCCTTTGGCCTACCACGCCTTTCAATCTTCGTATCCAATCGAACAACAATCTCTTTTGGCTTTTTGCCAGAACCCTTAGACCTACCACGCCTTTCAATCTTCGCATCCAATCGAACAGCTATATCCTTTGGCTTTATGCCAGAACCCTTTGGCCTACCACGCCTTTTTTTCTCCTTATGTAACTTGTTTCCAGCTTCACCGGCTATATTTTTCTTCTTATTTTTTTTAGACCCCTTTGGTCGACCTAGCTTTGGTTTAAGATTTTGAACCTCATCCTGAACAAGGGTTTGGACAGGCAATTCCTGATATTCTAGTATTTTCTTCTTGTTCTTTGCCCCCTTAGGTCGACCACACTTAATGACAATCTCCTTTTGACATTTATAACCTTTTGGTCGACCACGCTTCTTAGGCCTCGCAATCTCACCGGCACCAGCAACTTCATTATTAACCTCTAGGACAATCTCCTTTCCACATTTTGAACCTTTTGGTCGACCACGCTTCTTTGGCCTCACTATCTCACCAGCAACTTCATTACTAACCTCCGCGACAATCTCCTTCCCACATTTTGACCCTTCCGGTCGACCAAGCTTCTTAGGCCTTGCAATCTCGCCAGCACCAGCAACTTCACTGCTAACCTCCTCAACATTCTTCTCTTTGTTTACTGAATCCTTTGGTCGACCACGCTTCCTTGGTTCTGGAATCTCACTAACCCCATCAATTTCATAACCAACCGCCAAAATAATCTGCCTTCCACGCTTCCAATCTTCCGGTTGACCACGCTTCTTTGTCCTCGCAATCTCGCCCGTGTCCACACCTTCCTGATCAGCCTTACCAGAAAACACTGATTTCTCAGTCTCTAAAATTTCAACAGCTGTTCCAACGTTACCACTTCTACAAATAGTTTCTCCATTCATGGCTAAGTCAAGCTCTTTCTTCTTAATCTTATTCTTAGAACCCTTAGGCCTACCTCTCTTAGCCAATGGTTTCGAGGCTTCACCTCTTGCCTCCTCATTGATGGAAACTCCTCCACTTAATAACATTTCCATTCCCTCTTCCACACCAATAGCCCCCATCTTGTTACTTGACTCGGAAACCGTTAATATACTACCAACATTTTTTTCACCTTCAACCTTACCACACTGACTTAGATTTCCCACACCTCTAAAATCATAAGCACTTTCACCACCCAACCCTTGAAAGCCAGTTCCACCACCAATCAAATTCACATCTTCGTCACAAACCCTACCTTGAGAAAGAAGAGCTTGAAAACTCCTATCGTACAAATTCCCAAAACCACCTCCTTCACCAATCAACCCATTAATTCCATCAGAACCAAAACCAAGTGAATCATGTCCACAAACACCATCAACACCATTTCCATGATCATCTTTACCAACACCAGAAACACCACCACCATTTCCAAATACACCTACACCACCCCATTGCTGACCTAAACCAACAACCCTATTCCTATCCTCAACAAACCCACCTACAAATTCAACTCCATCACCCAAAAACTGACCTAAATTCCCACTCCCTTGCCCAAACCTCCCACCTTGCTGACCATCCCCTTGTTGCCAAAGATTAAAACTTTCACAAACAATACCAGCATTAACACCACCATTCACTTCACCATCACCAAAAACCCCTCCAAATCCCTCAACAACACCATGATCATCACCACCAAACAGCCCTTTACCTCCATTATCATGATCATCAACAACAACCCCATTTCTTACTCCACCATTCTTTTCAACAGAACTACTCCAATTCCTGCTTTTGGTATACTCATGATGCCTTTCACAATAGGTTTTTCCAGATAAAGCTTGCTCTTTGCACCTCCATTCATGTGACCCTTTTCTATTACCCCTCCTAAACTCATCATCACCAGTTTCATCCATTGAAAAACTAAATTTGAGAAGTGGGTTTTGAGTGAAAAATGTTAAAAGTATGAATTTTTACTTTCAACTATGAATGAATTATGGATAATGAAATTTGGACAATAGAATCATCATCATCATGCATTGAAAATGAAGAAGTTAGGAAGACAGAGAAGGGTAAGTAATAAAACACAGTGTTCAATGTAGAGAGAGAGAGAGAGAGAGAGAGAGAGAGAGAGTACTGAGTAGGACAGTGGGAAGAGAGAGAAAGTGTTGTCTTTTGGGAATCTAGCGACGACAAAGTTTGGAAAAGTCGAAGGTACTGTGAAAAGGACAGATAGTAATCAGTTATGATTATTATTGGGGCAAAGTTTATACATTTGATAGATAAATCTTATCAATATTTTCATCTCTAAACTAAAATAAACATGTACTAATTGCAATAATTCTATTCTATGGTCAAATTAGCATTTTCATTAAACAATTTATTTTCCTCTCCAAATATTAATTACTTGATGTAATAGTATTTTTTGAATTGACCGTTTGAAAATGATAAGTAATTAATTTTTTTAAGGATATTTTTAGGCTATTTAATTTGTTTATGTATAGAAAATTATACATAAATGAAAAATCATGGAAAAACAATGTGTGTGGTTCCTTTAAAAAAAAACAATGTGTGTCGTTAACATTTTCTGGATAGCAAAAATTTTATTTATAGATCTAGAAGATAATATGATATGTATGACCTTTTGAACTTTTTATAGAAGATACATGGTTTTTGATGCTGTGAAATCAAAAGTGTCAAAACAAATAGTATAAAATCATGTTCATTGTCATGACACGTTTTATCATGTTTTGCCACTTTATTTGAAACGACTTTGAAAACTGCATGTCGCAAAATAAAAGTCCATATTTTTAATCCCACGAGTGGGAAAACCTCACTCAAGTCAAAACATGCATGTTTTTCTCTTACACATATGTCCACCAAAACATCCATTGGTTTAAGTGTCAATCTTTCCTCTGGTGGATCAATCAAGAAGTTCATAGGCGGCTTTTTCTTCGCATATACTTTTGTCCATCTAAATATATCAAAAAGAAAATCTCCAACAAAGGCATGCATGTATTTGAAATCTACAAGCTCATTACAATTAACTATTTGCCCCATTTAAATTCGGCCATAACGAGCATATGGTTTTATCGGGTCTGACCGAAAAACCCTATTAAGTTACGAGCCCTAAAAAACTACTTGAACTCAACCTTGCGAGTTGCGGGCTAAACAAGTCTAAAATTTCTTACAAGCATTGCTTTTTATTTATACTACAAATATAATTAAAAAAACAAAAGAGAAAATTAAGAAACGTGAATGTTTTGGAGAGGCACAACCCATTCAAATTTATGAGCTTTCAACTTAAAGCTAAGTCTTTTCAAATTTTATAATTCATAAAAAGTTGAACTATTTTCTTTCTTTTAGTGTATATATGAATTGATTTGCCTTGTAATTGAGTGTATCAAATAAATATGTTTGTGTGACGAGAGAAAGGTAATGTCCTCACTACTTCATAAATATCAAAATTTATTTATTTTAACATTTATAGTTATGTGGGTCAAATGGGAAACTCATGGCCTATAAGGCTAGTTCTAATGGGTAACAGGTTATTTTAGACCGGACTAAAAAGTCTTGAAAAAATTCGGCTGAAATTTTAAGGCTAAACCCCTACATTTTATTGAGGTTGGTGGACTGGTCCATACGTGCTAGCCCATTTTGACAGCTCTAGTGGTCCACATAGATACTTAAAAACACCTTACGAGTGACCACAAACACTACTAAACTCATCAATGAGAAATATGGAATCATGAGACGATGTCTGAGGATAGTACGATACTCTACTAGTGACATATGTTGGTCTAACTTATCAATGGAGATAGCTAGAAGTAAATTATGAACAGGTGATGCTTAAGAACATCCAAAAACTACTTTCTTTCTTATCCATGTTTAATTTTATTGAACATTGAAAATTACATATAGGTAAGAATAAAATCCATCCACAAAGGTGACAAATAAAAAGAAATTGAGGAAGTGTCTGTCAACACAAAATGAAAGTTACAGTTAAAAAAATTAAAAATATTTTAAATTTAAACTCAAGATATTTATCACTTCCCATGTTTCTTGTAATAAGCACTCCAAACTTTTTTCACATATACTAAAAAAATTGTTTGTATTTTGTATGTTGATCTTCCAATAATACTCTTTATGTATTAGTGTGTAACTTTAACATTTCAATTTTAAGATTAATTTCTTAAAAAAAAATCAATTATTAATATTAATAAGGAGTATGTTTAGAGAAGAAATAAATAAATGCATCTAGTAAATTGCATAGGGGCTTACTTATATCTAGAGACAAAAAAAATTCTTCAGATGGGACTTATAATGAGAGACGGATGGAGGACCAATCGTCTATTAACCTTTTACAAATTCAATCATCTATTGCAATCACTAACTAAAGTAAATACATAATCTTCCACCTTTTTAAACAAGCAAAATGAAAATTCTAATGAACGCCTTCAGAAAACTCTTTAAAAACCTTAAATAATACTTTTTTATGGTCATTTATGTATTAATTGCATTGAAAATTGAAGTGTATAATTTTTCAAGTCAAATACTTCAATTTGTAAGCAAAAGTCGCCGAATTCAACTTTATGGTTTTTTTTTCTTTGAAAAATACCTCTTACTAATTGTCATATTTTATACGAGTGCATAGTCTGAATGTAACTTTAATGTTAATCTTCCAATTATATATAATTAATCTTTTACATTAAAGTTACATTCGAACTATGCACTCATATAAAATAATTTAAGTATGTTGATCTTCCAATAATTTTTATATAATAATCTTCCTTCGCAAATATATGTAAAAGATTTTTTTACATATATTATAGTAATTATAACTAACTTCTTAATACGTGTGAAGCAAGATTATTATATAAAAATTATGGTAATTCTAAATTAGGCAATTTACTAATGACTTAGTCAAATTCCTTCAAATTCTTTCCATTTACCTCTTTTTTTTACTGCTTAAATTCTACAATAAATTATTGATTCCAATAATTTAAAAATATTAGTTGATTTATATACAATTATTTTAGGAAATTGATTTATATACAATTATTTTAGGAAAGTTTTTAAATAGAAATTTTAGGAGTAGATGTTTTTTTTAGAAATTCATTTTTTTAAGGTGAATAAGTGGGGTGTCTGAGGTTCCAACTCTGACACATGCATATATTTATAATGTCCCTAGCGACTGAGCTAAGGTCACAGAGAATTTAGGAGTAGATGTTAATTCAACCGAATGTGGTTAAGAAAAAGACACTATGAGTTGGGTATTTATGCACACAAAGATATACATGTATAGTCATTTTTTTAGAGGATATATGTGTATAGTCATATAAATTATAAATATATTCTCTAGAATGATTTACAGTGCTTTCTAAAATCACAATTTTTATCATTTATATTTTCTATAGCTTGTTTCAGCTACTAGAAAAACGCAAATTAGAGACGGATTTTAGGGAGGGAAAAAATCCCTCACTAATTGTGACAGGTTTTAGAGACGGATTTTCATATTCACCACAAAAATCGAGTGGACAAACATTAGTGACGGAAAAGATTAATTATCCCTCACAAAAATTCCGTCACTAAATCCCTCACAAAATTGATGAGTTAAACTTTTGTTGCGGAATTTGAGACGGAATTTATCCTTCTCTAATTTTTCCCTCACTAAATCCATCAGTAATTTCAACTACATAGTTAGTGAGGAAATTAATCCCTCACAAACCAATATTGAAATTCACTTTTAGCTTTCCCTTCTCTGGTACTAACATTCCCCCTCTTTTATGAGAAAGCCTAAAATCAAAATTTTTTCCCCCAAATTAACTTAACCCACTGTTGAGTATTTTGGTGTTGGCTGCATGTTTTGGTAAATCCAATGTGTTGAATAGTAGCATCTCCATGTCTAGAACAAATCTTTAGTTGCAAGTTTTTCATTTTGAAAGCTGTTCAGAAGCTGAAAATTCCATCAGAAGCTGAATGTATCTTCAGAAGCACTGTAGCACTTCAGAAGCTGAATTCAGAGTCTAATGTCAGCGTTGACTTTGGTTGACTTCTTCAGAAGCTGATCTTTTTCAAGTTGTTTCTGCGCGAATCTTGGCAAGATTTAAACAGGAATTATCCTCGTATATTGCTTCTAGAATGCTGTTTATTTTGGAGAAGATCTTATTGAAGATTTGGTTCAGTTTCATGAACTTCGTATTTTTCTGTTACAATCTTATTAAGATTCCTTCCTGGTTTATTTGTTTCCTTATTGGACCAATCATAATTCAGAAACAAATCAATTTGGAAGATTGGATTGGGTTTTATGCTGTTTGTTGAAGGTTATAAAAGGAGGAGTGCTGCTGCTTTCAAGACTTACGTTTTTAGAGTTATAATTCAGAAATTGAGTCTGTGTGTTAAACTTAGAGTTTTATTTGTGCACCACTCATTGTTTGAGTTGGTTTTAGTGTTTTTATTGAGTTGTAAATTCATTCTAAGCCTGTAGGTACGAATGAAGGTTTGTTGTTGAAGTTTTATTCAAAAACAGGGTAGTTTTCAGGGTTGTTCAAGTAGCTGGGTTGCAGTTGCTTGAATAGGAAGTTAGTGGTTTCTAATACTCAACGTGTTGGGTAGAATTCAAGACTAGGAGGAAGTTAATTGCTTAGGCTGGGAACTGGGAGTCAGTGTCTTGAGTCATAAGGATTAATTCCTATAGTGGAATTCCTTCCTGGATTGGTATCCCCCAGAGTAGGAGGTGTTTACTCCGAACTGGGTTAACAAACCTTGTGCATTCTTTAGCTTTCCTGCACTTTTATTTTCTGCTGCTTAACTGTTTTTAATTGTGCTAAGTTATAGTTCATAACCTGTTTGGTTCAGAACCAGTTTACTCTGTGTTATTGCCTGGCCAGAATTTCATTTGGCATCAGAGCAGGCACCCTGCCTGTGTTTTGGGTGAGTTCCAGGGGTATTAATTTCTGGCAAGCATGGATAGAGAAGGAGGCTATGTCAACAGACCACCCCTACTTGATGGCACAAATTATGAGTACTGGAAATCCAGAATGTGTGCATTTCTAAAGTCCATTGACAGCAGAACTTGGAAAGCTGTGCTTAAAGGCTGGGATCATCCTGAGGTTTTGGACAAAGATGGTAACAAAACTGGAGTTTTGAAGCCTGAAGAAGAATGGACCAAAGCTGAAGATGACTTGTCTCATGGGAATTCAAAAGCCTTAAATGCTATATTCAATGGTGTTGATAAGAATATGTTCAGATTGATCAAACAATGTACTATTGCAAAGGATGCTTGGGAAATATTGAAAACAACCCATGAAGGAACTTCTAAGGTGAAGATGTCCAGGCTCCAGTTGCTGACCACCAAATTTGAGAACTTGAAGATGATGGAAGATGAAACTATTCAGGACTTCTACATGAATGTGCTGGACATGGCTAATTCTTTTGATTCACTTGGGGAAAAGATGTCTGATGAAAAGATAGTAAGAAAAATCCTCAGGTCTAAGCCCAGAAGATTTGATATGAAGGTCACAGCAATTGAGGAGGCTCATGATATTTCTACTATAAAGGTTGAAGAGCTCATTGGTTCTTTGTTGAACTTTGAGACTGCTTTTTGTAAACAGCCTGAGAAGAAAGGAAAAGGTGTAGCTTTTACTGTGAATTCTAAAGCTGATGATCAACAAGAGTCTGATAAGGATGACTTATCAGAAGCTCTAGTGTTGCTGGGAAAACAATTCAACAAGATTCTGAAGAATGTTGACAGAAGAGCCAAAGCCAAAGGATAGAACTTCAGATTCAACAACAAGAAGCAACAAACTGATGTGAAAAAGACCAAGTCTGAGGAGAAAAGTAATTAAGCTAAAGGTGTGCAGTGCTATGAGTGTGAGGGTTATGGACATATCAAAATTGAATGTCCTACTTTTCTTAAGAAGCAGAAGAAGAAGAGCCTAGTTGTTGCATGGTCTGATGATGATTATGAAGAAGATGCTGTAAGTGAATCTGGTATGTGTGATACTGGTCTGGTGGTAAGGTCAGGAGCTAATTCAAAGACTGAAGCAGTTTTAGAGTCTGAAACATTTTCAGAGTCTGACTTAGAGTCTGAAGCTTCATCTGTGTCTGAAGCTGCTAAAACCTCATATGACGAACTAGCTGACAACTACAGCAAGCTTTATACCAGAAGTGCTGAGATTTGCAAACAAGTTCTGGATCAGAAGGAGACTATTTTTCAACTGGAGGCTGAAAAAGGAGAACTTCTAGTGCAGAATTCAGAATTAAAAGAAGAAGTGAACCAGCTAAATTCCCAACTTGAGCATATGAAAAAGCAGGTTAGAATGATGAATACTGCTACTGATGTGTTGGAGGAAATTTTAGATGCTCAGAAACAAGGAAAAACTGTTTAGGATTTGTGGATGAGAGTCTGAACCTCAAGCAGAAAAGTCCAGTTATACAGTTTTTTCCTGCTACTCAGACTCATGATCCTATAATTGGAACATCTAAGATGAGACCTCAGAAGGTAGCCCAGATACAAAGCCAGAAGCAAACTCAGATGAGACCTCAGATGCAAGGTCAGAAGCAAGCCCATATGCAAGCTTATAAGCATGCTCAGAAGCAACCCCAAAAGTTCAACAGAAGGAGGAGAAACCATATCTGGATATGTCATCATTGTGGTAAGAAGGGACATATTAAACCTTTTTGCTTTAAGTTATATGGCTATCCTGAACATTTTCAATATAGAAGAGTGCAACTAGCTGCAACCATAAACAATGTTCAAAAGGTGTGGAAGCCTAAAGTTCAGAATGTTGGCCTTATAACTCATACTTCATTGAGAGCCACCTCAAAAGAAGACTGGTATTTTGATAGTGGGTGTTCAAGACACATGACTGGTGTTAAGAAGCTGCTGAGTAATATAAGACCTTATTCCAGAAGCTATGTGACATTTGGAGATGGAGTAAAAGGTCAGATTCTGGGTATTGGTGATTTGATCAGTGAAGGTTTGCCCAGACTTAATGATGTGCTACTGGTGGAAGGATTAACTTCTAATCTGATCAGTATTAGCCAACTTTGTGATCAAGACTTGAAGGTTAATTTCAATAAGCAAGAGTGCTTTGTGACTGATCAAGAAGATAAGATTCAGATGAGGGGCTGCAGACCCAAAGATAACTGTTATCTATGGGTGTCTGAAGAAGAAAGAAGCCTGACTTCTTGTCTCATGAGCTCAGAAGAGGAAGTCAAGCTCTGGCACCAGAAACTGGGTCATCTGCATCTGAAAGGCATGAAAAAAACCCTAAGTACAGAAGCTATCAGAGGTGTACCTGATCTGAAGATCAATGAGGACAGTGTTTGTGGTGATTGTCAAATTGGGAAACAAACAAGAAAGTCTCATCCCAGATTAGTTCACCAGGTAACTGCTAAAGTACTAGAACTTGTTCATATGGATTTAATGGGGCCTATGCAAGTAGAAAGTATTGGAGGAAAAAGGTATGCATTTGTAATGGTAGATGACTACTCAAGATTCACATGGGTTAATTTTGTTAGAGAGAAGTCTGATACTTTTGAAGTGTTTAAAGACTTATGCATTCAATTACAAAGAGAGAAGGATTGTGGTATTGTCAGAATCAGAAGTGATCATGGCAAAGAATTTGAAAACAAGAGTTTCTCAGAATTCTGTGCTTCTGAAGGTATAAAACATGAGTTTTTTGCACCTATCACACCTAAGCAAAATGGTGTAGTTGAGAGGAAGAATAGGACATTAGCAGAATGTGCAAGGGTTATGCTACATGCAAAGAAGCTGCCTTATATGTTTTGGGCTGAAGCCATGAATACTGCCTGCTATATCCATAACAGAGTTACTTTGAAGAAGGGAACAGCTTGTACCTTATATGAATTATGGAAAGGGAGAAAGCCAGCTGTGAAATACTTTCATGTGTTTGGGAGCAGATGTTACATCTTGGCTGACAGGGAAAATAGAAGAAAACTGGATCCTAAGTCTGATGAAGGTATATTCTTGGGATATTCAGTAAACAGCAGAGCCTATAGGGTGTTTAACTCAAGAACTAAAGTTATGATGGAAAGGATAAATGTTGTTATTGATGATCTGTCTGCTGAGAATGAAAAGGATAAGTCTGAAGTTATTCTAGAGTCTGAAGCCTCAGAAGAACAAACTTCAGAAGCAGAAAATCATCCAGAGTCTGAAGAAGCAGAAGTGCATCCAGATCATGATCCTACCAATAAAGGGCCATCAATTAGAGTTCAGAAGGATCATCCTAAGGAGCTTATCATTGGGAGCTTGGATCAAGGGGTTAGAACCAGGAGATCAGACTCAGCTGCTACTGATTCTTGTTTTGTGTCTAAGTTTGAACCCAAAAATGTGAAAGAAGCCCTAACAGATGAATTTTGGATTGAAGCTGTGCAAGATGAGTTGAATCAATTCAAAAGGAGTGAAGTATGGGATCTTGTTCCAAGACCTGAAGGGCTGAATGTGATTGACACTAAATGGATATACAAGAATAAAACAGATGAAAATGGTACTGTGGTCAGAAACAAGGCAAGGTTGGTTGCTCAGGGTTATACTCAAGTAGAGGGATTGGATTTTGATGAAACCTTTGCACCTATGGCCAGACTAGAGTCCATAAGATTACTGTTGGGTGTATCCTGCATTCTCAAGTTCAAGCTATTTCAGATGGATGTGAAGAGTGCATTTCTGAATGGATATCTGCAAGAAGAAGTTTATGTAGAACAGCCTAAGGGTTTTCTGGATCATCAGTTTCCAGATCATGTGTACAAGTTGAAGAAAGCTTTATATGGATTAAAGCAAGCACCAAGAGCATGGTATGAAAGACTGACTCAGTTTCTTGTTGCTCAAGGATACAGAAAAGGTGGTTCTGATAAGACTTTGTTTGTGAAAGATCAAGATGGAAGTCTGATGATTGCTCAGATCTATGTTGATGACATAGTGTTTGGTGGAATGTCAGATAAAATGGTTCAATTGTTTGTTCAGCAGATGCAATCTGAATTTGAAATGAGTTTAGTTGGTGAGCTGACATACTTTCTTGGATTGCAAGTCAAGCAAATGGAAGATACAATCTTCATTTCTCAGAGTAAATATGCCAAGAACATAGTGAAGAAATTTGGAATGGAATCTGCTGCTCATAAGAGAACACCTGCTGCTACTCATCTCAAATTAACTAAGGATGAACATGGAGTTTCAGTAGATCAAAGTCAATATAGAAGTATGATAGGAAGCTTATTGTACTTGACTGCAAGCAGACCTGATATCATATTTGTTGTTGGAGTATGTGCAAGATATCAAGCTGATCCTAAGATGAGTCATCTGACACAAGTTAAAAGGATCCTGAAGTATGTGAATAGCACAAGTGACTATGGAATCATGTATTCACACAGTTCAAGTTCTGAACTGGTGGGATATTGTGATGCTGGCTGGGCTGGAAGTGCTGATGATAGGAAGAGCACCTCAGGAGGTTGTTTCTTTTTGGGAAATAATCTAATTTCTTGGTTCAGCAAGAAACAAAACTGTGATTCATTGTCAACTGCTGAGGCTGAGTATATTGCTACTGGGAGTAGTTGCTCACAACTGGTGTGGATGAAGCAAATGCTTGAAGAATACAACATTGAACAAGGAACTATAACCCTATTTTGTGACAATCTGAGTGCAATTAACATCTCTAAGAACTCTATTCAGCACAGCAGAACTAAACATATAGATATCAGACACCACTTTATCAGAAACCTTGTGGAGGACAAGATTGTTCAGCTGGAACATGTGGATACTGAGAATCAAATTGCCGACATTTTCACAAAGGCTTTAGATGCTAAACAGTTTGAAAATCTGAGGAGCAAGTTAGGTGTTTGTTTACATGAAGAATTATAGCAATTACTGCAAACTGGATGTGAGGAAGATAGAGTACCTACCAGTTATGCTCATGCTGAGTGTGATCCTGCATCTGAGTTTGATAGTTTTCCAGGATCTGTGTTACTTGTTTTGATTTTATTCCCTATTTGAAGTCTGAGATTTGTCAGAATTTTGTGGCTAAAAAGGGGGAGATCAAAATCTTATGTTTGAGCTGTTCAGAATTAGAAGATGTGTTGCTGCTCAGAATTAGTTCAGATTTCAGATGTTCAGCTTTCAGTACTATTCAGAAGTTATTTGAGAAGCTCAGAGTTCAGAACCAATGCAACAAAAGTTGTCAAGATGTTATTGAGGGGGAGTGTGTGTCTCAGGGGGAGTATATGGTTATTAAAATCCTGAGTGTTTGTGATCCTGAAGTGTTACTGCAGTTCAGAATTAAGGGGGAGTTTTTAATATTGGATGCTGAGTTGCAGGGGGAGTGTTGTGGAGCTTCAGGAGTGTTTGTGATGATCAGGAGTTGATCAGTAATTGGTTTATGTGTGCTTCAGGAGTTCAGAAGCTGAAGTTGTTGTTTAACATAGCTCAGAAAGTGTTTTGTCCGCTGCCTAATTTATGTGCTATGTTATATTGTTGTGAAGTTCTTCATTGATGAGCATGTGTTATGGGAGATTGAAGAACTTGGATGTGTGAACATTGGTTTTAGCCAAAAATTTGCCAAAGGGGGAGATTGTTGAGTATTTTGGTGTTGGCTGCATGTTTTGGTAAATCCAATGTGTTGAATAGTAGCATCTTCATGTCTAGAACAAATCTTTAGTTGCAAGTTTTTCATTTTGAAGCTGTTCAGAAGCTGAAAATTCCATCAGAAGCTGAATGTATCTTCAGAAGCACTGTAGCACTTCAGAAGCTGAATTCAGAGTCAGATGCCAGCGTTGACTTTGGTTGACTTCTTCAGAAGCTGATCTTTTTCAAGTTGTTTCTGCGCGAATCTTGGCAAGATTTAAACAGGAATTATCCTCGTATATTGCTTCTAGAATGCTGTTTGTTTTGGAGAAGATCTTATTGAAGATTTGGTTCAGTTTCATGAACTTCGTATTTTTCTGTTACAATCTTATTAAGATTCCTTCCTGGTTTATTTGTTTCCTTATTGGACCAATCATAATTCAGAAACAAATTAATTTGGAAGATTGGATTGGGTTTTATGCTGTTTGTTGAAGGTTATAAAAGGAGGAGTGCTGCTGCTTTCAAGACTTACGTTTTTAGATATAATTCAGAAATTGAGTATGTGTGTTAAACTTAGAGTTTTATTTGTGCACCACTCATTGTTTGAGTTGGTTTTAGTGTTTTTATTGAGTTGTAAATTCATTCTAAGCCTGTAGGTACGAATGAAGGTTTGTTGTTGAAGTTTTATTCAAAAACAGGGTAGTTTTCAGGGTTGTTCAAGTAGCTGGGTTGCACTTGCTTGAATAGGAAGTTAGTGGTTTCTAATACTCAACGTGTTGGGTAGAATTCAAGACTAGGAGGAAGTTAATTGCTTAGGCTGGGAACTGGAGTCAGGGTCTTGAGTCATAAGGATTAATTCCTATAGTGGAATTCCTTCCTGGATTGGTATCCCCCAGAGTAGGAGGTGTTTACTCCGAACTGGGTTAACAAACCTTGTGCATTCTTTAGCTTTCCTGCACTTTTATTTTCTGCTGCTTAACTGTTTTTAATTGTGCTAAGTTATAGTTCAGAACCTGTTTGGTTCAGAACCAGTTTACTCTGTGTTATTGCCTGGCCAGAATTTCACCCACAAAGAGGAACTCAGTACAAAAACTGAATCCTCATACGCTCACCGCACTAGATCTACGCTCCTAGCTCCTGGCTTGTTCCACCGTTCCTGGCTTGTTCCACTATTGACCACCGTTCCTGGCTTGTTCCACTAGCTCTATGCTTACCGCGCACCGCACTAGCTCTACGCTCACCGCGCACTTGCATCATCCATCTCACCCTTCTCACAGTCCTTCAGCGCCGCCGTCCTTCATCAGCCGAATTGGGCCGTCCTTCTCACCGTCCTTCATCAGTCGTCCTCTCCTCTCTTCCTTCATCAGCCGTCCAAACAAAATGGGCCATTTTTTCTTCTAGGTATTTTACTAAAACCCTGAATTCCTAATTTTTCTGAAACCCTAATCTTTTGTTCTTTGAAATTCGAATCTAATCTTATAATTTACCTATGAGTTAGTTTGATTTATGGTTTGATTTTATATTTGGACAAAAATATGTATAAATCACTAATCCCCCATTTCTATTTTGAACTTGTATTTCGTCTCATCATTAGAATCTGAAAATACCATTTTTGTTGATAATTGGATTTAAGTTGAAACTGATTAAGATATAATTTAATGGTAGAGGCTGTTATGTTAAAGCAGTAGACATGCCTTTCATATCGATTTAAGTTGTGAATGAAATTTCTAATGTTGTGAACAAGTTAGTGATATTGTCACATGATAATAATCTAAGAAAATAGAATTAATTGAAAGTAACCACATGTATTGGTGTGTTGGTGTATATTTTGACCCACATTTAATTTGAAGTGTCGATGTTATATAGTTGATTACTTGGTCTGAAAACTGGTTATTGTCTATTGAAAAGGTTTGTTGTGAGAAATTTATATATTTAGTAGTTTTTAGCCTACAATCATAGTTCATAAGGTTAGTAAGCATTTCATTGTATTCCTAAACATAACGTGGCCCCAAAAAAGTATAATTTTTCTATTGAAAACAAGAAAGAGAATTGTATTATTGTATGCAAATGAATAGGAAGATGTATGAAAACAACAGAGAGATGAACCCCACGTTGTTTACCTTCCATTATTTGCCTCATGTGAAGAAAACACTAATTATAGCACGTTTTGTGTGTTGGTCTGGTCATACACCCTGCTTTGAAAGTTAATAATGCTTTATTGTTGCCAGTTTAGTTATTTACATTGTTCACATGTTGTGTCTTTTTTAAGTGAGATACCTGATTTAATGCTTTTGCTATTCATGAGTTCTCAATTTCATGTATGTGTACTTTGTTGGGAACTTTGTTTCTATCCAAGGAGACTAAATGTTTGTAATGAATATATAACTTGTTTATATTATTTGTATTTCTTAAAATTCATATGACAGATGCCAGCAATATTTCTCACACGCCACAACAAAACACTCGAACACAATTGGTTAAATTCATAGTTCATGTGATGACAGGCTGTTGTCACAAAGTATAAGAAAAAAGAGAGTATTGTCTGTCATTATTTTTTAAAATTTTTCTCTCCTCACTTAAAGCACTCATTTTCTGCCTCCAAACTCAAAAAAGACAGCTACCACCGCAACCGATTGCTACTTTTCTAGAGTTCACTGTGTGCCAAAATTCCTATGTGTCATGACATGCCATTTTCACAGTGACACATTTCCCTCTAAAATCTAGTGTACATTTTCTCTTTGCTTAATGTGAGTCTGCTGCTATGATCTGGAATCTATACCAGACAGCACTACTACCATTCTTCTACCATCATTTGAAGTGACTTTTGTTTGTTGTGAGGGATGAGGCATTGCATTTTGTGAACCTGTTTCTTTTTTTTTTAATCGACAAATATTAATTGTTAGCAAGTTATGTTAATAGTCAGAATTTGAACTATGGATCTCCTTATTGCTGTGAGTGTAGTATACACTGTCCTAGGTATCAAATTGCTATTGTAATGCAAATTAAAGGACAAACATTGTGAGGTGCTTCTCATATATACATAGAGCTAGTGAGCGTAGAGCTAGTGGAACAAGCCAGGAACGGTGGTCAATAGTGGAACTAACAATTGCTTAGCGGTCATACAAACAGCTTAGAGATTTCACACTAACTCATGATTATAAATAGCTTTTCATTTCATTTCTTTAGAAAATGTCAGATTTTTAAATTCGAGACATACATAGAGAAAAGATGAGCGACTAAGGAGGTAGGATAGCAAGGTGGGGAGAAGCTTGAGGAATCATTTTGTATTGTAAGGTTACCTTGAGTAGTTAATTATCATGTTGTTAGGATTTGATGTAGTTAATATTGAATCTTTTGTATACTTTTGATCGGGAGGTTATGTAAGTTCTTGTTATTTATGATATCAATGTGTTATTCTTGTTCTTAATTCTTCTCTGGCGTAAAACTCCAAAATTGTTCTTTTGATTTAATAAGTGCTTGGGAAAGATTGTTATATAATGAATTTAGAACAATTTCATCTAAGGATAGTAGCTACTATGAATATGGGTAAATTTACCGTCACAAACCGTTGTCGGAACTTAATTATATTGTACAATTTAGCTAAGCGAAGAATCATAAGTTAGTTAATTGATACAATAGATCTCTCGTCGCTTATCGAGAACGAAAACATATATAAAAAGTGACAAGTGAGGATATCATAGAAAGCTTGAAGAATATAAGGATATATAGAAAAATAGCTAACAAAAGTGTGATCTCAGCAACCTCATTTATCTCTTATTATCTTTTCTATTAATATGTGTATCACCTATATGCAAATAAGTAGATATTACACTTTACTTTAAACGATATTAATTGTTGAACGACGTTGATACACAACTTTTTCAATGTGATCGCCTCAAAAAATAAAAAATCAAATCCTTTAACTGCAATAAGAAATAGAAAAGGAGACAAAGGGCCATGTCTTAAATTAAATTTTAAACATGTTTTAATTTAAATTTTAAATAAAAAGTTAGAAACATATATAACCACCCTGAACGACCCTAAAATGTGCTAATATTCCATCATTAGTTTGTGGAAGGAGCGAACCATATGGCTAAGAGATGCAAAGGTGTTGATGGGATTGTAGAGGAGATTGATTCAGTATAGAGCACAATTATTTAGACAATAAATGTAGTAGAGTATTTAGTATGGACCACGTTATTTGGGTTGTGGTGGGTTGTATAGTACATTTCACAACTTGTGCTGTTTTTTTTTTTTAAAGAACTTGTGCTGTTGTTGGATAGTAGTAACACCTACCTTAATATTCGATTTTATAGACTAAATCACATATATTAAAAATTTGATACTAGTATTAAATTTTCTTTGTTTAATTGATGCTTGTCGCGTCGAATTTCGGATATCAAGCTATTGACTAGCATTGAATCACTAAATTTTAATCACGACTGAACTTTTAATTTTTCGGGGAAAAAGGAAAAAAGTTCGAAATTACCTTGAGAAAAAGATTTTAGGTTCGAAAGTCGATTATGCGAGGGGAAGGTATTAGCACCCCTCACATCCGTTGTACTCAACGGGAACCTCTTAGTTGGCTTAGGCTAAAAAATGTCTTTTGACGTTTTGCTTGCATGCTTAATCATATATATATGTAAAGGAAAAAGAAAATATAATGTGAGGTGAAGAAAGAGATAAAAACAAATGAAATAGAAAAAAGAAAAAAGATTTTTTAATAATGGGCTTGACAAGATGTCGATCTTGCTCCTACGTATCTCCCGGTAGTCGGAGAATTCAAAGCGTACGTAGTTCTTGAAAAAAAGTTTGTACGCTGGTTCGTTTTAGTTAAAAAAGATTTGTTCGTGTCCGAGCGAAAAAGTTTGAAAAAAAGAAGTAATGAAAGTAAATGTCAACTGTTCGGGTTGTTGCCGAACTGCCATTGACGACAAGGAATTAAAATGTCAACTGTCGGGTTGTGCCGACCTGCCATTGACGACAATGCATAAAAGTAAATGATTTGATAAAAGGATTTTGCACTCGGACTTGAACAAAGGTTTTAAAACGTACGAAGACGTACAAAGTTTTAAATGGTGAAAGATGGACGCTAAGGCGATAAACTCGCGCAAGGCGTAAATGTTTGAATAATAAAAAAACAGACGCACAGAGGCGTAAAAAAAAAGCTTGAAAATAAAGACAAACGCACGGAGGCGTTAAATTCGCGCAAGGCGTAAAAGTTGAAAGAAAACGTGCAAAGGCACGAAAAGTTCGGATTGACCACAAGGGCCAAAATGACAAACGCACGGAGGCGTACAATGTTTGAATTGACCACGGGGGCCAAGAAAAGTTTAAAATGGTCACGGGGGACCAAGAAAAGTTGGATTGGTCACGAGGGACCAAGAAAGGTTCAAATTGGTCGCGAGGGACCAAGAAAGGTTCAAATTGGTCGCGAGGGACCAAGAAAGGTTAAAATGCGTTGGACGCGTTGAAAATAGAATGACGATTGTCCGAGCAACGAGACATACGTCAAGCATTCGTACAACCGGGGAAAGGAGAGACATACGTCAAACCACCCTTTTTCATTCAAGTTTGGTTTGAATTTGAGAAAACGTATTTTTGGGGAAGCTAGAAAAGAATGACGATCGTCTAAGCAACGAGACATACGTCAAGTGTTTATCCGATCGGGGAAAGGAGAGACATACGTCAAACCACCCTTTTTCATTCAAGTTTCGCTTGAATTTTAAGAAAAAGTGTAAACTGGAATGAAAAAGGGTGGTTTGACGTATGTCTCTCCTTTCATAAACAATCTGCATTTTTTCTCCAATGTCATTCTCCAATAATGTTACAAAACAAAGCCCAATTTTATTGGCATTCCCCAGTGAGTCATCATTCACAAATACCAAATCATAACCAAAGCCCGACTTTGCTCGGCATCCCATCATAGTCACCAGTAAATGTTCCCCAAGTGTCATCCCCAATCCGGTTAGTCAAGTGATGTCACCCTTTTATGCCAAGTGGCAGTTCAAACGAACAGCTTGCGCATCTTTTTATCATGTTTTTGTGCCAAGTGGCAGTTCTTTAACGAACAGCTTGTGCACCCTTTCTCCCCAATTGAAGGGGCAATTCTGTAAGGAACGGCTTGTCAGCCGCATCCTCACTGTCGTCAATGTAAGGTTCGGTAGCCAATCCGGACAGTTGACATGTCTTTTATTTCCTGTCGTCAATGAACGGGTCGGTAACCAACCCGGACAGTTGACATGTCTTTTATTTCCTGTCGTCAATGAACAGTTCGGTAAACAACCCGGACAGTTGACATTTCTTTTTGTCGTCAATGAACGGTTCGGTAACCAACCCGGACAGTTGACATGTCTTTTTATTTCCTGTTGTCAATGTACAGTTCGGTAACCAACCCGAACAGTTGACATTTTATTTCTTGTCGTCAGTGGCAGTTCGGCAACAACCCGAACAGCTGACATTCACATTCACACCATGTCGTCAGTGGCAGTTCGGATTTTAACCCGAACAGCTGACTTTGTTTTTTATCCTTCAGTGGTAGTTCGGATTTTAACCCGAACAGCTGACTTTGTTTTTATCCTCAGTGGTAGTTCGGATTTTAACCCGAACAGCTGACTTTGTTTTTTTCGTCAGTGGTAGTTCGGATTTTAACCCGAACAGCTGACTTTGTTTTTATCCTCAGTGGTAGTTCGGATTTTAACCCGAACAGCTGACTTTGTTTTTTTCGTCAGTGGCAGTTCGGATTTTAACCCGAACAGCTGACTTTGTTTTTTATCCTTCAGTGGCAGTTCGGATTTTAACCCGAACAGCTGACTTTGTTTTTTATCCTTCAGTGGTAGTTCGGATTTTAACCCGAACAGCTGACTTTGTTTTTTATCCTTCAGTGGTAGTTCGGATTTTAACCCGAACAGCTGACTTTGTTTTTTATCCTTCAGTGGTAGTTCGGATTTTAACCCGAACAGCTGACTTTGTTTTTATCCTCAGTGGTAGTTCGGATTTTAACCCGAACAGCTGACTTTGTTTTTATCCTCAGTGGTAGTTCGGATTTTAACCCGAACAGCTGACTTTGTTTTTATCCTCAGTGGTAGTTCGGATTTTAACCCGAACAGCTGACTTTGTTTGTATCCTCAGTGGTAGTTCGGATTTTAACCCGAACAGCTGACTTTGTTTTTATCCTCAGTGGTAGTTCGGATTTTAACCCGAACAGCTGACCTTTTAACCTTCTTGTTTCTCATTCAGTGGTAGTTCGGAATTTAACCCGAACGACTGACTTTTACCTTCGTTGTCTTATCATCGGTAGTTCGGAATTTAACCCGAACGACTGACTTTTACCTTCGTTGTCTTGTCATCAGTAGCTCGGAATTTAACCCGAACGACTGACTTTTACCTTCGTTGTCTTGTCATCAGTAGTTCGGAATTTAACCCGAACGACTGACTTTTACCTTCGTTGTC
>CM031371.1:118356624-118560200 GCA_018208015.1 Medicago ruthenica | reverse complement strand
TGTAGGGACTGTTAGTGTCATTATAGGGATATACTCATTAATAGTGAATAGCTTGATTATAGAAGATAATTGCTACTACTGAGTTGTATATATAACCATATTGTATCCTTGTGCATGAATATATATATATATATATATATATATATATATATATATATATATATATATATATATATATATATCAAAACACTTTCTGGAAAACCTAATTATGTTTCTCTGCTAATACCTAATTCTGTTTCTCTGCTAATAGGAATAAAGTGGTCTAAAAAATTAAAATGAAAGCAGATGCCACTATTAAAAGATTCAAGGCATGACTTGACGACAAAGGGTACAACCAAGTGGAGGATGTTGATTACTTTGAGACTTTTCACATGTTGTAAAAATGAATACTATTTGTGAGGTGTTGGCAGTTGCATCTATTAAAAATTGGTTGGTCCATCAACTCTATATTAATAATGCATTCCTAGATGGTGACTTATGTGAAGATATCTATACAAAAATAATTCAAGGGTTTCAAAGTGAGAAAAATTGTGAAAACTAAATAAATCCATATTTCTTGTTTTGAAAAAAAAAACTATCTCAATTTCTTGTTTTGGCTCAATACTCACAAGTTCCTTCCGATCCTACACTTTCATCAAGAACAACACAACCACCTTCACTGGCTTGCTTATATATTGATAAGTGCCTAAAAGTTGTTATCTTTTGATACATTTTAAGGCACTTATGTTACTTGTTTTACAAGTTATCTTAGGATAAGCTCATATTTGTGGTTAAAAAGGCAATATTTGTGATCCTAAGTCTTACCCCATGTTATTATGCAGGAAAATCATGCTTGGACCTGATTTGGAGCAAAGAAAATGAAGTTTTTCTTAAGCCATCGCTACAAGCGCCAGAAGCCACGCTAGAAGCGAGGATAGGCAGGGAATTTCATGAGTTCATCGCTACAAGCGCCAGAAGCCTCGCTAGAAGCGAGCCTAGGCAGGGAAAATTGAGAGTTCATCGCTTGAAGCGATGAACTGGACGCTAGAAGCGAGCCTAGGCAGGGAATTTGAAGGTTCCATCGCTAGTAGCGACAGATCTTGTCGCTACAGCGACCAATGGGCGGTTTAATGCTGAGTGATGATGTGGAGCTCTCCCATAGGCCCAGTTGACTTCCTCGCTACAGCGACAGGCTGGTCGCTTGTAGCGAGCGTGCAAAATCTCAGAATATAAAAGCATTTGAAGCTCATTTTTTGAGATATTTAGTTGAATACTAGTTTTTACATTTTCCAGAGCTTTAAATATTCAATTTCTAAGAGAGAGAATAGGCATAAAAGGAGGTAAACTTCAAATAGCAAAAGGATTTCAAGTGAAGATTACATTAAGAAGCTTTGAGAAATCAAGCCACATATTCTTCATCTTCCTTTCTTGTTTTGCATAGTTATCATGAGAATGATCAACAAATCTCCTTTGTTGGGATTAATAGGTAATCAATGATCACTCTATGTTGTAAACCTTTGATATTTTAAATATATGATTCTAGCATTTTTATATACCATGGAATTTGTTCTTGTTTCTCACTCTTATATTTGATTTAAATGATGTTGAAAAATACTTTTGAATCTAGGTTTAGAATGATATTCTATCAAGATAAGAAATTCTAGAAATGGGATTTGGTTTTGATAATTACATTAAGTATTGGATCGTAAAGCTTTCAAATCGTTTAATAGATTGAGAAATCGTCGATTAAACGATACGATCGATCTCACGACGTCATTTGGACACGAATGACGTTGCCGAGTAATACGTGATAATGTCATATATAAGAAAAAACTAGAATCCGTATTTATGATCAATCGAATACAAATGACGTTTGATTGATGAACTTTAATCCTAACACCTTTTATGTCATATTACTCTACGTTTTATTTATTACGTTTTAAATGTTGAGTAGTGTAGTAATGAAAAATATTAAACCCTAACTTAAGACGATAATCGACGTTGAACGGTTTATGACATCGCAATAATCCCTGAGGAACGATATAAAACTTATACTTACTTTTGTGCTCTAACATATATGTAGATGATATTTTGTTAGTAGGAAATAATTTGAAGGAAACAGAAACCATCAAATCTAGCCTTCATGCAATCTTTGGAATCGAAGATCTAGATACACTTAAGTTCTTTTTAAAAGGATTTATGCCAAAAACGTACCAGCATATACACATATTCTTGCAATGCATCATGAAAGGAGGCATGATTCACATCATGTTGGTGGAGGAACCAGTCATTGATGGAAGCCAAAGCAAAAACTAGTCTTACAGTTGTTTGGCCACATCGAAAAATATTATTCAAAGTAATCTAAGCCCTAAATCTGGTTATAACCTTTGGCTACTAACCTACTTTAAATATCTTTGTGGAGCCATCAACATGATGCCTTATCTTGTAAACTCATCTGCATCCAATTGGTTTCACCTTTGGAGTTTCAGGTTCCAGTTTTCTAAAGTGCAATAAGTTCAGCTTGCATAACTTGATTCCAACATTCAAATTTGCTTACCTCAGTATATGTTTTAGGTTCAGTGTGAGTGGTAAAGGACAAAGCAAAGGAACAATGAGGGTTAGACAAGTTATTGTATGACCAAAAAATAAGAAATGGGATGAGGATTGATGTCCCTTATAAGGTAAAATATGTTCAAGCAATGTCGCATTCTAGAAATTTAAGTTCCTCTTGAATGAAAATCAAATAGAACATAACCTTTGAAACCCTACTTGTAGTCCAAGAAAACAAATTTTCTAGCTCTAAGGTTCAATTTTGTTATATGATATTTAAGGGTGGATGCATAACATAAATATCTAAAAAACTTTAAAAATGGTCATGTCGGGCACAAAATCATAGAGTAATTGATAAGTAGATTTGTGCTTAAGAAAGGAAGTTATGACTTTATTGATGAGGCAAACTAGATGTATAACAACATAAGACAAAAATGACCTAGGAAATTTAGACTCAAACAAAAGAGCTATTCCTACATTTAAAATATGTTGATGTTTTCTCTCAACCCTCCCATTTAGTTAAGGTGTTTTCACACAAGAATTTTTACAAGTGATGGAGGCATAAAAACTATGAAGCATGAATTCAGGTCTATTATCTGTTTTGACTACCCTATGTGTGATATTGTGTTGAGTTTTAATCATCTTGATGAAATTTGAACATGAAAAGAAACCTCATATTTTGATTTTAACAAGATAATCCAAACATATCTACTATAGTCATCTAAAATGGTGAGAAAATATTTATGTCCATGAACAGAATTAATGAAAAGAGGCTCTCATTTATCAAAGTATAATAATTCAAATTTAGAAAAAGGATGAGATTCACTAATGAAATAAGGCAATTTCTTTTGTTTCGCATAGTGACAAATATTACAAGTTGCTTTATCATCAAATGAAATAGAAGGGTATTATTGGTTCATATGAGACATTTTCTTAGTGGACAAACGGCCTAACCTAAAATGCCATAAAGATCACAATGGAATAACATTGCTAGAATTAACAATTTTGGAATTACAAGAAATATTGACAGTTTTATTGATAGAAAAAGAGTGAACTTCATCAAGAACCAAAGCATTCACTAGCAATCTCTATAGACCATCCACTTGATCACCCAAACAAATCATCCTTTAGGTTGTCATATCTTGAATAACACTTATATAGTAGAAAGCACAATAATGCAAAACAAATAGTTACATAATTTTGTTATTGAGATCAATTTCAACTTGAAATCATGTGAATATAAAACATTGGTAAGGTATACTTTGGAAGAGAAAGATGCATTTCCATCATGATTACCTAACACAGAGTTACCATTAGGAAAACTAACGTTAACATGTTTAATCTTAGAATGGACTAAAACTATTTGCGAAGGAACATATATGGTCATTTGCACTTGAACAAGTAATCCAAAAATTAGACATATATTTCATAGAGTAAGATATAACACTGGGTATTCCTGAAGCATAAGGATCGATAGGGGAATGATCTGATTGAATCGCATGAGAGGGAAACAAATTTTCCTGTTGGAGCCAGGATACAAGATACTCACACTTCTCTAGAGTGAGTCTAGAATTGTAACCTGTTGAAACTAACTCAATGTTACCAATTGCATTATTGACTTCAGAAACTTCACAATTTGAGGCATTGATAGGAGAATTGGACTTGTTGAAGTTAGGATAGTGTCCATGCTTAAGTCGATATTGTGACCATGAAGATTACAATAAGTGAAATATTTGGAGCAATTCTTGTTGTGGGAGCCACCAGAACTCCCTTTGTCATGACCGACCTTGGGGCTTTATTGAATCAGAAGCATTAACAAGAATGTTGGGTTCATCAACATAAGTGATAGAAGTAAGATGTGCATTATTGCTTTTTTCTTGAGATTGAGCTTCAAGGATGGAGCCAAAAATTAGACTTTGGGGGACCAAGATTAAAATTATAATTTAATAAAGAAAAATAAATTTTCAAAAAAATGTAAAAAATTATAAGAAACAACCAAGTTAATATTTTTTTTTTGGAACAAGCCAAAATTGAACTTATATTAAACGACAAAAGATGCTCCTCTCACCACAAGGTTTGTCAAGGAAGAGTAACAAAGTTCAAATACAACACTTCACCAAAAAGAAGAAGCAAAAAAAAAAAAAAACATCTAACTAGCATCCAAAACATTTACAACATTTTTCTTGAGTCACCACATCGATATATATATCTGACCTTATCCAACAAGTGAGGCATAGATTTTGCCTTATTATTAAAGATTTTATCATTTCTTTCTTACCTAATCACCCAAACTGTAGCAAGCCACAATATGCGCATAAAAAATTGCGTTTTTTCGAACCACCTGACAAATAAGTAAAATGATGCAAATGATCCACCATAGAATTTGGATCAACTGCTGAGACCCCCACCCAATCACAACCCAAGTACCATAAAAAGGCAAAAATATTACAATTTAAAAACAAATGGTGAACCGATTCCACCCCACCACATCCAGAAACACATACAGAGACCTCATCAAGTAAGACACCATGCCTACCTAAATTATCTTTGGTAGGCAACCTGCTTTGAAGGAGGCGCCAAGCAAAAACAGAAACCTTCAACGGGACATCCTTATGCCAGATCAACTCGGAAACCACTCATGTCTGATGCATGTGCGGGCTAGTAAGATAATGATAAACCCCTCAGACAGAGTATACTCCACTTCTATCTAGCAGCCAATGTCATATATCAGTCACATCAACCTGCAAATGAATGTTAGAAATAACCATCGAGCACTCCTTGGCCAACTCCTCCTCCCAAGCCAACAAACGATGCCGCCACTCCCAAACCAAGTTAATATTGTTAAACAAGTATAAAAAGAACTAATATTTTCTTTTAATAATTATAAAAAAAACATTTTCTTCTTATAAATTATTTCTCTTGTTTGTTTTATATTTTACTTTGTTAAAAGACTTTTAATTGTAGAAGTCTTTCTAAACTAATATATTTAAGTAAAAAAGACTCATTATACAATATCATATATAAATCTTAAAAAATAAATATAAATATTGAACAATATAATAGCATACCACTACTAGTATAAAAAAAAATTAAAAAATATATTGAGGGGATCATGACCTCTGCTGGTCCCTTCCATCCTTGGTGAGCTTTATTAATGGAAGGGAGTGGATCCATTAACAAAACATGAGTTGTAACTTTAAAATAAAAAATAAAAAAAAACCTACTGAGAATTGTTCATTCAATCAAGTAAGAAATTGAATAACCTTATCTTCCATTTGAGAATTTCTTGATGCACGCTTAACTTCTCAATGACAATTGATGCACACAAGAGCAATTGGGCATAAGTCTATGAGAGTTCAACTCCTCCATAAGGATTTTATTTGTGCAAAATAATGTAGAAGATATTTGGAACCTTACTTGAGCTTGTTAATAGCAGAACGTGAAGTCGACACGTGAATTCGACCAGCTTTCAAAAATTGTTCTTTTAGATCCTCCCATACATCAATGGTGTTTTCACGAAAAACAATCGTTTATGCAATACATAATTGATGATCCAAGAATGAAGGGGATTGTAACGTTCTCACGCACCTTTACTCAAATCAAAAGGATCGGGAATTGGAGTAGATACATCAATGAAAGTAAGTTTGTTCTTTGCACCTAAAGTTCATCATTTGCTTCAGTACGTGCGGGTGTACGAGGTTCACAACTCGAAAAAAATCGGTATGTGAGGATTATACATAGTCGATATGCTTGGGTTTGTGGTATGTTCAAATATTTAATCAGGACAATATGGATAACAAAATTATTTAATTAAAATTATAAAATAAACAATGAAAATATTAATACAATCAATAAAAATAGTACAAATTTAGAGATATATTAGTTGAACCTCGCACATATGAAAACATTGAGATATACTAGTTGAGCTAGTCCCACAATAGAAGGCTGATTTATTTATAACTTAACTTTCCATTCAATGTTTGTTAAGTATCCGACGTGGGAGTCCCACATCGGATACTTGGGCCTAAACTTAGCTTTCGTACCTTATTTAACAAATAGCTTCCCATGCCTTTAATAGTTGAGACCAATGATTTTCAGTTGTCCAAGGCGAGAATCGGTTCCCAAGACTCTCTCTCTTAATTAGTTTACATATTTATTATTTTTTTCTAATCTTTTTGAGTTGGTTAGTTGGGTATTTGGTTTTCAATGAATTCATTGAGAATTTTGACGAACCGGTTCGCAAAAGTATCGCGAACCAGTTTGCAACCGGTTCGCGTAAACTGGTTCGGAAGTTACAAACGGTTAGAAGCTGGTAGGAGTTAACAAGAGGCTATGCAATATGCATAGCTGATTAGTGTGCAAAAATGTATTGTGCCACATAATGAGTTGAATTGAATGAGATTCCTCAAATTTGCTCACAGTTTCCTCTTTTTCTCCGAATTTCCATCTGAATTCAATACTTTTGTGTTATTCCTTTATATATATATATATGATTAATGACTAATGATTTAATTAATTTTCATCATTTTTGTATAGTTCTGTTCCCACAAAATAATTGTGATTATATTAACTTAAAACTATCTCTTCATGGACACTGTCAGTTTCCTGCAGTGAAAATGACTAGCAACCGTTATTATGCCACAAATAAATTGAGTAGTTGATTGTTATTAGATCCATTGTGATAAAAGTCAAAACAATTTAATCCATCCTTTTATAGGTTTGAGAGTAGTATCACTTAATTGTATGTGTATATGTGTGTGTGAAGCCACGTGTCTGTATATACATTTATTTATCTGTACATACATTTAACTGATTGATAGTCCCATGCCCAGAGCTGCAACAAATACCGGCAAGCAAATTCCATGGGGAAAATTATGACAGTATGTGGTTTCTTCCTTCAAATTCTAAATATAAGAAAATAAATTATAGTACCAAAGAATGAAGAATAATTGCATTCTTCAAATCTTTGTCATGAAAACTTATTTCATATAAATAAATGATTATGTAGGTTGTTGAATACTCAACCTTTACTTATGTTTGTTTTTATGATGATTAAGTAAAACATAATAAATATAAAAATGTAATGAAACAATTTTATAATGGAAAATGTTAACTAACAAGGACATTAAGGGGCATTGTTAAAAAACCAAAGTTAAAAACATTGTCTTAAAAGTAGCGTATTTTAATTTCATGAAAGTTTAAAACTTGTTCTTTTCAATAGATTTTTTTAGACGAAGTGGTAAACAGTACCTATATAAAACTCACATACACAACTTTTAAGTTATGTGTTCAAACTCGGATGAAAATGTATAATCTAACAATTCGGTATTACAAGTTGAGTTTAGTCTTACGAACAAAAACAAAACTAAAAAACATAAAAGATAGAGCACTTATAGTCACTTATTATCGCAATTGTGATTTTGATACTCTTAGAGATTGTGGTTGGGTCTAACACGACTCTACAAAACTGGTTTGAAGGGTGAGGACCCCCACTTATAAACACATGTTTAGTAGTTCATCTTTTATTCGACGCGGAACTCTTTAACACACCCCACAAAACCGACTTCTGAGATGAAGATTGCAGCACTCATAAACACATGTTCTAGTTATCCTTTATCCGATATAGGACTTTTAACATATACAATTTTCAACTGTGTAATTTTATTTCTTAACATTTCTTCTTGTATAATAAAAACAATCCTTCAAAATGATCACAATCAAATTATTTTAAAAACTAAGAAAATTTGCTTTCACCGTACATTTTCCCTCTCTCTTTTGATATCTCTTATGGTTATTGTACACTCTCTGAATCTCTCTACCAAGTACCAACCGTCCAAATACAAATGCAATTAATGTGACATACCACAGGCAGTTGAAGTTATTAAAAGTGTGTCAAATTTGGTAGCCAGTTGAAATTCAAGCATACAACCGACAAATATCTAGAAACTATTCCCTTCCTATAAATGGTGTGTAAGGCCACTTAGGGATCATCACTCTATCTTGCTTTCAGTTCCTCAATCTTTATTTTCACTTACTACCATTTAGTTGGAGCTCTAGTTAATCAATTTCCACTATGAAATTTAGTCATTTATCCATCTTTATCGTACTCAATGTAAGCAACAATAACCAAACTATTCTAGCATGTGCCTAATATTTTAGTTCCTTTTTATTATTTCATAAATAAATACCAAATATGATGTATATAAATATATGTTATATTGCAGCTTGCACTTGTAGCAACCCATGCTGCCTTACCCCCTGAAGTGTACTGGAAGTCCAAACTTCCATCAACTCAAATACCAAAAGCCATCACAGATCTCCTTCATCTTGGTTAGTACATATGTATTATGTAGTATATATAGTTATGAATGGAACCACTTTTGGATTTTCACACCCATTTGTGTTATTTTGGGTCCTAACATCTCTGGTAAAAAATGGTTATATGGAATGACTTACGAGATAGGAAAATAAATATCAAACTCCTAAGTTTTTATTTTTTATTTTGACTAGATCAAACTCCTAAATTTGATTGCAAAAAATGCACGTGATAACTAAAGTAATTGGTCTAAAGAAAAACTAAAGAAATTGGTCCAATTGATGAAGGTTCGGTTCATATTTCATAAATACGTGAGTTTGAGTTTCCTTACCATTGTGAAGAACTTGTCAGGAGATAATATATAAGTAGGTACTCTCGTACTTCAGTATGTTTTTGTTTTTATTGTTGAGTAATTTAGTGGCAAGAAATTCATCATAAGTGAATAAGTGAGAAACACGAGGTTTGAACTCCGGCCACTGCATACTGTAATGTCTGAGTTATCCTCACAGAGAGTGTATGCTTTTTTAAAATATTGTAATTTTATTAAATAAAATGAACGGGATAATAAATTTAATGAAAAGCCCGGTCTTAAAGTGTGGAATTATATCATCATATATAAAGATACGAATGGTTCAAGGCCATAAACCTTATTAGTTTTTTTTGTTGCATTTTTTTTAAATAGTCTAGTGGCTAAAATTTTACCTCTAAGGTGGATAAGTGGATAATTTAGGGTTTGAGTCTCTACCCCTACATATTTAGTGTAATGTTCATACTAACTGAACTATGGTCACTTAGACGGTTACACACTCGGTTACATACTCTTTTTAGAACAGGCAAAATGATTATTTTTTGTTACTTTTATTCATACATGCAAAATGATTTATCTAAAGATAAGTTCCGATGAGTTATTTTTAAAAGAAAATGTAAAAGTACGCTGTAAAATGATAGTTTTCGATAGAAATCAAAGGACTTCAGAACAACACAATCATTTGGTTGTTGGGTGTATTATGTCTTTTATGGTGTTCTTTTGGGTGTTCCGTCTATATACGACGTCTTTGTTCTGTAATCTCTGTTTGTCTTGAGCAGAGATCAGGTTTTTAATAAAGTTTATCGTTCAAAAAAAAACATAATAATTTTTTATTATATGGTTTTGAATCAAAAATAGCCAAACACACCCTAATGGATACATATATGAGCCAAACTAAGACAAATAGGTGTGTTCGCAAGTCGGATGACCAGTTCAATTCAATGATTCAAACTAATCCAAGTCATATTTTTTTGAATCCATTCTAGTTGAATCCAACCCGTTCAAACTTGAAGTAGTTTGCTTTGGATAATGGATTTTTTATTCCAAACCAATGAACTCGACCCGTTCAAACTTGAAGTGGTTTGCTTTGAATAATGGATTTTTTATTTCAAACGAATGAACTCAACCCGTTCAAAAAGAATATTTTTTTTTAATTTATCAATATAGTTTACATTTTTATGTGTTGATCTACAGGTGTTTTAATTGAAAAAAAGTGTTAAAATTATGATTTAGAATTTAGTGTAATTGTTAAAATTTCAAGAAATAAAATGTCATTTTACCGTGTACATTTTTGGAAATTTTAAAAAATAAAATGGTTTCATAACTCAATCCAAACCAACCCGCTCATCATCGCGTTGATTGAGGTTGAGTTTGGCATATGATGATGAATTGACACAAACTATATATGAATGTGCAGATTGGACAGAAGAGAAAGGCACATCAGTAGCTGTAGGAAAAGGAGGTGTGAATGTTGATTCAGGAAAAACAAAACCAGGAGGAACCTCAGTAAATGTTGGAAAAGGTGGAGTCCATGTTGATGCAGGAAAAACAAAGCCAGGTGGAACAGCAGTCAATGTTGGAAAAGGTGGAGTTCATGTAAATGCAGGTAAAGGAAAACCAGGTGGTGGAACAGCAGTTAATGTTGGAAAAGGCGGTGTCAATGTTCATGCAGGAAAAGGAAGAGGAAAACCAGTACATGTTACAGTTGGATACAAATCTCCATTTTTGTACAATTATGCTGCAAGTGAAACACAATTACATGATAAACCAAATGTAGCACTTTTCTTCTTAGAAAAGGATTTGCATCAAGGAACAAAGTTGAACTTGCAATTCACAAAATCCAACTCAAATGATGAAGCAAAATTCTTGCCTAAAGAAGTTGCTAATTCAATACCTTTTTCTTCAAGCAAAGTACAAAACATCCTTAACATGTTCTCCATCAATGAAGGAACAGAAGAATCTGAAATTGTGAAGAACACAATAAGTGAGTGTGAAGAAAATGGAATCAAAGGAGAGGAAAAGCTTTGTGTGACATCATTGGAATCTATGGTTGATTTCACTACTTCGAAACTTGGAAACAATGTTGAAGCTGTTTCAACAGAAGTGAAAAAAGAAAGTAGTGACTTGCAACAATATGTAATGGCAAAAGGTGTGAAGAAATTGGGAGAGAAGAATAAAGCTGTAGTGTGTCACAAAGAGAATTACCCTTACGCAGTTTTTTACTGTCATAAAACAGATTCAACTAAAGTTTACTCTGTGCCTTTGGAAGGTGTTGATGGAAGCAGAGTTAAAGCTGTTGCTGTGTGTCACACTGATACTTCACAATGGAATCCTAAACATTTGGCTTTTCAAGTGCTCAAAGTTCAACCTGGGACTGTTCCAGTTTGTCATTTCCTTCCACAGGATCATGTTGTTTGGGTTTCTAAGTAATTGAAAACATTATCAATTCCATCCATAGGATTATCCTTAAATAATAAACACTATATAAACAATGTTTAATTATGTTATATGGTTACAAAGTTTGTGTATGTCCATGATGTATTATTTATATGTGACAGTAGCTTGCTTGTGCTTATTATACATAGCACACTGTGTATGTTCTAAATGAAATACAAATATGCAATAGAGTTGCTTTAATTTGATGAAACTCGTTGATGAAAATTAGCTTTAATTTTATTATATTTGGGGTTAGGGAGTGATAGTGATTTCCAGAAGTGTATTGAATCGTTGCAAGTAATATTGGTATATTACCGAGTGTCGAACAGAAGGAGTGTTATACTATTGATTCATAATTAAATTACCAAATTGAACAAATCAATACAGAATGTAAAATGTATCAGGGATGAAGTTCACTTTGATTTCTACTCTTGATTGTTAATTTGTATTAGTTATTCAATTTCTTCACTGAGTTGAACCTTATGATAGGTGGAACCCCTAAGTTGATAACATAAATTCAACCCCTAACAGAAACTAGAACATTAGGTGGCTTTCTATTATCAACCCCTAATGTCTTAGCATATTTAAAATTAAGATTAAGGAAATGATAACAAAAAGTTTAAGTCGATCGGTTTCATGTGTTTGCATATATATCTTGAATACAAAGTCATGAGTTTTTAATCTTAAGCATTCATAAATTCCACTCTCATTTTAAGCAATAAATCACAAATCATTCTATAGGCGACCACGCGACAAAAAGAAATAGTTAGAGAGATTAAAAACACAACTTATATGAATTAATTTAAATAACCAATAATCAAATAATAAAGAGTTGCCTAAAAAAAATAATAGAGTTTTCATGATGTTCAACTCATCCCTAACAACAGAAAAAATAGCTACTCATGGTGTTTCACAGAAGAAAAATAGAGATATGAAATTTACACATAAAGAGCAATGGGTTGAGGCTCCAACTCAATCAAAACTATTTAAATAAACAAAACAACAACTAAAACCTAATAAAAATTTACATACAATGAAAATCACAACCCAAACTTAGCTTTTTTTTTTTTGCTACGCCTTAACTTGTTGTTTGTCTTCAAGTGACATTATAAAATAAATCACAGAGAAAATAACAACCGATCAGAACTTAGCATATCAACCAAAATCAAAGATGATCGCAACAAAAATTTCCTATCACACATGGAAAAAATAAAATATCCTTTCCGTCTCTTATATTATAAAATATCAATTAATTTAGTCCTTTTTCCAAATTCAGCCTAAATAATTTTAAAATTTTATGTTTGCTTTGATGTGTGCAAAAAAGGATTCTAAACAATATGCAAGTTCTTCATTCATTTGAATAAGTATTTCTTGAAGAGATATTTTGGCAGATGTATTATTTACTATCAAAATGACAATTCACTCCAATTTTTATTGATAAAATCACTTTGTTTATACGAAAACTAGTTTTTCATACAAGTCTTTTCAAATTTAATAATGGCATGCATTACAAATTAAAAATTTTCCTTCAACCTTCTTTTCTTAGATTGTAGTGCTAGTTTTCATATTTTCCTAAAAGGAGCACCCTTTGACTTCTAAAATTGTAACTTTTTTTCCTGAGATAAAAAATTTAGGATCAGGGGTGCCACTTAGTCCAAAGTAGAAAAGATTTTAAGCCTTAAAGAATACTTACAAAGAGATTGAAATTTTAACTCTTTTTAGGGAAATGTTAATGAGCGTCCCCGAGGCACTCTTTAAGCACCCAAATCGGTAAGATTTTATGAAAGTTTGTGCATTTATTGCATTGGAGATTGAAATCTTTAATATTTTTAAAGAATAATTTCTTTATTATAAATGCTTAAAGAGTGTCCCGGTGACACTCGTTAACAAGACCGTTTTTTTAGTATCTAAAATAGTTTTATTTATTTTAACTAAAACATATTTTACTTAATTAATAAACCGAACCTGACTCTTCTTTTTTAAACAAAACCTTTTTTTTGTGGTAGAATGCATTGTTAAATTCAAATTCGTCAAGTTGTATTCAACAAATTATTTGACAAAACCTGAACATGACATAATCCATTTCCTGGAAAACTATCACCGCAAATATTAGAATCACCTAATTAGGGGTGGGAATAGGCCGGGCCGAGCTGGGCTTTGCTTAAATAGGTCGGGCCTAGTTGAAAAAACTAAAGCCTAAGTCTGACCTATTAGCCTATCAAAAACTTTATTTTAAGTCTGACCTGGTCTTTTTAAAAGCTCGGTCTGGCCTATTAGTTTGTCTAAAAGCCTAATGTGTACTAACAATTTTAAATATAACATGTGACCTATTTATAAAAAGACTAATAAACATATATTTTTTAAAATGTCAATAAGTCAATACAATTTTGTAAAGCATGTACATCAATTTTCCCCAACTTTATTAGCATATATATATATATATATATATATATATATATATATATATATATATATATATATATATATATATATATATTGTATGTATATTCCATAAAATTTTGTAGAGCTATCACATCCATTTTGTAGAGGGTAATACGCGTGTATTATATAATGTATTTTGCAGCGTATATAATTACACATATATGAGCTGACATGATAAGCTAGTAGGCTTTTTTATAAGCCTTAGCCTGACCTATATATATAGATTAATGAGCTTTTTAAAAAGCTTGAGTCTAACCTATTTAATAAACGAGTTAGATCGAACTGGGCTTTAAGTAGACCGGGCCATAGACCCCTAGCGGCGGTCTGACCTATTCCCACCCCTACACCTAATATTGTATGTTTCAGAGGGATTGTTTGGCTACTATCACCGCTAATATTATTTTTGTCACAAATAAAATCACCGCTAATATTATTAGTTTTTCCTCTCAGAAAATAAAATAATTAGTTTTTTTTTTGTTAAAAGAAAAACTGATTCATAAACTGACTTTAATAAGAGCATGTTTGTTACAGATTTTTTAAGAAAAAAATCACCTTTAAAAAAAATAACCACTTTTAAGAGTATTGCATCTGTTTGTTATAGCTTTTAAAAAAAAAAATCAGAATCTAAAAAAAAGTCTAAAATAGCTTTTAAAAAAATCATAATCTAAAAAAAATTAAAAACAACTTCAAATAATATTAGCTTTTCAAAAAATATATTTTTTTAGAAGAGAACAAAAATAAGGGTCAAAAGATTGAACTAATTATGTAACATAAAATCTATTTTTTTTAAAGGGTAACATAAAATCTCTTTTATATAGTATCTAAACAAACTAAAATTATTTTTTTTAAAAAAAAGTGATTTTTATTACGATAAACAAACGCAAAATAAATTTTAATTTTTTATAAAATTTTAAAAAACAATCTCTAAATTATTCAATGTCAAAATCACATTTATTTTAATCCGTAAAAAATGAACAGTAAAATTCATCACTTATATATAAATCCTAGGCAGTCTGATAAACACTTTTGCAACCCTAAAATAGCTAACCCTAACCCTAATTTTTGGTTTTGAAAAAAATTTATGAAAAACAATTCCTACTGAGAGTTGAACCCCAGACCAAGTTCTGGTAGATCACAACCATTACCACTAGATCACTAAAGTTTTTTGTGACTTATAGTTGCTTTCATTTTATTTATCTAGCACAAATGCGAGTTCACTTTAAGTCATTCTCACAACCCTGAATTCCAACATCATTTGAACACGAATTGAACGTCATTCACACACATCATGCGATTCAACTTCATTTTCACCGCCGCCGGTGACCCCAATAACAACATCCCGCCACCGTTGCAACTGCCACTTCAACAACACATGCCGCCGTAACTGCCACCGCCGGAAAATCACTTTCTTTCACTGATCCACACACATCACGCCGCCGCCGCAACTGCCACCTCACCAACAACTGACTGTCGTAAATGTCATTGCCGATAACTCGCTTTCTCTCACCGATTCACACCATCTTTCATCGAATTGACACAAAATTATGACCAATGTTGATATTGATTGTCTGAATTTTGTTAATTTCGAATCCTTGACATTAGGGTTTAAAAATTATTGATTTTGTTATGTGATTGTTTGAATTTTAGCTTTTTCTTCATTATTCTTTTTTTCATACTAAATGTTAAGTAGTGTTGCTCTAACCCTAATGATTAGCCCTACTTTTTAGTTATAAAAATTTATGAAAAAAACTTCGGATGGGGATCGAACCAGGTACCACATACTTTCAATTCACAACTCTTACCACCAAGGTACTGATGTTTTTTATGACATGTGATTGTTTCAATGTTGTGTATTCAACACAAATCTCGGGTCCTCTTTCTTTCAATCTCACAATTCCTAAATCATTTCTCACTCACTTTCATCTCTCTCACCATCTTGCAATTGAACCTAATAACCATAACACCACCCTTTTTGACGGACCTAATTAATTTTTATGAAAAAAAAATATGCAAGGAATTGAATCAGATAACACATGAAAATGTCATTTTTTTAAAAGTCACTAACGCCATTGCAATTCCTTTTTTGATAGTAGTTCCTTTTCATTATTAGCGGTTCCTTTTTATTATTATTATTTTTTATTTCAATTACCACGTAACGTTCCTTTTTATTTTTTTTTCTTTCGGTTACTAAATAACAATTCCTTTTCCTTATTTTTTTCTTTCGATTAACAACTTTTGCGGTTAGGATCAATTTCTTGGTGCTAGCTTTTGTATATATTTTTTCTTTTGATTTGTCATTTTTATTGCAGTCCATCTTTTATTTTTGTTACTTTTTGAGATAGTTTGATAACATAATACTGAATATAACTATAAAAGTAATAATATAGTCATTTGATAGTTATATATGAAGCTATACAAAACCCGTGCATCGCACGGGTTAGAGTCTAGTTATTTAAAGTGAGAGTGAAGTATGAAGTGTGAAATGTCACTGTTTGCTGCAAATGAGATGCAATGATTCCTAAGTAGATTCCTCAGGGATGGCAAAGCGGGCCGACTCGTGTCTGTTTAGGCTCGCCCCGTCTAAGCCCGCTTAAAACGGGACGAGACGAGCCGAGTCAAATTAGGTGGCCGAGTCTAAAATCTCACCCCGCCCCGATTAGTGGCGGACAAACGAGTTGGCGGGCTGGCCCGCCAAACAAATAAAAGAATATGTTGCTTTATTTGAAGTATATGTTGCTTTTATGATAAAGAATATGCAACGAATAAATTTGTGATAAAAACAAGATAATTAATAAATTGTCGAACTCAACATCATACTTAATAGCGAAATATAGAAAATATGTCAACATAAAACAAATCCAACAACCAAAATAAATCCAAAAAGATAAAATAAGTCTAAAAGAAAACATAAAAACGAGTTAAGTGAGCCGTCCCGCCCCGCCATGAGTCCGTCCCGTTTTTTCAACAAGTTAAGCGGGACGAACCAACTATAAACCAAAAATAGCGGGCTAAACGGGCCGGCCCAACGGGTTGGGCCCGTTTTGCCACCCCTAGATTCCTATATATCTCTCGTAATGTTATCTTACATTGGCCAAACCAAAATCAGTCACATAGTTATAATAGAATTGTTCAAATCCAACAATCAGAAAAACTGTATAACTGATCCGAAATTTTTCAAAACCAATATATTTTCGATGTGTCTGGGTTACCGTTTGGTTCGTTTTTCAGTCCACAGGAACTGAACCGAACTGCAATTATTAATAATTATTAACCTATATTGTTAGCGTCATTGAATATAAAAACTCTATTACTGCATTAGTCATAGTGCCGTTCTAACAAAAAATATTTGTGCCAGTTTATATGCCATTTTACAATATTAATGAAGTATTTTTGTTTATTTTTCTATTGTACATTATCAACTCTTCTATTTACTCTTTCTCATACCATTAATGATGGATAACTCGGTAAATTAAGTCAGAGTTTTTCATTCGCGTACAAAATTAACTATACTTTTTAATTTGTGTGTCAAGTGCTAAAGGGAGATGCATTTTGAGACAAATGAAGTAATTTTGTACTCCCCCGGTCTTGATTATTATGAGCCAAAAAAAACTAATTTCATATTTGTTAAAAAATTAGTCAAGTGCAGTTAATTTTCTTGATCACATAGATAAAATAAAGATATGTTTGTAAGACCTAACTCAATTTGCAATGCCGATAGTATTAAGATGACTAAAATGTGGTTTTTGTCCCTGCAAATATGTCTAGTTTTGGTTTTAGTCCCTGCAATTTAAAAAAAAAAAAAAAAACGTCCTTGCAAAATTTTTTGTTTTTGAAAATAGTCTCTGGACCCACTTTATTGATGATTTGTCACCTTTGTGCATGTGTGGCATATGCTGACTGTGCCAAATTGTCCAGTTGGCATCCACGTGACAAATCACTTAATTAAAAATCATTTTTTAAAAATAGGTAATGTATTTTCAAATTAAAAAAACAATTATTTTTAATTAATTAAAAAATAATTTTAAAACTGCAAAAAATGGGGAATTAAAAAATCTGAAAATTAATTTTAAAATCATAAAAATATGAAAAAAAACTGAATTAATTTTAAAACCAAAAAAGAAAAACTGAAGAACTTTTCGGAAAAAATATGAAAAAAAAATTTCGAAAATAAATTTTCAAAAATTAAATTTTTTTCAATTTGAAAATTATATATTAAATTTTTTTCGAAAATACTGACAATTATATTTTCAAAAATTATAAATTTTCAGATTATATAATTTTTTAAAAAATTATTTTTATATTTTAATTTTCAAACATTTATATCCAGATTTTTAAAATATATATAATTTTTTAATTATTTTAATATTTAATAAGCCAATCTCGATGTCGTGGCTCCGCCAGCCAACCCCCTTCCTGCTGTGGCACCTGCAAGAATAACCAACCAAGAGGTGGCTATGATTAGGCAACAAGTGGGAAAAGATAATCACGATATGATGCTGAGGATGATACAAAATTACACAATCGAAAAAAAAATTTGGAAATTTTTTTTATGATTTGTTTATTTTTTTAAAATTTATTTTCAGAATTTTTAATTTCAATAAACAATTTTCAGAATTTAAAAAATGTTTTTTAAATTTTTTATTACGTGGACTGTCACGTTAGCGCCACGTGGCAAAAGTTTCATAGTCAGCAACTGTCACGTGGACAAAATCATGCCACTTCAGCGTTTTGGTGGGCCCAGGGACTATTTTCAAAAACAAAAAATTTAGCAAGGATGTTTTTCAAAAAAAAAATTGCAGGGACTAAAACTAAAATTGTCCATATTTGCAGTGACCAAAACCACATTTTAGCCTATTAAGATTGACATATTCGATCAGTAGAACATAAAATTTCTCAATTATGTGCGTGAGTTTTAAGTCGGAGTGCATGCACCTTTGTTTCGGATGATAGTACGTTATATAAAGGCTGCATGCACCTTGTTTTTCATTCCATCTCAATTTCTCTTTAATATTTCTTCAATAAGACTATCATTTTCTTTTTAAGAGTTTCAGCTTCCCTATATGGAGTTTCATCTCTTTCACATCATTACTTTTCTCATGGTGATGATCAGCTTCAACTCCATAAATTCAACCATCTTAATTAATGACTACAAATAGTTGTGATATTTTTATCATTGTTTTTGCTTGTAAAAATATTTATTACTATCTACCAAAAAAAAGTATTTATTGCTAATGTTAATATGTTCTCAATTGCAGCTTGTGCTAGTGGGAACTAATGCTGCAATATTTCCACCTCAATATTACTGGAAGTCCATGCTTCCCAATCTCCAATGCCAAAAACCATTACTGATCTTCTACACCCTGGTCAGTATCATACTCTAAAATTGATGTCAATGTATACATACAATTTTACTTCCACATGTTTATTTTCAAGCTCTATCAACAAAATTGAGAACAATATTTGAAATGAAATTTTAAAAAAATCCCAACTATATTAGTTAGTTACTTTTGGAGCATTTACTTTTCCATAAATATAAGACCCTCTTGCAAATTTTTATATATATTCATTGCTCTTTTCTAACTGTATCTCTTATTAAGAGTATTAACTTGCTATAAAGAAGATATTATTTCAGTCAAAACATAACTGATAACTCATTAACTACATAATGAACTGAATTAACCAAGTATTTATAAATCATTAGCTATGTAGCATTTTGCGTGAACAGTATATATAGTGTCTATACATTTTTTATTTTTAATGATAAATTTTAGTAATTAGTTGTTAGATTAGTTTTTCTCCTTCGTACAAGTTTGAACTCAAGACCTCCTACTTGCTATTATTTAAGGTGACAACTTGGGTACCCATCAATAAAATGTGAGTAACACAACCCATGTTGAGTTGACATCAATCAGAATTATTTATTTGTTTTCTATTATTTTTAATGTTATATAAATACATTGTTTTGATTGGGCCAACTCAGCATGGGTAATATTACCCACCTTTTATTGATGGGTAGACAAGAATTTGCCATTATTTAACTCAAATCAGTTGAGCTACCCGGTTTTTATATATTACATGTGTCAAATATCATTTTTCTTTTTTAGATTATAGTTATTGCAAAAAGTCCTTAGTTAAAAACTAGTTGCATTTACTTTTTGATCAAATAATCTATAACAAGCAGATTCATAAAGCATTTGAAAGTTGAAGCATAGAAGGACTAAGTTTTTAAATATTATTTATGTTTACTGTTTTTAATTGAAGCTGGATATTGGAGTAAAGAGAAAGCAACAATGGTGGATGTAAGCAAGGGTGGTGTAGATGTTGGAGTCAGAAAAGGGTATGAAGGAGGTGGCACTTATGGTTGATTTCACTACTTCGAAACTCGGAAACAATATTGAAGCTGTTTCAACAGAAGTGAATGAAGAAAATAGTGGTTTGCAACAATATGTTATAGCAAAAGGACCGAAGAAATTGGGTGAGAAGAACAAAACTATTGTGTGTCACAAAGAGAATTACCCTTATGCTGTTTTTTACTGTCATAAAACTGATTCAACTGAAGTTTACTCTGTGCCCTTGGAAGGTGTTGATGGAAACATGGTTAAAACTATTGTTGTTTGTCACACTGATACATCAGAATGGAATCCTAAACATTTGGCTTTTTATGTGCTTAAAGTTCAACCAGGGACTGTTCCTGTTTGTCACATCCTTCCACAGGATCATGTTGTTTGGGTTTCCAAGTGAAAATAGAACCTCTTTCCTCAATAGTTGTATCCTTGAATAATGAGTGCTATATAGCAACTACTTTAAAGATTTTAAATTATAAAACATGTATTATGTATACTATGTTAAATTACGTTTTATGCTTACAAGTTTGTGTGACAATGATGATGCATAAGTGTATGTGGAAAGTAGGCCTTGTGTCTATTAAATTTAGGCTTATTCAAGCCACCGGTCCCTTAATTTAATTGTTTGTCTCAAAATAGTCCCCTAACTTTAATTTGTCTCAAATTGGTCCCCTAAGTTTCCATATGTGGCATGTTTAAGTCTTTTCTGTTAGTTTCCATGAGAAAACGTTAAGTTATGACCTCAGACTCTGACTTCAGACTTTGACTTCAGACTCTGACCTCAGACTTTGACTTCAAACTCAAGTCACTAACGTTTTCTCATGGAAACTAATATAAAGGACTTAAACATGTAACGGAGGGAAACTTAGGGGACCAATTTGAGACAAATAAAAGTTAGGGGACCATTTTGAGACAAACAATTAAGTTAAGGTACTGGTGGCTTGAATAAGCCTTAAATCTAAAACTATATGCAATAAATAAAGTTGCTTTAATTTGATGAAACCTCGTGAATATGAATATTAGCTTTAATTTTATTGTATTTGGGGTTTGACATCTTAGTTTTACTCTGAATATCTTGACATAAGGACCAAAAACTCTATATCTTGACACAAATCATTATTACGTACCTCTATTTCTTATTGAATGACCTTATAACTAATATTTTAATAATCTTGTCAAAAAAAACCAATACTTTAATACCCTGATCCCCGAGACTACTAATTAAGTGATAAATCATGCAATACGTCTAATCGGAATCTAACAAATCACCAAATAACCCATACAATTTCTCATAATAAAAATCTCATCAACATCCATCACAACACAGCGGAAATAAATCATCTCAAACATAATAATCATCTCGGGTCCCAACATAAATGTCTCAATAGAATACAACCTCATAAAAATTCGACGATAAAAGTAAATCCCGGACTCCTATATCATAGTACTTAATCTAGACATCCTCGAAAAATAAAGCGACAAAAGGAGAATGGGTGCGATGTCATCCTCAGCACAACTCACCAAGCATCTAATCCTCAACCTGCAAGTCTACATCCACAAGGGTTGAACCCACGGATGAGGCGACAATAAAGTCACTGGAGAGGGTAAGATATACGTTCAACAAAAGGATAAAATAAACGCTTAAAAGTCTCAGGCAAAAACATCACGTAACATCGAAAATATTCATCACTACAAAAAGTTTGGTTACTAATCATGCATAATTCACAAATTCATAGCATACCCTCATCGTTATAATTACCAACTTAATTATACCACATTGTAATTAAATTGTAACTTCGCGTCATAATTCATCATCATCAATTAAATCATATTCTCACATCATAATTCATTACCAACAATTAAATCATCAACAGATAATTATCACTCATCCATAAATCATCAACATATAATTATCAGCTTATCTATAAGTCGTCAACAGATAATCAACTGAATTTTAGATCGTTCATATCTCATCATCAATTCAAGCATAAAGCATTCACCACGTCATCAATATCATCAAGTATACATTTACCACATAAATGCACAAGTTCACCATGCTTAATCATCACAACATCATTTCATCACATTTACCACATAAATGCACAAGTTCACCATGTTTCATCACATTCATCATGCTTAATCATCACAACATCATTTCATCACATCCTTAATTAAATCACCACATCATTAATTAAATCACCGCATCATTAATTCACTTCCTAAATCATGTTACAACACCATTCATATCATCATAGCCATTTAACAATCTTGCATACATTTTTATGACTCAAAATAGGTTTTCCATGTTTATTTCACAACTTCACATTTTCGTCTCAAAATCAAAGCATATGGTTAATTCATCAAAACAGCAAAAAAGGAAAGCTCAGGGATGTTCGGAAACATCCCCTAAGGACCAAAATGCACAGAACATCACATGTTGTTGTTGTCCTGGTCGCTACAGCGAGCAGAATTTCGCTACAACGACGACAGTCAGACAAGTTTTCCCCGTTGCTAGTCATGGTCGCTACAGCGAGCAGGATCTCGCTACGGCCACGACCACCAGAACAGGTTTTCCTCTGTTATGGGAACACCTCCAAAAATTCCCAAAATCCCATTTTTCATCTCAATCAACCCAAAATCAGTATACAAACAATACCCATGATCAATACACTTTAATTGAACAATGGTTACACAACACAACATCAAATTGACATGAATTCTCAAGGTTTTTCGGTTAAATTCAAAGTTCGTCTCAAAAACCCATTTTCATCAAAAACTTAACAAACAAACATACCCAACTCAAGTAAATTCATTTTATCAAGTTCAACATCACCATATAAACCTATTCAAATTATTCCAACAGCAACTTATTCATTTAAGCAGCAACTTACTCATTTTCACTTAATTAAGTCATTTTAGCAAAACACCACCAACAACAACTTAATTCTCATCAAAGCCACACAACCAAACATATATTAGCATGTTTTTCATCATAAGGCAACAACATAATCAAAATAGTAGCAACTTAAGCAAATTCACTCAATTAATCACTTTTCTCAACAATCACTTAAATCGCAACTTATTCAACATAACTTCATGGTTTCTCAAACAAAACACATACCCACTCTCACAATCAGTTTCATAATCAACAAACATCATTCAATTATCAAGTTAATCATCAAATTCAGCAAAATTCACAAAGATATCAATTAATCATAATTAAACATGAATTTTGACATGAACAAAATGCAATTTCATCAAGGTTTGACATGTTTAATTCAATCAACAAAAAGGAACACAAAAATAGAAAATTCAGCAGCAATTAATAATGTAATTAATCATAATCTAAAACACTCAAACCTCATAATTGCTTATTAAACCCATTTGGTGAAAGTAATCTTCCCTCTTACATTAATTCTTCACTTTTCTTGCTACTTCTAGTATAATCCACTCCTTCCCTTTAAGCTCTTCTGGTTTCCTCTTCTCCAAGCTTTTCTCCTCTCTATTCTCTCACTAGCCTCTCAAAATTTTGTGTTATAATGTTTAACCTAATTCACCACCACTCACTACTAGTGTATTTATAATATGGTCTTAGGGTTATTCCCACTAATGGGCTTAGTCACAATTGTCTCACAATTATTTTCTCTTCACTTTTACTTCAGTTAAACACCCCCCCATATTAATTATACACCACTATTCTCTAAAATCAAATTACTAGTTCTAGCATAATTACAAAAATGTCACTCACTTCACTACAAATTCCCTTAACCCATCAATCACACGTAAATAATTAATTAACACACATAATCAAATAAATAATGCTAATTAATGATAACAGATAAATCCAACGCTGAAAATTGGGTTGTTACAACTCTCCCTCACTTAAAGAATTTCCGTCCTCGAAAATTGCCTGAAGGAAACAACTCCGGAAATGAATCCTCCATCTTGCTCTCCAACTCCCAAGTTATGCTCACTCCCAAGTTATGCTCACTCCCGCAGGACCTCCCCAAATCACCTTGACCAAAACGATATACTTTCCCCGCAGCTGCTTAACTTCATGATCTTCAATACACAGAGGCACAGTCTCAACAGTCTAATTATCCCTTACTTCCAAATCATCCACCTTAATCACATAAGACGGATCATACACATACTTCCGCAACTGAAACACATCATGCAGATTCGACAATGACGGCGGTAACACAATCTGAGACGACACTGCTCCAACTCTCTCTACAACAAAACGCGGAGTCAACTTCTTCGACTTCAAAGCTCTCCCAACACCGGTAACTGGATTAACCCTCAGAAACACATGATCACCAACTTGGAATTCCAACTTCTTCCTCCTCTTATCATGATAACTCTTCTGCCTACTTTGCGAAGCCTTCATCTTCTCCTGAATCATCTTAACATTTTCCGTAGTCTGCTGACAATCTGCTCAATGTAGATCTCCGCCAATATTGGAACTATATTTGAGATACAAAACCAATATAGTTCCAATATAACATCAAGATTATGTCTTTGTAAAACCACAAAACCAACATCCTCTAAAATGAGACAATAATAAACATTATGCGTGCTACCGACTAAAATGAAAGTCTAAAATAAAAAAAAAATATTGAAATTTTTTAGTGAAATTGTGAGTGAGAATGAGTGACCTAGAGGCATGAGTGCACATATATATACACAGCTCAATGCCAACGGTAATATGGCAACGGTAATAATTTGGCCAGGCAGCTGTAATTATAAGTGACATAAAGACTATTTAATTTTTCACTTGTATGCCAATTGTTAAAACACAATGACTCTATGTATAAATAAATTAATAAAGCTATTTACTTTTTTTGTTGTTTTTAGCTTTTTCACTTTAATCACATGTCATTTTATCGTTTTTGTTCACATTAAGATGAAAAAATGTGAAATTTTAGAAAATATAGGCAAAACATGGCAACGGCAGCTAACTGCCGCTGGTTTCCTTCCCATTGGCAGTTAGCTGCCGTCGAATCCTTCCCATCGGCAGTTAACTGCCGATGGGGTTAAAAACGTAAATTACTGGTGTGTTTTAGCTTTCTTTGAAGTGGGAAAAGCAATTTCCAACCAGAAATTAGTGGATTTGTCCAAACCGGCCCAATAGTATAACGGATGGTTAATTTACCTCGTCCAAACCGGAGTACCATATATGGTTCGGGTCTTGGGTTTAGTCAAACCCAACCCAAATCGACCCATGTGCACCCCTAGGCACACTGCTACCTTCCTTCTCACCTCCACCTTCAAAGAAGCAAACATCACAAACAACTAAGACTCCCCACCTAACGACGCCTCCACTTTTAAAACACTTAAATTCTCCCTCACTTGGGTTCGAACCACCTAACAGAACGAAACAAGTATCGACAGTATTCCACATACATGTCGCATACAACATGACAATATCTAGTTCACCCCTTTACTAACTACTATGATAGCATATCTGAATGGGAATTTCTTTTTATAGCGAAATTGGCATCACGAATTACTGTTGTTTTTGGATTTCCAAACTGTTGTATTTGGATTTCCAAATTCTATTTTGAAATAGAATATCTACCGAAGTTGTTACTAGGTTGAGTCACGACCAGGTCGCTCTCTTTAAGACGTTTCGTGGCACTGCCCAAAATTGTGCAAGGCAGACTATCAACCACGCCGCCTCCAGGATAAAACAAGCCCAGCTACAACTGTGCGGTTAACTACTGCACTGTAGAAAACCGTTCGAGATTTACACCTCCAATATGGTACTAAGACCACTCTTTAATACTGAAACCACTTTCTAATATGGTACTGTGACCACTCTATTATGGTGCTAAGACCACTCAAATATGGTGATACCACCATTCTGACTTTTTAACTTCTCCAAGAGTAGAAAAATATCGAAAGAATATTTATATACCGTTAAGATCATTCTTAATTCCGACAGGACATTATTATTTCAAAAGGGACTATGATCTTAAAAGTACTCTTTATTCCGAAGGGACATATATTATCGAAGGGACTATGTTTTAAGACCTTTCTTAATTCCGAAGGGACATTATACCGAATAGGGACTAAGGTCTTAAGAACACTCTTAAATCCGAAGGGACAGAAAAATGAGATAAGGAGAATAATAGCTCGTTAACACAAGCTGGAGGGAGAAGAGAGAAAGAGTTGTCGACAACTCAATAGAACTCTTTGATGTGATTTTTGAACTGAGAGGAGTCCTCTATTTATATAGAGATTTTGTAACTGTTTTAGCTAAAATTGCGGCAACAGTTACTTTAATGGATAAGATCAAAATGAAACTTAATCACTAATCAGTTCAACAACATTTGTGGATAAGATCAAAAAGAAACAAATCCACAAAAGTGGAGGAGACAAACTCATTGGATATGAATGAAGGAAAGATAAGAAACTCAGTTGAATTCTTATTCTTATCACAACCAACATAAGCTAAAATTATGGGAAGTGATATTCATGAATAAAAATAATAATTACTATTATCAATATCAAGTATTTAAAATTAAATACCGCAATTTAAACACTACTAATGTGTGTGTTCTATTTTATGTGGGACCCCCACTCTCTATTTTTTCAATTCACATCACACTAGCTCAAAATATTATTACTTGGTGTTTAATCTTCCAATTTCCTTCCAACTTCACACCAATGTTCCAACAATTACTATGTTCATCAATTGAAAATTTAATAACATTGAATATAAGAATTCTATGCTCTCTCTATCCCACCGTCATTTTTCTATTGTACATCAATTACTATTTATTAGTATTACTCTATAGTTTTTCAACTTTTCTACTTACTCTATAAATTAAGTCCCTTCAAAAATAAATAAAACTATAAATTAAGTTACAATTTCGCTTTCACATATATAAAATAACTAAATTTTTAAATTTGTATAGTGCAAAAGGAGCACTCATTTTGAGACAAATGGAGTAATTTTGTACTCTCTTCGGTCTTGATTTTTTTTTTAGGAATAATACTAATTTCACATTTATTAGTTAAGTGCAGTTTATTTTCTTGCCATATGAAGAAAATAACGATATGTTCATGAGACCTAGCTCGACTTGCAATATTGATATTGTTAAGTTGGACAGTTACATCGGAAATTCGAACACAAAACTTCGTACTAATGTGTGTGAGAATCAGATGGTGGTTGTATCTGTATACAAACTAAAAAGAGGCTGCATGCACTTGTTTTCGGTTTTGTCACTCGTTATATAAAGGCTTCTTGCAGCTTTGTTTTTCATTTCATCTCAACTAGAAGTACTTCTCTTGAATCTTTCTCTACTAAAGCTTCAGCTTCACTTATCAAGCATGGAATTTCATCTCTTTCACATCATTACTTTTCTCATGGTGATCAGCTTCACCTCCACAAATTGAACCATTTTGATTAATTTCTTCAAATAGTTGTGATATTTTTTATCTTTATTTTTGCTTGTAAAAATATTTATTACTAATGTTAAGATATTTTCAAATGTAGCTTGTGCTAGTGGGGACTAATGCTGCAATATTACCGACTCAACTTTACTGGAAGTCCATGCTTCCCAACTCTCCAATGCCAAAAGCCATCACTAATCTGCTACACCCTGGTTAGTATCATACAATTTTACCTCCACGTGTTAAAAGTGATTAATAACCGCATAGTAAACTGAATCAATCAATTGTTGTTACGTCATTAACCATGTAGTGTTTAGTGAAATGTGAAAAATAAAATCTATTATACATATTCTTATTTATTTTAATAATTTGCTATTTTTAACTGAAGCTGGATATTGGAGTAAAGAGAAAGCAAGGGATGTAAGCAATGGTGGTTTAGATGTTGGAGTCAGAGAAGGGTATGAAGGAGGTGGCACTTATCTGAATGATGAAAAGCTAATTCCATTGATTTACTTATATCCTATACTCAATGAGAGTCAAATTCAATTACATGATAAACAAAATGTAACACTTTTCTTCTTGAAAAAAGATTTGCATCATGGAACAAAATTGAACTTGCAATTCACAAATACAACTTCAAAACATAATGGAGCAAAATTCTTGCCTAGAGAAGTTGCTAATTCCATACCCTTTTCATCAAACAAATTGGAAAACATACTTAACAAGTTTTCAATCAAGGAAGGATCAAAGGAAGCTGAAATTGTGAAAAGAACAATAAGTGAGTGTGAAGAAAATGGCATCAAAGGTGAGGAAAAGCTTTGTGTAACATCATTGGAATCTATGGTTGATTTCACTATTTCGAAACTCGGAAAAAATGTTGAAGCTATTTCAACAGAAGTGGATAAAAAATGTAGTGGTTTGCAACAATATATTATAGCAAAAGGAGTGAAGAAATTGGGTGATAAGAACAAAACTGTTGTGTGTCACAAAGAGAATTACCCTTATGCAGTTTTTTACTGTCATAAAACTGATTCAACTGAAGTTTACTCTGTGCCCTTGGAAGGTGTTGATGGAAACATGGTTAAAACTATTGTTGTTTGTCACACTGATACATCAGAATGGAATCCTAAACATTTGGCTTTTTATGTGCTTAAAGTTCAACCAGGGATTGTCACATCCTCCCACAGGATCATGTTGTTTGGGTTTCCAAGTGATCAAAATCCATAGGCATATCCTTGAATAATAAATTACACTACGTAGAAGCAGCTACTATAAACCATATTAAATAATAAACATTGCATTAGGCAAACAATGTTTAATTATGTTGTATGGTTTACAAGGTTTGTGTATGTCCAATGTCCATGATGTAATAATACCCTGTAGGCTGCTTGTACCTATTATACTTGGCAGTTAGCACGAATGTATGGTCGAAATGTAATACAATTTGATATATGGAGTCTTCCCTCAGAAAACACATATATTATATGCAATAGTGAGGATTGTGCTTATTATGCATAGCATTGTGTAATGTAGGGATGGCAATGGGTACCCCATGGGTAGGGTACTATAGTACCCCTCCCCATGCCCGCGTTTATAAAAAATGCCCGTACCCTCGTGGATAACAACTTTAGTGCCCTTCCCCATACCCTCGCTCATACCCGCACCCATTACCCGCACTTTAGTTATGAAAAGACAATAAAAAACATCGCAATTGAAATAAAAATATGATCCAATAAATTTCAAATAAATTAAGCAGTTTTTAGGTTAAGATTTAGGCTTGAATAGCTAAATAAATTAATTAATTGTATAGCAAAAAATAAATAAATTATTATCATATTATATAATACGTATATGCGGGTTGCGGGGCTGGGTAGTATAGTGCCCATACCCGGGCCCATACCCATTTAAATTTGCGTGTAATTACCCTGACTCAAGCCCGAACTCATGAAAGCGGGGTTTTACTCTACCCATTGTGGGTATTTTTTGCGGGTGCCCATCGGACCTGGGTCCAATTGCCATCCCTAGTGTAATGTGTATTAATATATGTTGTAGGTTGTGATAGAATGTGTGTCTTTTTTTTTATCCACTCTTCCAACTGTATAATGTGTAATGACTAATTACACATGAATGGAAGGTAAGCTGACAACATTTATGGACCTAAGAGACATGATATTGCTATGCATAACCTTTTGAACTCTATGTAGAAGGTCTACAACCTCTGGTGCTAGGAAGCCAAAACTGTCAAATGCAAATGGTATAAAAGCATGTTGATTGTCAAAACACGCTTTCTCTTGTTTGGTCAGTTTGCTTGATGCAGCTTTTAGGGTTGCTTGTCCTACTGTAAAATCCTTGACTCTTAATTCCACAAGTGTTGAAACCCCAGTCAAATCCACACATGCATGTTTTCCTCCTACCTGTCCATACACCATAACATTTGTTGGCTTAAGTATCGATCTTCTATCTAGTGGGTCAGTCGGGAAGTTCACAGGCGCCTCCTTCTTAACTGATACTCCCGACCGGCTGAATATATCAAAAAGGACATCACTAACAAAGGTATGTTTGTACTTAAAGTCGGGAAGCTCCTTACAATGAATTACATGCTCCCCAAAAGTATGCAGGCACGTCTTACAGCAAACAGTGCACACCTTATCAATAAGAAATAGTGGAATGATAAGGCGATATATAAGGATAATACGGTACTCCACTGGTGACATATGCTGACCTAACCCATGAATAGGGATATCTATAAGAGAATCATGAGCATGTCCTGCTTGCAAACACCCTAAAATTATCTTCTGTCTTGTTGTCTTATCAAACTTAACTTTCATATCTTGAACACTTTTACTAAAAGGGCACTCGCCAAAACATGTTGTGTTTTAGGAGGAACGATATGCTTGCAAGTAAAATTGCTACCGTCAAAATTTGGAATCGTACCATGAAGACTATCCAAAACATTGTCAAAATCTGATTTCATAACCACTTATCCAATTATCTCTCAAAATATTATCTTGTAGCACCGAATATTGTGCCCTGGAAGCCACAAAAGCGTATCAAAAAGCCTCTACTTCCGAGTACAAACCCAACCCCCAAACCTAATAGGTAAAGAAGCCAACCTTCATTGAAGGTCCCCAAATAAATGACCTCCACCAACTACAATGTCCTCAACCGCTCTACGTAGCTCCTTATCAAATAATGTAGTCATCTCCTCCGTGTGAATCGGTTGGCCGCCTCCTCCATACAACGATAAGCTGGGGGTGAATAGATTATCCCATTTAGAATTATATTTTTTTAAAGTGTGGTTTTACAAACTTTTTGAAAAATAAATGACTATATGGAATTAAACACTAGCTTCGTATGATAACAAGATTAGTATTGATAATTCAAATTTGAATGACAAATTCACATTTGAATTGTTATTAACCAATAAATTACTAATACACAATATAATCCACGAAACCAATAACAATATCAAACCAAACCTAAATTTATACAAGTGATAACTATCACAAGAACTAAACAAGTTTGATCTATGATGAATTAATTGACAAGAAAATATCAACCATGTCAAGTGATTGATTTGTTAAATGTATCTTCAAGATATTGTTAGAAAATCAAGTTCTAAAATATTCAATCACTTAGTATATGCTTCAATTAATCTAATCAACAATTTAACAAAGATCAAATTATATTGCAAGAAATAAAGAGAAAGGGAGAAGAGAACGCTTCCTCCTAAGGGGTATGTCTTCTCTTCGTAGAAGAAAACGTTTCTACTACGTGCTTCTACTAGAATGTTGAAAATGTTTACAAGAGTCAATTACAAAGGTTCTTTGAATTTACGAATCAACCCGATCCTAAATCTTCTACGCTAATTAATCACTCCAAAGCCTCAAGCCTTCTTTAAATCGGATAATCCCAAGGTCTTTGAACCTCAAACTTGCATGCAATCCTTCCATCTTCTTACCCAAGAAATCTTCTTTTCTAATGCCTCGCTTTGTTCCCCTTGAAACCTTGATTGTTTGAGAAACAACCCCCACAATTCCCTTTGGAGGTGAAAAGTACCTTCTTTTCCTTTAGATCTTTCATGCTCCACCAAGATCCTTGAATGAAACCAAACTTACTATTACCTTATAGCACCATACACTCTAGATCTCCAATTGCTACAAGTGTTTTTAGAAAAAAGTGTTTAATTTGAAAAAGTGGTAGAAAAAGAGAGAGAAAAGACTTAGAGTGTTTTTGCAAATTGATTCAATAGTGAGAGAATGAGTGGAGCTAAGTATATATAGGTGTGAGGGATATGAACAATTTTGGCTCAAAATAAAATAGAAAACACGCTTTTGAATTGAATCACAAAACCCTTGAATCGAATCAATAGTGTAAAAAATGAGATCTGAGTTGCTATGAAGATTGCTTTGATATATGAATCAATTCATTGATACCCAGATGAAAAATGATTCGATTCATAGTAAATTTGAATCAAACCACAATTCCAGAGAAAAGATGGGATCAAAATGAATCGAATCGATTTGCTCTTCATAGACAATGAATCGAATCAAAATGATTCTATTTGTTCATCCTTTTGAATTATTTGAATCGAATCAATAGAACAGGAGCCAACAAATAGAAAAATGATTCGAATCAAAATGTTGACATAGGAGATTTTGAACAATAAAAGATTAACAAAACTGTGAAATGATATGACACGAGAGATATTGAAGATCTAAACTTAAGAGGGTGTGTACAAAAACTAATGACAATAAACTATAGAAGATCCAACCAAAGTATTTGGTTGTTCTGAGTTTGTCCATCGGCAAGCTAGTAAAATTATGCATAGATAGTACTATTATGTATGTCCTAAATGGAACACTATATATATATATGTGTGTGTGTGCGCGCGCGCGCGCGCGCAATTGTGAGACTTCCTTCGGTTGCTTTAATTTGATGAATTCTTTTTTTTTGAACGGCTAAATATATTAAGTATGCGCTATCATAAAAAAAAAACATCGCAGGAAAAGCGAAAAAGATTACAGCAGTGGTTCACCGGATCTTATGGTTTACTATTTCCATGTTTAAAATTGTCACATGGAATCATTTAAACTTTTATTTATAAAATGTCAATTTAATCTCTTAAATTGAATAACTTTAGTCAATTTAGTCATTCCATGTTTTGCTCAATCTTTGATTTTGATGTTTACAATTTTAGGCATAGGCTTTTTGTCCTCCCATTTCTTCGTAGTTTTTCTTGTTCCTATATTGTGTTATTATAATTATTTAAAAATCAAGCAAGACTTAATGTTTTTGGATTGTTTGACCTATTAATATCACCGCTAGTATTGTTGTTACTAACGGAGAATACTAACATGCTTGTCTATCAGCATTTTTTTGTTGTCATTCGTTGTATGCGTGTTTATATATAAAATATTTTTCAATTTTATTAGTTTGAGTTTTAATAGATCTAGGTCATCTAAATTGACTTGAATTTGAAACAAAAAAATTGTGATATTAAGAGCAAATTTGTGACCGAAGAATGTTTAACTAAAGTAGGGAGTTAGTTTTCGAATTTCATATAAGTATGATGTAGATTCAAATTTAAATAGAATTATGTTATATATGAAGGGTAAATCCTTCCAGAAAAAGGTCTGGCCATATAATTAATTAGTTGGAAGTTAATTTTTAAATTGTCCTTATATAATGGTATAGATTAGTGGATGTGAAATCATAATTTAAAATATGTCAAATATCATTTGCGGTCATTTAAGTTATATGATTATAACAAGTTAGTCCTTTAAATTTTTTTTTACAAATTGGTCATTTTAAGTCATAAAATATTTGCACCATTATCCTAATTTCATCAAACTCAATCAAAAACTGTTTATGTGCATGTTTAATGTTAAGTTGGTTTGTCCAAATTCATTGCTCTCAAAACTAGAGCTCATAGGTGTGTTATTCGGTCTTGATTCAAAACAAAATTGACCGATTACTTGATTTATAATATTATTGATCAAATATTTATATGTAAAATTAGGCTTGAAATTCAAAAACAAGAAGAAGAAAATGTGTATAAGTAATCATGTTTGATGTCATAAGTAGTTTTGGATCTATAAGCACTTTTTAACGAAGTTGGCTGAAAAGATAGATGATAGTGTAAATATTTTATGACTTAAAGGACTAATTTGTAACAAAAAATAACTTAAAGGATCAATTGGTAACAAAAAAACTTAAAGGACTAATATGTTATAAACATATAACTTAAAGGACCGCGAGAGGTATTTGGCCTTTAAAATAACTATAAGGTTTTAAATAAATAAATAAAATTCACATGTAGAAATCTAAATCCCAAGAAATTTTGATTACACCATCTACTCCTGCTGGTCATACTTATATGCGAAACATGTAATCCATATGGTACGAAAGAAAGACAGTAGGTGGTTTCACAAAAGTGAATGCAAAATGGAATGCATGCAGGTATCAACTATAATCCAACTCAAGAAATAGTATTGCTTACAACATCTCTAGTGATGATTCTTAAGTGGATTTCTATTTATAAAAATCGATTATGGGCATGTTTGTTATAAATTATAATAAAAGTAATTTTGATATAAATAATTTGATATTACTCTTTAGAAATTTTGAAGAAAAACATAAATTATTTTGTGCTTGTTTCAAAATGATTATCAACGTTGACTGAGTACTATAAAATTTTGTACAAAAAGATAATTTCATTTTTGTATTTCTTTTCTTTTATTAAAAATGAATTTCTTTAAATACAATCAAAATAACTTTTCATTTTCAGCATAAAATTTAAACAAAATAATTTTTAGGAAAAACTTATCGACAAACATAACTTAAACATCAAAAGAAAATTATAATCTTAAGCAAATGATTGTTTTTCTATTAGAATCCGTTTTTATAAAATTACTTTGCTCAGCATAACCCTCCCCCCTTAAGATTTTTATTTGACAACTTATTTTAAAAAAAAAAATTGATAGAGTTCTTTTCTTTTCTTTTTTTGAGCAAAAAATATTGATAGAGTTCTTAAATATAAAGTGAACCGTTTTTTCTTTTAATTGCTCTTACTCTCTTCTTTTACTCGGGTAACTTTTTCATTATTCTCATGACAATTTTAGTGTTACCGACAGCAAAAATAAACTCCCATGACACTCTTTGGCATCTATGGCCATATGTTTAACCAAACTTGCCAAATATGAACAATCCTCTTACCAATCTTATGTCACATAGTTGAGCCAGGGGAAGTTGAATTAAATAAGTTGGTTGATACATTGTGATAAATCTCCCTTTTAATAGTTACATACCATTCACTATTATATAAAGGCTGCATGCACCTTTGTTTTTTCATTCCATCTCAACTTCTCTTTATCATTTCTTCCTAAAGAGTAAAGACTATCATTTTTTTTCTTTAGAGTTTCAGCTTCACTTGTCCAAATGGAGTTTCATCTTGTTCACATCATCACTTTTTTCATGGTGAGCTTCAACTACATAAATTCAACCAATTTTCTTCAAATAATTAACTATTTGCTTGTCAAATTAATAATTTACTAATGTTAAAGTATTCTCAAATGTAGCTTGTGGTAGTGGCAACTAATGCTGCAATGTTACCTCCTCAACTTTACTGGAAGTCCATGCTTCCCACCTCTTCAATGCCAAAAGCCATCACTGATCTGCTACACCCTGGTTAGTATGTCTAAAATTGATGTCTATATAATATCTGAAAACTTTCATACTCATTTTATATATAGATGGAATTTTACTTCCATATGTTTAAAATGATTTCATTCTAGGATTTAATTCATGCACATTGTCGGTGTAAAAAGAAAATTACACTGTCAAACAATTTTAATAATCAAATTATTAATAACATTTGACTTTAACCATAACTACTTCAAAAATCACACATATATATGATTGATTGTACTTTGTTCACAATATAAAACTTTTTACACCGACAATGTATCAGAACTAAATCGTATTTATATCAAATAATCACTATCAAAAAGGACTTGTGATGTATGAAAGACTAAATTTAAAACAAATAAACCAAGTAATTGGGATTAAGTGGTTAATGAGCCCCCCATGACAAATCGTTCATGAGAACCCGAGTGTGATTCCCCGTGGAAACAATTCTTGGTCAGACTATACTTACCTTATGGTCGAACTTCTGATTACTATGCCCCCCCTTCCCCTAGGAACCGGAGAGTTAACACACAAAAATTTAAGATAATTAAGATAATTCTTGGATCAAAGAAAAAATAACTATTAATAAATTTTAATATATTTAAATTTACTCTATTTATTTGTAGCTGGATATTGGAGTGAAGAGAAAGGAACTTGGGTGGATGTAGGCAAGGGTGGTGTTGATGTTGGAGTCAGAAAGGGCTACTATGAAGGAGGTGGCACTGATGTGAATGTTGGAGTTGGACGCTCTCCATTTATTTACAATTATGCTGCAAGTGAGACTCAATTACATGATAAACCAAATGTAGCACTCTTCTTTTTGGAAAAGGACTTGCATCATGGAACAAAATTGAACTTGCAATTCACCAAGACCACTTCAAATGCAGCCACATTCTTGCCGCGCCAAGTTGCTGATTCAATACCCTTTGCATCAAACAAGGTGGAATACATAATCAACAAGTTAAACATCAAGAAATGGTCAAAGGGTGCTCAGATTGTGAAGAACACAATCAATGAGTGTGAAGAGCAAGGGATCAAAGGAGAGGAAAAGCTTTGTGTAACATCATTGGAGTCTATGGTTGATTTCACTACTTCTAAGCTTGGAAAAGATGTTGAGGCTGTTTCAACAGAAGTGAACAAAGAAAGTAATTTACAACATTATACAATAGCATCAGGAGTGAAGAAATTGGGTGAGAATAACAAAGCTGTTGTGTGTCACAAAGAGAATTACCCTTATGCAGTGTTTTACTGTCACAAAACAGATACAACTAAAGCTTATTATGTGCCTTTGGAGGGTGCTGATGGAAGCAGAGTTAAAGCTATTGCTGTTTGTCACACTGATACATCAGAATGGAACCCAAAGCATTTGGCATTTCAAGTACTCAAAGTTCAACCTGGAACTGTTCCAGTTTGTCACCTCCTGCCTGAGGATCATGTTGTTTGGATTCGCAAGTAGAAACAATCAAATCCTATTGGTGACATCCAAGAATAGTTACACAGTTTTTACAGTATAAAATGAACTATGAAACTGATTCTAGGATTTTACAACTATCACTTTGTTTTACTTTCAGTTTTAAGTATTTTACATTTGCTATGATGTATTATTACAAGTGTGCTATTTGTTTTACTTTTACAGTTTTAGGTAAGATATATTTGCTATGATGTATTACATGTGTCTTGCTTAATTTATGATATAGTGAAGCTTTTCATTTGGGTGAAAATCAGTGATTTTCATATTGAACTTTAATATTTTCACTTCTTCATTATAGTTAAGCTTATTTTATTTTATATTAACCAATTTCATCTCAAGATCTCGGTACACCCAAAACAACTCAGTGATCAAGTAAAAAATATAACCGTTTCCTCAACTTTTCCATCCACATTGGAAGCTCTCAGAAAAATTATGAAATAATAATCTGAATAAACTACTTTAAATGGAAACTTATTTCATTATATACATTATGGGAAGAGGTTTTTCTTTACAACACAGCATTGTAACATACAAGCCAATGTTCGAATCAATACATACAACTCTCAGCAAAATTTTGGCTTTCCTATCCAATAGATCAAAAATGATGTAAAGGGTAGATGATAGCTGCAATGCATCTTGCTATGCATTGAAACTCATTCCATATTATAAACTGCATGCCTCGTCATAGTTGAGTCTTCTGGGACACTTGACATTTCCGCTGCCTTCCAAGTTTCAAATCTCTGAATCAATTATGGTAATGCACCACCCATCAACAAATATCTTTTTACACTGTCATGAACAAAGTTGGTCTGGGTGCTTCAGGAATCAGCTATGGGAGTGTCACCCGTGAATTTATCAGGTGCAAATGGCTCCAAAGATCCCCATGTTCTTCCAACCTTTAATTTGACATTAAGAGGAACTGCAGACGCAGACGCATACTTGTAAACAGTGAATATGTGATTTGACCATACAGTCAGAACCTCAATTACTTTTACCAATTTATGTCTACAACCAAAAAGAAATAGCTAAAAGAATAATTTGTTTAAGGAATACAAACCAAGAAGTGAGACTGCATTCTCCATGCTCGTCTGCAACAGTAGTGCAGCTTCTTTCACCACAGAGGGATCAACTTCCAGCACTAATTCATCGTGTACCTAGTTAACATTTACTGAAATGATTAAAACAAAGAAACAAACAAAAAATAATTAGAGAATACAAATCTACTAAAACTAACCTGTAACAAAATCCGGCAACGATCTCTAAGCATGTCGAACTTGGTTGTGACTGAAGAACTCGAATCCAGGTTATCAACTCCAGTAAAAATTTCAGAGTAAATTTTAATCATTGCAATTTTAATTATGTCGGCAGCAGATCCCTGGGAGGTAGAGGGAAGGAAAACAATATTAAAATGAATACTGACAGCTTGGAGGGAAACATATCCTGATTTGGAAGAGAGAGAAAAAAAGGTATTACACCTGACAAATGGAATTGACAGCTTGCCTCTGAGCTTTTGATTTTTCTGTACTACTGCCAAATTTTATTTTTGACAAAAATCGTTTCCTTCCCTTGAGAGTCTCTACATATCTGGATCATGAATATATACACATAATCAAGTTACACGGCCCACAAGTAATTCGAGTCAACAAGAATGCATATACAAAGTGTAAAAGTGGCACAAGGTCTCCTCACTCACCCTTTACTCCGACAAAATGCAACAGCTTCATGAAGCCAAGAAGCAACACCAGGAAAAGTACTTTTGAAGTTACTAATCCTTTCAGAAGCTTCATCGGAAGTGCAATCCATTTGTTCTGCAAGACTATTTGGACCCATACCATAAAGAATTCCGTACACCATCTTTTTGGTCTGCTCTCTCTGCTGAGAACCCACAGAAACCTCAGGACATCCAATCCATCTTGCTGCTATCATTGTGAAGACATCTCCATCAGGCTTACGAAGAAGTTCAATAAGTGTAGAATCTTTAGAGAAATGTGCCATCAACCTCAATTCTATCTGAGAATAATCTGCTGTTAACAGTAACCAATTATCCTGCAGTCAAAAGAGATAAATAAGAATAGACCACAAGTAACCAAATATAACGCATATGACAAAAAAAAATATAAAATAAAGAAAAGGCATACGAGTCTCTGACTGACAGGTAGCACTGACCCATGTCTCTACTAATACAATGCACCAATCAGAATTAAATAAGGAAATAAATCATGATTAATAGCAACCAACAAGTAATTAAAAAACCAGAGTTAAAGGCCTATGTCACCTGAGTAGGAACAAAGTAGTCACGGGCATTGACTCTACAACTCTCATCAGCATCGCCTTCATTTTTGTCTCCATTCATCTTGAAGTCCACTGCATGCTCAACACACTGCATTACCCAACAAGGTAGCACACGACATTAAATATAGCAGTAAGCTGAAAGAAGAAATAAACAGAATAAGAGAACCCAAACCTGAAGATTAGGTTCTTCCATTGAAAGTCGTCCAGTTGCTGTGGAAGTCTGGAGCCAATGACCATGCAATGTGTACTTCTGTGTGCTTACAGAGAGCCTGGCCAGAGAACAAATGGATCCTAGTGTAGAGTTCAAGAGCTTTGCCAATGTTCGGTGCTCTTTGATGATAGGAACAATGGGATGTTCATTCCTGAAATAATAATCAAATATTAAAAAAAACTGCTTTCAATCAAACAAGTGTTTTCTGAGGTGCATAGAGAACTCAAGGGTAAGTGATTTACAAGAAGCTTGGTTTTTTTCCCTCCACACATCCTTTTGCAAAGATGAAAGTTCATAGACAAGGACGACCTTTGCTCAATATAAAACTAGATGAACGGACATTTACTTTGCAAATCTAGGGATTGTAACTGTTGTTTACTCTTCTATTTGTTTACTAAAAGAAGCTTAAATTACTTTCTCATTTCCACTTTTTTTGAAGCCTACACCTCCCTCCCCTAAGACATAAATATATATTACTCCCTCCATCTCATTTTATGTGTCTCATTTGAGTTGTGAACAATTCTTAAGAAAATGATTAGTTGTGTTGATTTCAATGATAAAATGTGTTTCATTTACTGAAATGTCCTTACTAATAGTAGTTAGTGGAGAAATTAGGTCAATTGAGATACAACAAATAAGGATGTTTTATTGGAAAAAGTTAATAAATAATGTCTTGGTACTTTAAAGGGACATAATTTGAGACAGATAAATATTGCAAAAGGGACACTTATAATGAGACGGAGGGAGTACACATTAGTCCATTTAACATGATATAGTATTGTATCGATAGTTTTTCTCCATTTATGATTCTTAGCTATATACTCCCTCCGGTCACATTTATAAGCAAAAACCAACTTTTTAGGTTCATTGAATAACTAATGTATCTGACCTACATATAGACCGGATACATTATTTATTCAATGAATCTAAAAAGTTGTTTTTTGCTTATAAATGTGACCGGAGGGAGTAGTTTTGAACCCTACTCTCAACTGAGACACTAGAAAATGAAATATATATGTTGGACGAAGTTGCAAAGCCGATAAAATGGGTTTCAAAATCTTAGATTTTATATTGGGCCTAACTCATCCTTACAAAACTGGCATTTACTTAATCTTCTATAAACCTAAAATCAATAATAAAGTGTTCACAAATATTTGTTGGTGACATTAAAAGTTCAGAGAAAAAAAATTCACAAAGCTCGATCATAGTCATTCACTGACTTTAAAAGACCTATGTTAAAACGATTACTGACGTTAATAGACCTATGTTAAAACGGATTACAATGTAATATCACAAGTGGTAAGTGTAGGTTTTATAATAAGATTGGAGAATGGTGTAATTTACTCTTTTCTAAAATGCATATACTGAAGAAACAGTAAAGCATAAAAAAAATCATTATGAGTTTCTCTTTAATATGGATCAAAGAGAAACAAAAGGGTAAAGAAAACTTCCTCAATACCTTAGTGCATCCAAACAGTGTTTGTCGGTACTTGGATGGTTTTTTCCCTTATTTTTCCCATCAGGTATGGGCAGCTTCAAGTGTTCAAACAGCACCTTTGCAATATCTGCTGGCATACTCAATGAAAACGTCATTCCAGCCAGTTTGTAAGCTTCCTTTTCAAGTTGCTTCAGCCTTTTCACCAACAATTTCCGAGCCTGGATACATCCCTCCAAATCAACACCAATTCCCCAAAGCTCCATGTCAGCAAGAACATTCACCTGACAAAATGTGTTAAAGTATCATCAAATACTTCAAGAATATAACCTGTTAGATCCCACACTGTCCAGGTATAAAGGCAATGTATACCCGATATAACCATTTGAGCTAGCTTTCAGGGTTTAATTAGGCCCAATCTATTCTCAATTGTAATATAACCATTTAAACTGATTGAACATAAAATCATAATAGCAAACGAGAAATTGACTTGGAATAGCTAATGATGTTCTCTGTCTTATCAGTTATCACTTCTCTTATTTTCTATTAAGCTGGGGTGACAGTGTGTCGAGGACATAGTAAAGAACAAAAAAGAAAATAAAAGGACAGCAAAAGATATGCAGGAACAGAAGAGTTTCTCAAAATATAACATTGGATAAAATGCTTGCATCATGCCCACCGAACTTCAAACAAATCCTTAACTGTTTTGACCTATAAATAAATGTCTTAAATTAAATAAAATGTTCATTACATATAAAAGCCAATTTCACCCTTTTAGTTATATAGTATTCTTGTTTAATGACATATTTGTTTAATTTGACTGTTTACTGAAGTTTTCATGCAATATTAACACGAAATAGAGATTAATTATTGAATTGTATCATATTTTCATTTATTTGAAAACACATTCTACACATTACGTGATTTATTGTCCTTCTCTTAACAATGCCCTAAAATTATAATGGAATAAAAAGGCATCGCTGTATTCATAATAATTCTAATCTTTATGATAATTTTATTAATTACATTAAATATATTCTTTTGGACTTTCCTATATAGTTTTAAATTTTATTTAGCTTATACTTCAGGTCAACTCAGTCTCATCCAACTTAAACTCTGGCATAAGTAGACCCATATAATTACATCATTTGATTTTTCAAATCTATTGTCGGGTTTAGATCTAATAAATTAACACAATAAAAGTTTACGGGCGAGCGAAGGACAAACATAACTCATCTAACCTACCCCTTAAACACCCCTAGTTTTAAATCTAATACACTCCCTCACACAAAACTTTTAGCTCCAGGTGTAACAAGTGTATAAAGACCCACCTATATATTGTAGAAATTTAACTTTTGATTAGTAGAACAGGAGTAACAAAAATCAAACTAAAGTTTAAGCAGTTTGATGAAAGCTGTATATGGTTTTTACATATAATATTGCTTGGTGTTTGCACTTGTTTCAGCCATTAGAAACCTTAAATATAAAATTCACACAAAAAGACCAAGTTGCGTCAAATGAATGTTTAAGATGTCTCCCGCACATAGGTCCTTAGTGAATCAAAAAATTGTTCAATACTGCTTTTTTTTCTTTTGATAAATGTTCGATGTTAGAATATATAATTTATTTCGACATGTAATGACTGGTATAAAGGTGCAATAAGATTTAAAATAACATCAGGCATGACATCACTTTTCTTTAAGTGTACTAAAGTTTCATAGCTTCTTACCAATGGGATTTCTATTTCCATAAGCACTTCTACAAGTTTCTCAGAAACAAGCAATTTCCAAAGAACAGAACATAATGCTCGTGTTTGAGCAACCCGACGGCAGCAACCATTATGAGCAGCTTTTCGCATCTGATTCCTCCACCGGCCACACTGATTAGCTGCTGCTGCATCCTCAGGGGATAACCTTTTCTTTACCTCCTAAATTACCAAATGTGATTGTTAATATTAGTACACTCAACTATCAAATCATCACAAATTGACACTAAAGTTGTGCATGTGTGTACACCTATGTGTGCAGTACAATACAACTATTTATGTTACCTTATCTAGGTTTGGACTAGAGCTACTCTCTTCATCAGGCCAAAGAATCCAAGCCACAATGCACATATCAATTGCATCTTTAACATGGATTGGGGGCAATAATATGTAGGAATTGTCTACAACTTCAAGGTGCATATTTTTATCAATTGTGTCCAACGAACCAAACCTCTGAACAGAAACTGATGGTTTTTTTAGCACCTGAATCTGAACCTTCAAATTCCAGGTGAACTTTCTCACTTCTTTTTTCTCTATTATTTTGCTAATCCTGCTCCATCTATGCATGGCATTCATCAAATCTTGCTTAGAATTAGATGATGAAACTTTCTGCTTAGAACTGCATGCAGTCAAAGAAAAACCGTCGTCTTTTCTATTTTCAGACAACAGAATATCCCTGGGAAGATTAATGTAGTACATGGGAGAGTTTTCCCAACAGATGGCAATCCCATGTACTTCAAAAGGGGCAGCAGAGTGCAATTCCAATCGTTTGATGTAATGGATGTCAAAGTAGAACTCTGCTACTGTATCCCATAAATCCAAAAATGAATCAAGCCCGCCATGACTACTAACTGCATTAATGGGACCTTTTCGGCTGGAGTTAATCATGTTACCACTAGCCAAATTCCCCCTATGATCTTGTTCACCTGTACCTTGAGCATGGCATCCATTATGCATAATGGACTTATCGTTTTGTTTCTGTAACTGAACAGAGAAGGTGGTAACATCAGGAATTTTGGCAGGACCAGAAGCCATACTGAGCTCGTTTATTATTGTAGGTACTGCAACTGGAACAGTAGACAAACTATGTGGCACCACGCTGTCTGATTTTCCTTCTACAGAAACTAGAGCACCATTGTCGGATGATTTAATCAAGTCCTTTTCTTTTTCTAAAGCAGCTACATTAGAGTTATCAATGTGATTTGCATCAATAAAGCTATGACTAGTGTCAGCAGTGTCACTTCCAGAGGAACTTCCAACTTCTTTCCTGATAGAATTGCATACAGCAGTGGATATGGGTGGAGCGAATTGTGGGACATCGTATCCGAGTGACTTAAAGGCTGAGAAAGCGGCAATCCTTGCTTCTTCAGCTTTATCCAGAACAATCTTGCGAGCACCATTCTTTATCTTCTTTGCTACACTGAATTGTAAGCTCCTTTGTGCAGAACCTTCCAAAGAAGTGAAATCAACTTTCAATTATAAAAAATAAAATTTACAGCAACTTCAAGGGCTTCAAATTAAAAGATTGGCATAACGAATTTAGTTGATGAAATAAAGAGTTAAAGACAAAAACGAAGAATGCACGTGGACAAACTAGAAGTATAATGCACTAATATTGACATTTCACCTAAAAGCGTCCTCAAGAAAACAGTGGCAAAAAATGTAACATAATGAATATGTTGATCCAATATTTTAGCTCCACATTTAACATATATAGTTTCAAGGAGTAAAACAGGGATATAATTTCAACCGTTTTTGCTAAATAAAATTGTTACTGATTACTGACAATTTTCGCACATTACCTTCTGTGCCCCATGATGAAGATTCAAAAAGTGCTTTTACTAGTTCAGGAATGGATGCTTCAGCAATTGCAAGAGGTGTGCGTAAACCTGCTTTATAGAGTGCTCTTGCTCGAGAGCCCTGCAAATTGAATGGAAGAAACGGGAACAGAGTGAGTACTTCAACACGAACAACAACAACAACAACAACAAAACACAAGTTATTTGAAGTATGTAAAACTGACATGGAACTTCGGCTACTTACTTTAACATAGGGAATGGTGGTAAGCTCAACAACTTCTGCTCTAACTCCAAATGATACACGATTTTGAAACTTAGCGACTAAGCCTTCAAAATCATGCCACCCCAGCCTTTCACAGAACACAGCAACCATAGATGCAAACCGACCAGCATTTTCTTGTAAACCTTGAACCATTCCTCTGGCAACTTTAAATGCTTCACAAACCTCGCCCACAGGAGTTTCCTTCATCAAATTACATTTAGTCATAAAATGATATTAGCTCCAATGAAAATTTAAAGATAAGATGGAAAATAGAAAAGACAGATAAAAAACACAAAAGCATAATTAACTAATAAAACGCTTTCTGAAATTTTCAGTGGTTAGACAAGCAAAGAGATTGGAAAGCTGTGTTAATGCTATTTCTTTGTTTGTGACCGTTGTCCTATGACTTTTAACAAAGAAGAATTTTGTATCATCTTCTGTTTTTTTTCTCATTCCTTGTTTATGGTTGTCGTCCTATGACTTTTAACCAACAAGTATTTCATATCACCCTTCTATTTTTTTCCTATTAATATTCTTTAATTAAAAATATTATTCATTGACAAAAACTTGCAGGAGAGATATTTGCGTCCATATACTAGAGAAAGCACCTGCACTAAAAGCGATAAAATGAGAGCAACATAGAATCTTCTACAGACACGAAGTGTTTGATCATCCGTGTTAACTATTCCACTGGACATCCCATGTTGATTTTGTCGTTTATTGTGCGACCATCTTGACTTGTTTGAACCCATTGGTGCACCATGTGCCATACGCATCAAAAACGGTTCTGTAACACCTACTCGATTTCCAACTGACTGCAAACATAATACAATTACAATTAACAATATTTACAAATGTGTCGAGATTATATGACTATTTCAAATCTACAGACATAAAAGACTCAACAATCGATATCTATGGAGGTGGTATGACAATTCAATCGTACGCTTTTTATGTACCAGTGAATCTTATAACAAGAATGACACCGATGTATACAACTTTCTACACAAAAACTTGGTTTCTTATATATTTATTTCTTCCAAAATAATATTGGTATATCATGTATGCAACATAAAATAGGTGAAAGTAAACATGCGGTGAACTCTAAGAAGGTTTAATAACATTGTTGGCTAAAAAACTAGAACGGGGAAATTTATTTTAACCTGATCAAGAGGAGACAATTTCACAAAACGCTCATAGTACGATTCCCAATCTGGCTCAACATCAACATTAATTGGTGTCACCAAGTAAACCAAATGCAAGTCAGATGCAAGGACAAATCCTTCCCTTGCCCTTGAAAGATCAGCCAACACAATCTACAAAATCAATCTTAGTGTGGATTAATGTCAATCACAACAGGATTATACTACCTAATGTTGTTTAGCATAATTCAAACCATTCATGGAACAATCAAAACCAATACTGCAGAAAATGCTTGTGCGGAAATAAAACCAAAGCTGACTAAAAAGAACAATTGCCATGAATAAAAGTATAGACAGAAACATTTACAAGTGATTCTTCCGGACAGAGAGAACTGCCAAAAGATGCACGTCCAAGAGGTGTGGTACTGTAGAGTTTAGTGTCTTCATTCCATTCAAGAAATTTTCTTTGGCACAACCATCTTAGAGATTCTTGAGCAGATTTTACCACGTCCAGAAATGGTTTTGTGGAGTTCAAAAGAGTACATCTTACATACCGGTGAATGTCACTGGCCGTTTGAACTATTCCTCCAGCAACCACTTCTAAGATTGCATGAGTCATCCCATTCAAATCTTCTGATAAACAGGAATGTAACGGTGGACAACTTTCATTCAGAAGTCCCATAACTTTTTTTAACTCTTGTGGTTTGCAGATGAGTACCTATGCAAGTCAACAAAACATTTGACTCACCTAATTAATTAAAATGAAAGACTGCAGTCAAAGCCACGTAGACATGCCCAAATAAATCATGATATCAATGTAAAATGAAAGAGAGAGAAAAACAAAACATATGATAAGTACAACTGAGAGTCAATGAAAAAAACAAAAAGGATATAAAAAAAAAAGTAGTAAATAAATAATATACAAAAGCATAGAAACTCTCAACAATCAATCAGCACGACAACCTAGAAAAACCACACATAGACTACTGTATAATAGTTGAGGATATAACAGAAAAAGTCATACACTTTCTCCTTTTGTATCGATTCCAGTTCGACCAGCACGACCCGCCATCTGCATGTACCTCGTCCCATCAATAAAATCACAACCAATTCTAGGTTGGCGGAAAATTACCCTCCTAGCTGGTAGATTAACTCCGGCTGCTAAGGTGGATGTGGCAGTTAAGACGCGTAAAAGGCCTTTTCGGTAACAAGTTTCAACAATCTCTCGTTCCTCAACCTATTAGAATTTAGAACAGTAAAAAAAGGGGCTAACCATAAAGGTAGGTAAAATAAACCCAGCATTTCCATTGAGATCAAATATGAACTTCTACTCCAAAATATAAGTCTAGTAACAATGCTGGTGGAAACCATAATACCAAAAGAATGGAATTACCGTAAGGCCAGCATGGTGAAATGCAACACCAGCTGGAAAAGTTTCTTCAAGTACGGGGTCCAACCCAGCAGGGCACTTTCTCAAGGAGTTAATAGCAGAAGTAATATCAGCAAACTCACAATTATTCTCATTAATATCAACAGTAAAGCTTTTAAGGAACTTCGCAACATGTCTTGCAGTTGATTCACAACCCTTACGGCTAGAGCAAAATATTAACACTGATTGTCCCTCTTGAACAACCTGAAAAAATATCAATTGTTCATCTTGAAAAATTACAAGGTGTAGAAAATGTGACTAAGACTTTAAATTACCTACCTCGTTACATAGTTCAACAACGTGGTCTGGATCCTTGCCACCAAGGTCAGCTCCTTTTGGGATTGTCCTAGAAAGTTCCATACTCTTGTTATAAATGGAATTACCAACTTTAATATATTCTTCTAAAGGAACTGGTCGGAACTCTGTCTGGTATAGTGCTGCCTTGATATAGTTTGGGACAGATAGATTTATCAGAACTTGAAGAGAGAAAATTGACTAAAATTAATTATTTATTTGCAAAGACGCGCATTAAAAATTTGAGGATGCTAGCAACGTACTCTTCTATTCATTGAAATTCAAATTGATTCCACTAAATCATGCAAACACCACATAAATTTGGTGGAACCAACATAAATTTCAGCCAATAAAAGTGTGTTCAGAAGAGTGTGTTGCTAGCATAATTCTAATTATTTATAGACTAATGTCCATAAATTCTATTAATTGCTATCCTAATACCTAAGGAAATGAAATCTGACCAAGTAACAAAAAATATGAAAAACAGTTGCATAAATAAAGAGGAAATAAATCTATGTATATACAAATAAAAGGCCATAACAGAAAACCTATAAAACAACATAAAATGATCATCAGAAAAACCAGTTTTAAACGTGGTGTTGTCAAATGTACTAAAAATAAATAGCCATCCATTTGAAATATAAAATGATCAGAGATAGCAAGTTATTGCATAAGACACCAGATTTAAAAGAAGAGCATGCATCAAAAATCATTATGCACCAAGATACACACATCATATTCTCATTGAGTAGCCTGATGCATAATTGATATTCTTATATTCCTCTGTGAAAGATCTTCCCGTATACAACATTCTTCCACAATTTGTCAAATATCGTTAGGCAATTCTGAACAGCTAATCGCTAATCATAATCCATTTGATCAGAGTACATCATATACACATGCAAATACATTGTGTCATCTAGATATACTCATCCAATTATTGTGTCATCTAAGAATATCATCATCCAATTTTCTTCTTTTTTTTGAATGGCTACCATCATCCACTGTATTAATGATAACTCTTGGTGTTCTTAACATTGACTCATATTTCAAAAAACTGTTGAATAATATTGTTAACTGTGAGCTAAGGGATACTCGCAATTATTCTTACTTGAAGCCAGTCAGCAACTGCTGCCACGTTAGGCATTGTCGCACTCATTCCAACAATTTGGAGACCTTGAGCGGGATCATTCTTATCACTGCTTCCACCAGAACTCTCTCCATCACTAGATTTTGAAATGCCCTCCCCTGCTGCATAGCGAAGCTTCGTCAACATAAGCTCTAGAAGATAACCTCTTTTTGGATCACCAACCTGTTAATAGATGTAGAGAGGAATAGGCCATGAGAACCTTCAGCGTAGCTTTTCTGTTTCTCTTTCATCTTTGATAATAGCCAAATACAAAAATGCTGGAAGAACTAGCATGTAATCAATTTCATGACAAACAACTAGAAAGGTAAGGGCTGATGATACCATATGCAGTTCATCTATCACAATGATTCCCATTTCTGAGAGACGGCCCTCTTCCAATAATCTATTGATTAGTGAATTTGCCTTCTCTATTGTGCATACAGCTACAGAAGTATCTTTAGGAAGTGATCCACCACCTTGGTTCCCATAATAACTGCGAACGTGTTTACCAAGTGGCTCAAGAAGCTTTTCAAGATGTTCTGCCTGCACGAATCAAAATAACTATCTAAAAATTATATAAATTGAAGTTTTTTCAAATATTTTTAACCGGATCCACGAACAACTCCCACAACAAACAAACAAAAAATTAACAGAAAAGAGGACAAAGGATAACACCTTTTCTGTACAAATGGATACATATGGAAGAACAAGTATTGCCATTTTCCCAGTTGTTATCACCCTCCGCAACATTAAAATCTCAGCAACAAAACTCTTTCCAGCACTGCAGCAAAAGAAAAGCATTTCATACACGCGTTCCTAAAATAAAAGATAAAGAAAGATAGCAAGAGAAGGACAGATAAAAAGAGAACAGAGTAAAGTAAATAAAATGACGAAGGTAAAAAAATGGCAGGAGAATCGTATCAAGTGCCAAACACTATCAAAGACATACAGCATAACTTCAGCAATAAAAGTAATAATAATTTAAAAACATATGTAGGTTTAATAAAGAGAGTCCAGTCATAGCTCCATATAGTAGTGGTGAGTAAGTACCAAAATTGAAACTCTTAACTTTCTAAGTCAATTCCTTATTGTGGGAAATGAAACTTATTATGCGCAAATCCACCTTAACAAAGAGGAAACCCTACACCCCTTCTCATCCCCAAATTCATGTTCCACTCACCCAATTCTTTAAACAGTATATGTATCAACAAAAAAGACAGAATTATGACATACAATGTTCGGGAACTGCCAATTAAACGAGAAAATACCTAGTAGAAGCACAATACACAAGATTTCTTCTTTGTAGAACACCATCCACACGAAGGCAGTCAACCTAAAAAGTGGAGGGAAAATTATATATATAAAACAAAACACAGACTAAAATCAAATAGAGGCCTAAATCACCTCAACTTCTGAAAAAAGAAAGGTGAATTGGTTGAAAAAAATAGGAATCGGGATTAAAAATTTAATTAAATCAATCATATAGATAGAAAATAATGTACAGTAATATCAATATAATGATCTAAAAAGCATCTTCACGTAATATTTATCTGTACCTGCCAATTGTAAAGCTTTGAAATGCCTTTCTTTCTATATATGCTGCATATTTCAGGTGGAAGCCAACTGTGTAGGTCTAAATGATTATCAAGTGACACATTACTTGAAGGAGTTGTGGCTTCAAAAGATGCATGTATACTGAGTGTTGTCCTGGCCTCATTGTTGGGTGAACTAAAATTATTAGATGTCATATTGGAATTATCCTTTCTCATTCTTTTGCCTAATTCATCAGCTAAAATCTTCTTCACTTCATACGGTTGTTCATGTGTACGACTTGCCACAGAAATAGATTCATACTTCCTTCCAGACCCACAAGTAACATTGACTTGATTATCAACACGACAATTTTGAAGGATATTTTCATCCATATTATGGTCATTTGAAAAATCAAAATGCTTAACAGGAAGGCTGGATGCTTCTTTCATAGAATCTTTTGTGTGCATCTCAGCCAACCCTACGTTTTTACTTTGATCCAATATCTTCCTTGCCTTGCCATCATAATTTTGTAAATTACATGAGTTCTTCATCTCAACTTGGTCTCCCACCACATTGCTTTCTTCTATAACCTTAGAAGCATCATTACCCGTGGGAACAACCAAACCATCAGCTAGTTGAATTGCTTCGTCCCAAAAGGCCTCTCCAGGCGAAAACATTGAGCTTCCGCGTGTTGACTTTGGAGTCCCCTTAATGCATGCTTTAACAATCAAAGATCCCGGTGTTTGGCATTCAGCCATATTCATAGACGTAGGAGTATTACTACATTTTCTAAAACCCGTGTCAAAGGCATTAGTAGCACCACCATCAGAAACCTGCCACTCAAAAAGCAAAGCATTAAAACATCAAAACATATATGAAATAATATGAAGTACGAATTTATTCCAAAATCTAAACTAGTAATGAAACTGGTTTAAACCTTTGCAGAGCAGCCTGAAATACTTTCCAAAGTATTGCCAACAACACCAGACTTCATGTCTACAGTGATCTTCTCGCTCAAAATGTTTTCACGACCAAAATGCGGCACACTAGTGTCATCACACTTCTGCGGTATACTACTACTTTCCTCTACTAATGTCACAGAATCATACTTCTTATGGCCTTTCACTCTCGTCTCTTGTGGCAGTTCACTGAATATGGCATAGTTTAAAAGTTCAACAACAACAACAACGACAACAACAACAACAATAATAATAATAAAAGAATGATGAAATAAACTAACAATACAATCCAGATTGCATATTTCCACTAGAAACAAATGGCTCTACAACAACCAAGCCTTATCCCGTTAAGTGGGGTCGGCTACATGAATCAAATTATGCCATAATGTTCTATCATAAACCATATGTTGATCCAACTCATTAATCTCTAGATCTATCTCAATAGTTTCTCTAATAGTTTTCCTAGGTCTTCCTCTGCCTCCAGTGATCTGACTATATTCCATCTAATCTACTCTCCTTACTACAGAATCTATATGTCTTCTCTCTACATAACTAAACCACCTAAGTCTATTTTCTACCATCTTTTCTACTATAGGTGCTACTCAAACACTAATACTCACAAATAGATAAAAGTAACAATGTGAGTTATATTCAAACGAAGTAAAGTACCCGCAATAGAGAGAAAAAAGCTCAGCTTTAAACTGTTTAAGCTCTGATTTTTCACCACCATCTCCAAAATCACTTAAATTGTTTTCCTTCACACAATCATCAACCACGATCACTTCATTTTCAATCCCCGCCCACATAGCATCCGAATGCCGACCCTCTTGAGCTAATGAAACAGGCTGCTTATCAAGAGAACTACCAATGTCTAATCCCAATTTCCTCCTAACCAAATCCGGCCTCACCGGATCCTCCTGCGATGGAACCAAGTAACCTTCCAATGATCCTTTCGCACTTGGAGATCCATCAGCCACGATCCTAGCACCTTTCTCAATTCTCCCCGCCTTCGGAGCCGGTGAAACCGCTTTCCGTTTCTTCGTAGTATAAAACTGTTACACACAGCAAAATCAACAATGCAAGTAAAAAAATCAAAAATTCAAAACAAAAAATTCAAATATTGAATTGTAAAACTGAAATTAAACAGCGACATTGAAGAATTGAATAATTCAAGAATCGTTACCCTAGAATGCGAAATTCTAGGGTTTGGGGGAAGTGGAAATGGAAAAAGAGAAGGACCTGATTGAGGCGATTACGAGGGGAAGGAGAGGACATGGTGGAAGAGGTTGGTGTTGTGGAGGAGGAAGGAAGTGGAGAAGGTTGTTTCGTGGTGGTGAATTTTTATAGGTGAGAAGCCATGAATGAACGTTGAAGAATCGTTTGAAGATTTTCGAGTTCAAAGCGCGAATTTGAAAAAGAGGATGAAGCGGTTTATAGTGTTGAAGTTGAAAACTTGAAATTGAAATTGAAATTTTTGAGGGAATGTGTGGTATTTTTTTTTTACCAAATATTTTTTTTTAACCAAATGTTATATTTATATTTTGTGTGGAAAATCATATTCGTATATTCATATGAGATTAAAACATGCATGCCCTCTATAAAAAAAAAAATAAAAAAACATATATGTCCCTTATGAGTAATTATCGATCAAAAATTAGATTTTTAGGTGAAATAATTATAAATCACGTGTTTTATTTATCTTTTGAAGGACTCTAAATTATTATGATTCATTTTCCTAGAAATCGGAGGTTTACCGTAAAAAAAAAACATATGTTTTGTTGTAGAGAAAATTGTCTTGCATTCACAATTCACATTCAATCATAACTTGTCATGAAAATAAATAAAAGTTAATTTGCTTGCACTTTAGTGTAAGAAGTCATATATTGTCACGACATCACAACTAATAATAGAGATCGACTAGAGGAGAGTGATTGACTACTGAATCTATGTTAGAAGAAGATCTTAGCTTAGATAGAAAATACACACGGTGATGTCCTTATCGAAGGGTGTGAACGATGCGAACTTGCCAATTTTGATGAAGAAGGTCTTAAATCAAAGTAGCATACTTATGAAGTTTTGGAGTTTGGCCATGGGGGATATCAATAAAACGAGGAGAATTTATGCAAGAGATAATGTTAAGGAAATTAAACTACTTAGCCAAGAGAGTGCCATGGTGGATAACATGCAACTCAACATGAAGAATACTTTAGGATCCTCAAAGGTAATCTAAGAAGCCAGAAATCCAGTTTCTAGAAGGATGATGAAGTAAGCCATCAAACCCAACTCTAACAGGGATACCAAGTCAGCTACCATAAACATTGAGAATGGTGCAATCTTCATTAGAGGGGTTCCTTTTAACTCATTTCTCAACATGCCGCTATAGTTAAGAACTATGTAAGTAAAAGATGAAGGTGGAAGTCATATAGTTGGCTTTCACGATAAGAGGATAATGAGGGGGTTGTTGCATTTGAAAAGCAATAAAAGATGAGGTAAAGCCAAGACCTCCAAATATATACAAGCGGCAAAGGTGTTGGAGTTTAATGAAGATAAACTCAATCTAAGTCGGTTGATTGGATCAAGGTTGGAAGAGAACTTGGGAATGGATAAACCAAGAGTGTGCCAAAAAATTTAGATGACGAACAATCTCTAATGCAACGGATGAAGGATTCTTCTTGAGAATTACAACTAGTACAATAACCATTTGGGGACAGATTACTGTTGTGGGCAAAGATAAAGTTTGAACATGATTGCTACAAGATAACACACCAAAAACTTGATCTTTTATAAAAGATGGAGAATCCATATCCAAGTTCACGAAATAGGAATTGCATTTGCACTTCTTTGATTTGAAATCCAAGTGGAATTGGACTTGGTAAACATTGGTGTTATCAAACCAAATGAAAGTGTGTTCATTATTGGGGTTAAATTGAAGGTTAGGATTGTTGAGTCATAAAAACCAAGTATACTTACTTAAGAAAAACAAAATGTCCAAAACAAAACATTCAGGAACACAAAGTCATAAACTTTATTAGGTAGCACACCTCATAGCAACCCCCTCCTCGGACAATAAAACATCACCCCCTCCTCGACCCTCAACAATGATCGACCTTAAACCCTTCCATACCGAACTCCCCTACTCCACATGGCCACTACCAATAACCAAGATGATGATGTTCTGATGCGACCTAACTGTGGGACCAAGTCTCCATTCCAGTTCCCTACCTTTTCAGCCGCAATCTCTGCAAGTGCTTCCTCCGCGACTAGCCTATGAGGGTCTCCCACAAACCCTGGCAGCACATACTTATGTGATATTATAAAATACCACCTCATGTAACTCTCAGATGTTTCCCACCCATGAAACACTTGATATCCTAGATCATCAGCGACCAACACATGATCAAGAACGGCATGAGCCTCGGATACCTGTTGTTGAGTCTCCAAGGGTTGGCATAAATGATTGGATGCCTGAGAATAATATAGACAAATCCAAATTGCCACAACATATGCTCCATGAGATAATAGACCATAGGTTCGTATCTGATTTATCCAAAGTAGAGGCAGATGTTCTCAAGCAAGCATGTTTGGCGGTGAGCGACATACATGTAGAACACACAATCAAAGGCTAATTTTTAATCCATGTGCTCTCGGTAAGGGTCTATGACAACGAGACCCTTCAACGATGTAAACGTCATTGCACGCGGGTGTCGATCCTCCATGTACCCTTAAGTAAAATCCTTGACCCCAACTCCCTGAAAGTGCCAATATATCCATGTGTGCATCGATGTATACTAACCAGTAAACAACATAAAATATAACATTTTTAACAATCACTTAAATAACAATGTGTCTGTTTTATCTGAAGCGGTGTAAGCTAACTAGTCAACTGTTTCATCTCATAAAATGAGGCAACATAAAGCTCTATGTACAAGTGGGTCAGGGCATACATCCTCTAAGCAAAGTCGCAAACCATCTCCAAATTACGAAAGTATCCAAATAAGTCACACCCACATAAGTGACACTATTTTCAACGAAGAAAGTGATACCCACCAAGTACAATAGGTATACTTGAATCACATATTGTTTATTTAGATCCATTTCCATCACATCACCAACCTGCTCACCTAGTTGTGTTGCCTGCACACGACTTGTGGACTCACACACTAGGTAGTTGAATCGTTCATGATCTTCGTTTGTGCCATCCACTTCTCGATTATACCTTTTTGGGTTAACGCTTATGAACTCCATCACCAACTCGACCCCTTTCTCTCTAGTTAATTTCTCATTGTGGTCCAGCAGACGACCCTTGATGGACATGTGTAGCAGACATGACACACATAAACTATCAGTATCAACTCCTCAATCGAGGGATGAAAGTTGAATGTCTCCTTAATGTCGTAAATCGTAACTGTTGAAATGAGGAAAGGTGTTGAGCTTGACTTGTATATCGACGTCGTTCTGATTCTATAATTCAAAGCATTTTTTTTTTGTTTTAGATTAAAAAATTCAAATGGTGGTAAAATAAAAATTTTGGAGGGCTTGTGGGAGAGACGGTGGTTGAGATTGAATTTGATCATGAACAACCTTGATGAAATTAGTTGATTTACATTTAGTCCACAATAATAAAGAGATTTTTCCCCATCACACTCTTCTCTCGCGTGCCTTCCGATTTTACCATTTTACCATGTTTTGATTATATAATTCAAAAAGGTTTTGGGGTGTTTTGAATTATATAATTTGAACGCGTTCAAAACACAAAAAAGGGAAACATATGTGAGTAGGTCACAACAATTTCAACAACATAATTCAATACATAATTTTGACAACACAATATAACAACGTAAAACGAAAACAATAATAATGACAACAACATAATTAAACACAAACAAGATCACATATCAGTCAAACTAAATTCTTCGTCGGGTCTATCCATGCAAGTTTGGATTTCTTTGCAGGTTTTGGGCTGAATTAAACTTTCTCGAATATTACAAAAAGATCTCACCAAGGAAGCATCTAACTTAAATAGTCTGTTTGAACCATACTGACCAAATACAAATAACATGGTTCTCACGTCGTCGTTTAGGAGCTTCGTCTAGGTGAACTGAATGTGCCAATCTGAATCAATCAATGAACAACGATACTCAACATTGTTCACTCTTCTTGTGTCTCTGCGGTTTAGGCAACCATTAATTTGGTTCAACTGATCATTCAAGTCAGACAATGTGACATCAACACGAACCCTAAGCAAATTGAATTTCCCCTACTGTAGTACATTGCCGCTAGCTTGGTGTTAATATCTACTAGAAAAGTGGTAATTGTTTTGTATTGTGGATTGTAAATGAATCAAACACACTAGTTTATAGAAGATTTTGTGCGTTGTGGAAAACATAAACTATCGGTGCAACGTGGACCTCATAAAAATCTTGTGTTTAATCGGTTCATATTACAAAACATAAACATGCCAAAGCTTCCAATGCACAAGTTTTTCAATAGTTTTAGCACGTTTCAGATTATACAATCTGAAGCGATGTATAAACATGTTTCAGATTATTTAATTCAAAAATGTCCAAACTATGGACAATGACGTAACCTGCAAGATTGAGACAGTTAATGGTGTGTTTAATGTATTTTTTGTCGGTTGGGTCATTTTACACGTTTCCTTTGACCATAGTTACAATCTAGGATACTGTTGTGGTTACACATAGCCTTGCATTAGTTTCCGTTTTCATTGCAAAATTCATATTATTTCCTTCTTCCACTTTATTCATTCATACTATGCCAAAAATTTCTTTATAGTATTTATGGGTGTAGTAAGATGATCAACATAGAAATCCGTATAAGTTTTTGGGGTTAGTATGATTGAACAAAGTGTGATGTCCAACATCAACCTGTATTTCATATCAGTTTGAATATGAGATTGTTAACACCTTATTTCATTTTATTCTTGTACTACAAATTTAGCTTTAGTTGTTTTTTTAATAATTTTCCAGTAGCTCTCCGTAGTATCTATACCACATGATCTATTATGTCAGACTTTTAAACAATGATGATGTTAATGTAAATAAATTATAAAACATCGTTGAATTAATACAAATGGTTCTGTTATCAATTTTAAATTATGTCATTTCAAAATCCGATGTCTCATTTAAATGTTGTCATCTCTTTAAATCAATTATAAGAAATTTCAAATTATATAATTTAAAATAGTATAAATGCTTCAATTTCATAATTTAAACAAAGTTTTTTTTTTAGACAGAATAATCTTAACAAAGTTGTCCGCGTGAGTTTAGTTCAATTGGTAAGTATATTGCATCTCAACCCCTGCATATATTCATTTTTCATCCCAAATTTGTGAAATAATAAATTCACTGGTTCTTTCATTTTCAATATTTCACTTCCAAAAACGCCGACTCCAACTCTTTTAGTTTGTTTTCTCTCAAATCCAAATTCATCATCCCTAAAAATGGGAAATCCTCCCGGTGAAATCGACGATTACATCTTCAAACGACGCAAGCTTCATGAATCGCAAGAATCACAAAAATAACTTCGCAAACAAAACATTTTTTTAGTTAAAATGTGTGAGCTCCGGTCACGAGACTACTTGACAAAAAAAAATTAACAAAGTCAAAATTGAGATTTTGAAGGTTGCACAAGACGGAGGTGGAAAAAGAAATTCTAAAAAAAAAAAAAACTTTGGGCTTGACATTTTGTGGTGGGTTGTGTTGTTCTACTGAGTCAAGGTTACTGTCCTCCGCTTGGAGACCATCACTGGATGCCGTGAACTTCACCGGTAGATGCTATCATTCTTCTCCGAACTGTAGCTACAACCATGGCGATTTCAATCTCAGGTACACACAAACATTGTTAACATTATGCTTTGCCAATGATTTTGATATAACTCTGATATTCTAACATCTCACTCATCCATGACAGGGAAACCAGAGTCTCCTCCTGCTCCCTCACCAGAATCAGAAACCCTAGAATTCAAATGGGGCAAGAAGCGAGGAAAAGGCGGTAAAAAACGCGATATACAATTCTACGAATCATTCACCTTACGCGCTGTTGATTACTCGCTTTTTGATAATGTTTATGTTAAGAATGATTTTGCTGAACCTCGTATCGGCAAAATCATCAAGATTTGGGAAACTCCTACTCTTGAAAAGAAGATTAAGGTTCAATGGTTCTTTCGTCCCAGTGAGGTTTCCAAGTGTTTGACTTGGATTAAAATTTACTTTAATGAATTGTTCTTTGCTTGTGGTGATGGTGATGGACTTGCTACTATTCATCCTCTGGTAATTCACCTTTTAAATCACCTTTTGTGTATAAATTCTCCCTGACAAGTTGAATACCATTGAGTAATTGTTAGATCAATGCGATTTAGAGCCCGTTTGGATGGACTTATTTGTGAGCTTATGAAAAATAGCTTATTCAGATAAATATGCTTCTATGTTAATTGATTAATTCAACCAACGAAAAATTTATCTTCATAAACTACCTTGACAAGCTTTTATGTATACTACATAAAAGCTTATTTATTTGCATAAGTTCTTATGCATAAGCTAAAAAATAAGTCAATCCAAACAGGCCCTTCAGTGGAGTCTATGTGAATTTTACGAAGTTATACAGTGAGAGTGTTTGAAGGAGATTGTTAGATAGCATGTTGCTAGCATTCATCTGTATGGCAAGTAAAATTCATGTGGTCCTACCACTTTGAAATGAGTGCCACTAGATACGTAATAGATACATGAGGTTTAGTGGAATTTAATCGAATCTATGTGAATTTTACTCGATTATATCATGAGTGTTAGAAAGAGATCGTTAGAGAGTGTATTGCCAGCGTTCCTTCTTAGGCTAAGTAAAATTCATGTTGACCCGACTACTTTGAAATGATTGACACTACACGAGGAACTATATCACTGCCATTTAGTGGAATTTAGTCTGAATTCATGTGAATTTTACTCATTATAAGTGAAAGTGTTGGGAAGAGATTGTTAGAGACCGTGTTGCTAGTGTTCCTTTGTAGAGTAAGTAAAATTTATGTGAACACCATTACTTTGAAACGGGTGCCACTAAGTAGGGAGTTAGATCACCCGCAGTTAGTGAATTTTACTCAATTATTTGACGAGAGTATTAGAGAGAGATTGTTAAAAACTATGCTGCTAACATTCCTTCTTGGCAGGGTAGAGTTCCTCACTTTGTAATGTTGATCTCATTAATGACTGTGTTGCTAGCGTTCCTATGTAAGGTAAATATAATTTATGTGGGCTCCACCCCTTGAGTGACATTAGACAGGGAATTAGATCATGTCATTTAGTGGATGGAGTGTAGTCTGAATCCATGTAAATTTTAGTCAATTATATGGTGAGGGAGTTGGAAGGAGATTGTTAGAGAGCGTGTTGCTAGCACTTCTTGTTGGTTGGTTGGTAATGTGATGTCGTTAATGAGTGTGTTGCTTTTGCAACCAATTCTTCATTTTGAGTAAGTTATTCAATTTTGCTTGGCTTGGAGCAGACCATCAATTTGTAACCCTAATTAACATGGCTATTTTTGTATGGCATATCAGGAATCTATTGCTGGAAAATGCAACGTTGTTTGCATTTCTAAGGACTCTAGGAATCCACAGCTATCGGATAAAGCCGTTTGGAGTGCTGCCTTTGTGTTCTATCGTTACTTTGATGTTGGGCAGCGTAAAATAGTGGAGGAGGTAGATGACAAGAGTATCGGAATTGAAGGTATGTGGTACTGATCCCAGCCTGTGTGTTTGAATATGTTGGACTAGGCTCTTCTTTTCTTTGAATTGTTGAAAATCTTATGGTGTGTTTTTTCTGAAATTGCTGCAGTTAAGAACATATTTAACAAAATGGGATAGTCAAAAGCTTGTTGCTGCTGTAAAATATTATTTATACAAGAAAGGAGTTTGGGGAAATGTCTTGAAAAGTAGTGAAGCACTGAAGTGGTTTTTTGAATATTAAAAATAGTCAGCCTGTAATTAAAAGCTAGATGGCAAATATGTTGGTACATTAGTTTCAGAAAGGAAATGCAATGTTTAATTTAAATTTGAAATTTGGTGTTTGTGATATTTAATTTAAATATGAAATTTGGTACCTTTGAACTAATGTTTGTTTCATGGCCTGATGCGTTTTGTACTAAGTTCACTTCACTCACTATCATCGTTATTATTTAAGTAGAGATCGAGGAGTTTGGTAAATGCTAACTTAAAATAGCCATTTGAACCAACTCACAACTTTCTATTATGTTAGGTGTCTTGGGTTTTTCAGATTTGTTTTTCTTAACTTACGTGGTCAAGCATTGTGCTGTTATTCGTCTCTCTGGATATTATATTATTTCCTTGTCCAATAAATCACGTGATATAATTGGACATAGTATCTCTGCAAATACAATATAGGAAACTGTATTGGTGAGAACTAATCTTTGATCATGTTTTTGCATAAGATGTTTATAATGATGTAATTTTAAACACATTCCCCTTCATCCAGTGATTTTGAGCTTTAGATCTGCTTCAAGCCTTCAATGACAATAATGGCACAATTATTTATGTTGTAGGTCAAGCTTTGGTTATATTTAAAATAAAAGCAAGAAGTGAAAGATAGTTATTAGCAAATAAGTTGAGGATTGTTTAGTTATGTTAGATTGATGGTATACACGGCTTCAAATGCATGATACAAGTTTTGGATTTGTTTCAAGGACAATAATGACATGTTTATTTATGATGTAGGTCACGATTTGGTTATATTAATATATTTAAATTTAAATGAAAGCAAGAAATGAAAGCTAGTTATTAGCAAATAATTGAGGGCTATTTATTTATGTTGGTTCTTTTACTGTTATTTGGTTCCTGCTAGGTTTGAACCTATACAATTATGCATAGCATTGTGTGGGATCAAATAGAGTTTATTTTGCGCACTTGGATTCCCTGTACCCAGGTAAATCATGCAGTTATGTGGTTGTCTGATACCGGCTGTTTGATGACTTGGATTTAAACTCCAATAAACTGGCCTTTAAATGCAACTGTCGCGGTGATTTTTGGATATCAAGCTATTAGTTAGCGTTGACTCGCAATTTTAAGTTCACCACCGATCTTTTATTTTTTCGAGGAAAAGGGAGAAAGTTCGAAAAACCTTATTTTTAAGAGATCAAGGTCGGGGTTGGTTACGCAAAGGGAAGGTATTAGCACTCTAAACGTCTATAGTACTCTATAGGAACCTCTTGTTTTTATTTATCTTTATACTAAATTACTTATTTGTTTGTAAATAAATGTGACAAGACTAAAGTGATGAGATTAAAAGAAAAAGAAAATGTTTTTGTTATTTTGTTGATTTGGAAAGACAAAGTCTTTTGCCTACATACCCGAATGGGATCAAAATCATGTAGTTCGGGGTAAAAAGCCGAGTGATTGGTTTTGATTGATTTTAAAGTTTGAAAAAAGTTTTGGGAAAGATAAGAGGCCGAAAAGGCATAGAAGAATAAAAATGTGAGTTTGATTGATTTTAATTGAAGAAAAAAACTTAATTGATTAAAGATTGATTAAGAAAGAAATGACACTTGGTTTGAAATCCAAGGTTGAAATTTTTGGGATTTTTGATTATATGAAATGTTTTTGATTTTGACTATTTGACTTTTTTTGAAAATTTTGATTAAGTCCTAAGGTCCAGAGACTAAGTTATGCTGAGGTATTCTAAAGCGCGCCGGATCCCTCAAAATGACGTTGGATCAAGTGAGGGTCTTTTTCCTCGGATTCAGTCATTATTACATTATCGTCCTCGACATAAAGCAGAATAAATAAATGTGGTGTCGGTGCATATTCTCATTTATATTTTTACATTGGACCTAGATACATTCTAATGGAAATAAAATAAATGACAAAAATAATAAAATAAAATTGCAAATGCATTAAAGTAAATATGCTAAAAAGAAATAAAAATGCATGAAATGCAAGACAATAAATAAATATGATGCATAAAATAAAAAAATAAAAATGCAAGACATAAAATAAATATGGTGCATAAAATAAATAAAGAAAATAAAAATGCAAGACATAAAATAAATATGGTGCATAAAATAAAAAAAAATAAAAATGCAAGACATAAAATAAATATGGTGCATAAAATAAATAATGAAAATAAAAATGCAAGACATAAAATAAATATGGTGCATAAAATAAATAAATAAAATAAAAATGCAAGACATAAAATAAATATGGTGCAGAAAATAAATAAAGAAAATAAAAATGCATGATGCAAGGCAATAAAAATAAACATGGTGCATAAAATAAATAAAAAATAAAAATGCATGAACTGCAAGACATAAAAATAAATATGGTGCATAAAATAAATAAAGAAAATAAAAATGCATGATGCACTGAACATTAAAGGCAGTAAAATAAAATGCATAAAAATAAATAATAAAAATGCAAGAAATGAAATAAAATGAAATAAAAAAAGAAAAAGGGAAGAAAAGGAAAGGAGATGAAGAAGGGGGTGCAGAGAGTAAAAAAAAAAAGAGGAAGGAAAGAGATCAGAAAAGTGGAGGAGGAAGGAGAGGGTGGGCCGCGCCAAGCCCAATAGGTTGAAGAAAGGAAGAAACCAAACCGGTTCAGTCTGAGAGAACCGAACCGGTTCAGCATCTATAAAAGGGCCAACCCACCGGTTTTCCTTCATTTCCCAACATCTTTCTCTCTCTACCTTCTTCTTCTCCACACGCTCTGACTTCTCTCTACTTCTCAGTTGGCCGGAAAAAGGTTTTCCGGCGCGGTGGCCGTCGTCCTAGACGACGGCGCCACCGTGCCGGAAACGGAAAATTTATTTTTTTTTTAAAGAAAATTTCAGTTTCTAAGTTCCTTTTCTCTCTTCTTCTCGAAACCAAGTTTAGCTTTTCGAAATTCTTTTTAGCAAAGAGCAGATCTGAGTTCGAATTTTCAGAGAATCTACCTTTTGGTTCCGAGTCTTGGTTTCGGTTTGGATTCGGGAATGAATTCTGACTTGGTTTTAGGTTCGGCTAGTTCGAACTTGTGACGATTTTGGTGTTTGTTTGGTTCGATTTAGGGTTTTGATTTGTGATATTGAGTATGGTTCGGATTATGTGTGGGACTTGGTTGATTTGTGGTTTTCGAATTTGAGCTTGTTTATGGTTCAAATTTGGACTTGACTGTGGATTTGTGGTTGTTTATGTGTTTCTGTTAAAAAGGAAATTGATTTTTTTTGTATTTTGGCCGGATTCTGGATTTACTGGCGGTTGTGTTGGTGGTGGAGGGTGGTTGGAGAGGTTTTGTGTGGTGGCTGGATTGTACTGGCTCTGACTACTGGTGTACTATTTCTGACTCAAAACTCTAACACTGTACAGTAATTAATGCTGCTTAAATAGGCCTGGACTAGGGTTATGGAAATGACAAAATTACCCCTTTGGGGTCTGGACTGAATATTGGACCTAAAATGACTAAAATAAAAAAGAAGAGAAAAAAAACATAAAAATAAAAATGAGAACAAAAACGAAAATAATTAAAAAGAAAATAAAAAGGCTAATAATAAAACTTTAAAAATAAAATAAAAACAAACTAATAAAAGTGAACAGAAAAATTAATAAAATAAAAAAACGGTCGCCTTCGGAACAAAAATGAGGTATTTTAAAATACCTCCCTGCCGAAATTTTGTCTGAAACGACGAAAATTTCTGGCTTAAAAAGACAAGAAAAGCGAATTGAAAATGGGTCAAAAATGGGGTATGACAGCAACATATAATACAAGTCATTGGATCTTCATCAAAGGGCTGAGATCTGCAACTGTGTTAATTCACTATATCAGGGAATTCATTTCCATTTTCTTGCCGCTCTGTGATTGCTGTCATGGTAGGATATCTGCTTATATGTATCGAGTGTCTGTTTTATTGTATTTCTTTTTCTTTCCATTCGAGATTGGTAGATGGTTTGCTTATGGGTTTTAAGGTTTGTCCTTTGTCATAATCTTTCAAGAGCTCTATCCATCTTCTCTGTCTTAAATTCAAGTCTCGCTGCTCAAAAATATACTTAAGACTCTTGTGATCGGTGTAAATCTCACAAGTCTCTCCATATAGGTAATGCCTCCAAATTTTAAGAGCGAAAATCACTGCAGCCATCTCTAAATCATGTGTTGGATAGTTCTGCTCATGCCTTTTAAGTTGTCTAGATGCATAGGCGATAACTTTACCATGCTGCATAAGAACACAACCAAGACCAACTCTAGAAGCATCACAATAAACAACATAACCTCCACCACTCGTTGGTAATGCCAAAATAGGTGCTGAAATCAAACATTCCTTTAACTTTTGAAAGCTTTCTTCGCATGCATCAGTCCATTTAAACTCAACTTTCTTTTGGGTCAATCTGGTTAATGGGAACGCAAGTTTGGAAAAATCCTTCACAAAACGACGATAATAGCCGGCTAAACCGAGAAAACTTCGAATCTCCTTCACTGAGGTGGGTCTCAACCAATTCTGCACTGTGTCAACCTTACTTGGGTCAACACTTATTCCATTCTTTGACACAATATGTCCTAGAAACGCCACGCTCTCCAGCCAAAATTCGCATTTAGAGAATTTGGCGTACAATTGCTTCTCCCTTAAAGTTTGCAAAACCAACCTCAGATGTTGCTCGTGCTCCTCTGTACTCATGGAATAAATAAGGATGTCATCAATAAAAACAATCACGAACCGATCCAAGAATGGTTTAAAAACACGATTCATCAAATCCATAAAAGCTGATGGAGCATTAGTAAGCCCAAAAGACATGACAAGAAATTCATAATGTCCGTAACGAGTGCGAAAAGCTGTCTTTGATATATCCTCACTCTTAATCTTCAATTGGTGATACCAGACCGTAAGTCAATCTTAGAAAAACATTGGGCTCCTTGCAGTTGATCAAACAACTCATCAATCCGGGGTAAAGGATATTTGTTCTTTATTGTCACCTTGTTCAATTGTCTATAATCTACACATAATCGCATGGATCCATCTTTCTTCTTTACAAATAATACTGGTGCACCCCATGGAGAAGTACTAGCACGAATAAAACCCTTGTCAAGAAGATCTTGCAGCTGCTCCCTTAACTCCTTCAGTTCTGCTGGGGCCATTCGGTAATGAGGTATAGATATGGGCTGAGTGTCAGGAATTAAGTCTATAGAGAACTCAATTTCCCTATCAGGTGGTAATCCAGGAAGTTCTTCTGGGAAAACATCTGAAAACTCACATACTATGGGAACATTTTCTAATTTTTCTTCACCCGCTTGGATATTCTTAACCAATGCTAAGTACCCTTGACAACCTCTTATTAGCAGTTTGTTAGCCTTCAATGTTGAGATTAAATTGTTTGGTACCTAATTGCGTTCTCCTTGAAATGAGAAGGTTGCGCCCCCATTTGTTTCAAATTTCACTACTTTATTGTAACAGTCCAAGGTGGCATGATGAAAAGACAACCAATCCATACCCAGAATCACATCAAAATCTACCATATCAATAACTACTAGATCCGCAGGTAACACTTTACCCCCAATAGATACATCACAAGAACAATATACAAACTTTGCTAGCAAATTATCACCAACCGGTGTAGCCACAACTAAGGTCTCATTGAGAAAAGACGAACTTTTACCAGTCGAGGAGCAAAGCATGATGATACAAAAGAATGTGTAGCGCCAGGGTCAAACAAAACATGTGCATCTTGGGAACAAATAGAAAGTGTACCTGTAACCACTGCATTAGATGCCTGAGCATCTTGACGGGTTAAAGTAAAAACTCGAGCCTGACCTCTTCCTGCTTGTGACTGACCTCTACCCCCAGGTCCTCTACCTCCATGTTGAGATGCTCCTGAACCTCAAACAAAATAATTTCCGACTTGTCTCCAGGTGCAGAAGGAGCTTGAGAAGATGCTAAAGCTGCAGGTGCTGATGCATGACTAGATGGTGGTTGTGTTGTAGGTACAGGACAATTCTTCTTAATGTGACCTCTTTGACCACATTGAAATCACTCTATATCGTCATAAGAACAAGTTCCAGAATGGAATCTACCACAAACAGAACATGTTGAAGTTGTACCACTAGAATGCCTCTGAGGAAAAGTATATCTCGTTGATCCCCCTTGACCCGACCTATGACTTTGCACTGTACCAGATGATTGTCCGCTAAAACTACCCTTCTGTGATACTGATCTTTGTTGCCCCTGATGACCAAACATAGATCCACCGCCACGATTAGAATAATTACTGTAAGATCCTTCCACTCATTGTTTCTTGCGAGAATCTTGTCTACTACCTCCCTTATCCTTCTGTCGCTGCTCAATCTGAAGTGCCAAACTCAAAACATCAGCAAAAGTATGACAATTAGTACCGACTACTGATCTAAATATGCATTCCCTTAACCCTCTGATGAACCTCTTGATACGCATCTCTTCTGTGATTTGGTAGGGAGCATACCTAGAAAGCTGTGTAAAACAGGCACTATACTCTGAAACCAACATCCCCTCAGTTTGTTCCAATCGCTCAAACTCATGGGCTAATTGATCTCTCACACTTTCTGGAAGAAAACGAGCCATAAACAATTCAGAGAATTCTTTCCATGTCAAGGGAGGTAATTCCATTTGTCTTCCACGTGTCACTGTATCAAACCAATCATATACCACACCTTCCAACTGATGAGATGTCAATTACACTGCCCTTACCTCTGAACATCCCAATGCTCTCCATAACCTCTCTAGTCCGTCAATGAATCGTTGTGGATCTTCACTCGCACTAGACCCAGAAAAAGTAGGTGGTTTAAGTTTCACAAATTCTGCTAAAGTAACCTCGATCCCCCTAGTTGGAGCTGCCACCACCTGATCAGCCTGCCTAACTTCTTGTTGACCTTCAAAATTTTCATGTGTTTGATTTCCTTGTTGTTGCTGCCCAGCAACAATACCAACAAGTTGTTGCACAACCTGTTGTAAACCCTGTAGGTTAACATTCTCCATAGCTGGATTTCCACGTCTTCTTCTAGGAACCTCAACATTGAATAACTCTTCAACAAAGGCATGTCTGCCTGCATTAACTCCACGTCCTCTAACGTTAACCCCACGTCGACCTCGAACACGACCTCGACCTCTTTGACGAGGGCCTTGAGGTAGTGCAATTGACTCATCAGAAGCTTCCCTTCTAGCACGACTCCTAGTCCTGGGTGGCATCCTCACCTACTATAAAATACATTAATTAGAAACAGAACCAGACGACAAGGAAAGTGACACCGATCAAAGACCACATGAATCAAGGACACAAGTTCAGACAAAAAAAATAAGACCATCATAGAGTTCTAATAGCTATTTGCAAGTAAATGGTGCCGCGGTTCACAATTTACTAGCAAAAATCTATTATTACTCTATGTCTGCAGCTATTTGGACCTAAAACCAGGCTCTGATACCAACTTTGTCACGACCCAAAAATAATCGTGACCGGCGCACGGACTTATGAATCAAGTCCGGCAAGCCAAAAATCAGAGTTGACCAATGATATTTCAGTGATCTTGAAATAACTAATTTTACTTCAAAATAATATTTACAGAAATTTGGACAGAGTATCCTTTGTTTTTCTAATGTTCCCAGGACCCGAATCCTGTCCATAAACTTGTTTTCCATCATCCAGAAACTCAAAATGACATTTTTTTACATATTTGTACAAATCAAAATGAGACATTTCTTGGCTCATATAGCTGCAGATACACTGACTGAAATATGTACATAAGCAAAAGAGTCATCCATCAAGGAGGCCTACCAAAAAGTGACAATGCTGAACTTCGGATCTACTTGCAGCTTTCTACTCAGCTGCTCGGGAATCTGAAAAAAAAAATAGAAAATGAAAGAGTAAGTCACAAGGACTTAGTGAGGAGACAACAACCACCACCAACTAGAAGGGAAACACACATGGGCACGAGTAATTAAGTTTCTCAAATATAATGTCAATTTGCAAATCTAGTAACCGTATACAATTCTATTAACCCGCAGTCGTTTATACACTTGAAAATTCACACATTGGTAAATTTTTCCAATTCGGTAAGAATTATTCAAAGAAAATCAAATATCGTAAAGAGCTGAAAATACGATTATAAGCCTCTAAAAATACATTGATGAAATTCATAATAAAAGCCTTTTTAAAAAAAATATAGAAAACTCCATTTAGTGAAAATAATCAAAATTTGGTGAATCGAGAACTAGCTCCATCTCATTGAAGCTCTTTCCTACTAAGAGTGGCCTTTCTCTTAGGGTAGCTTCATCTAACGAATAGCTCTTTTCTCTCGACTCAAAACAAAACGTAAAACATTTTCAATTAGGAAGTTTACATCTCATTGATAGCCATCTCCTCCTAATGGCGGCCTATCCATCGAGGTGGCTCAATCTAACGGAGTAACTCTACCTAACCGAAATCAATACTAGGTGCACCTAGGTAATCACAATTATAATTGTATTTCTCAAAACACATTGCTTTAAAACCATGATTCGTAAAATATCAAACTTTTGTTAACTGCACACATTCAAATCCCAATTTACAATTCTTTATACGTCGTAGATAAAATCCAAATAAGTGATCATATTAAAATCGGTGACCTTAAACATGTATCAAAGACGAGAAAAATATTCGAAGGGTGTGTTCCCCATTTTGGTAAATACTTTAACATATAAAATCATAAAAATATTAATAATAACGATAATGAAAATAAGTGATAATGATCGTCATCAACTCACAGTTATGACGAGTCAACTAAGTTTGCTCTCCAATCACTCCTGGAGAAGCATGGGAAGCATCCGGCATCATATATGAGCATCAATAAAATTTCTCATGAATTAGAAACTCATTCCACTACTTCTATAACTATAGTTAACCATAATATCCTCATATTATCTACTCTAGTCTCAAAAATAAATTTTTAACAACTAATCATGCCCAAATATGCACTAATTGAGTTGGAATTAGATAAATATACCTCCAAGAAATCCCAAATGAGCAACTTTCACAATATGGGTATTATTATTCTTCTCCAATGCACAAACCCTAACCCCAAAATTCTTCCAAATCTCACTTGTACTAACAAAGGGCTTTCCTTGGATGTATAATTTTTCTTATGTGTGTTTGATTAGTGAATGAAATTGCTTGATTTGGGAAGAAAGGAAAATGAAGAATGGAAAGATGATAAGAGAGAGAGAGAGGGTACAGGGAAATGAATGAGGGAAATGTTTGTTTTTTTCTTTCTCACGTGATGTGTGTGTGTTGTGTTTATATATATTATTATTATTATTATAACTTACTATTATTTATTTATTTTATTTTAATTTTTCTTTCTTCTTTTTTTTTTTTAATGAAACGTGTGTTTCAAGTACTTTATGTGAAATGGCATATTTGTCGGGAGTCTTTGTACGAGGATAATTGTTTCTATGTGAATTTTCATAAATTCTTCCAGTCAGGACTTGTTCTCAAGCTTGACATGACCAGAAGTTCCCACCTCTAGGCTGTTAGAATTGTGATGATTTGCTTCTGCCGAGGATGATTTGGCATGTAAACCATGACCTAGTTTCCCAGTCTTCCTTGCTTCATCTATATGCACATCATCTTCAACTGATATAACTACTACTTGTTGTCCAAAAGGACCAGGTACAATGGTTTCCTTGCCCTTTTTATGCTCATCGATATGTATTGTAGCTGAGGATGATTTGGCATGCAAACCATGATCGAGTTTCTCTTTCTTCCCTGCTTCATCTACATGCACATCATCTTCAACTGATATGACTACTGCTTGTTGTCCAAAAGGACCGGGCACAATGTTTTCCTTGCCCTTTTTATGCTCATCGATGTGGATAATATCAGTTTCTTGTGTGTTCTCCTTCTTCTTCTGAAAGCAGCAATATAGAGCATAAGTCAGCAAAGAGAGCAAGGCAAGACCCCCTGCGCAGACTACTACAACTACTATGACTATGGGTTGAGTTGAGGCCATCTTTGTTGATGATGTTCTCAAAATGTTGGCTTTCTGTGTGGATGTGTTTTAGATGCCTCTTTTAAAAGTGGATTTATAGGAAATACTTGGTATAGAATTATGCAATAGTTTTAGTAACTTGACTCTTATGCAAAGTTTCAGAAGGTTTGTTTGTAGTGAAAAACACTTATCTTCAGGCTTGCTTGGATGATTTTGCTGCTTGATCTGTTTTTCAGTTTAAAAAATACTCCCTCCGTCCCAAAATATAAGCAAAAATTGGTCAACAAAAGTTAATGTATTTGGTTCAAAATTTGTACCACATCAACTTATGTTGACTCATTTTTGCTTATATTTTGGGACGGAGTAGTATGTAGGATCTCGTGTACGGGAGGTTGGAAAAATCTGTGCAATTCACGGGCAATATAGTATAACTTTGATATGATATTTAAGTATTTTTTTTAATATTTTCTCAACGTTTATTTGCTATGATTAATACAGCCATAAAAGAGTTTAACATCTTTTATGAATATGTCTGAATGTTTGTCTGTGTGTTAATTGTTGGAATCTCGCCCTATTTAATTGATCCGACCTATTCCTTTTTGATGAATTGCTGTGCAATAGTATGATGCAAGTTTGTGCTTTCATTGAATTCAGATTTGGCCTTTACTTTTCCCACCCTATGTTATACTTGCACGTCCACCCTATGCTATACTCGTACGCTTTACTTTTTTTTTCTTTCAAAAATACCCTTTGTCCGGATTTTAAAATCCGAACTATATTGACATGGATTTCGGGTTATATTTTCCAAGACATTACGAACTGCATTTTTTGTATTGTATTTGATGTCAAAGGTCTCTGCTGACCGTCGTAGAATCCCAGCATAAACTGAAAAGCAATTGCAGGGATTCTATGAACAGTCATCAATGACCATGACACCATAAACACTCCTGAAAATCTAAAAAATGTTTAAGAAAAAGTAAGAAAAGATGGAAAGTAGATGCAAGCCTATTTATAGCCTTAAACCAGTCCTGGACCATAACTACAATCAAAGGAAACATTTTCCATGGTCCAACTGACAAAAAATGCATTAAACACACCACAAACCTTTGGTGAAACGCCACCTTCCAACTAGTCTGAGGGTGTTCGGATTATAGAATTGAAGCCTGAATAAACAGTTTCGTATTTTATAATCTGAACCTGACTTGCACCCTATATATTTTGGTATGTTTGACAACATATGATGAAGATCTTCAAAATCTATCCTTAGCGTAAAGTTTAGCGGAGAAATATTTGACAACATGATGAAGATCTTTAAAATCTATCTATATTTGACAGCATGATGAAGATTTTTAGCATTATCTATCCATCTTTGTTTTACAGCATGATGAAGATCCTCAACAAGATGAGGATCATCATAATATAACCCGGAGATTGATCCAGCTGAGTCGATCGATGGATGTTGATACTCAACACCGTCCACCCTCCATTTGTATGTGGTTGAGTTGACGGTTGATTTGATCCAGCTGATCTTTCAACCCGGAGAGTGTGGCATCAGTGCGAATCCTGAACATATGGGGTGGTTTTCCCCCATTGTAGTAAACTGCAGCTTGCTTGGTGTTCAGATCAATGACAGAAATTTCCATGATTTTTTTTTTGTGTGGTTTACTGGTTATGAAACACAGGGACACCTGTTTGTAGAATTTTCTGGACGTCGTGGACCACAAAAACTGTCGGAGCAATGTGGACCACTCAAAAAAATCCTGAACATAAAATTTTCGGATTATATAACCCGAACCATCCCTCACCCTAAAAGTACTAAGTTTCTCTCATTTTTCACCCAGTATTGAAGCATTTCAGATTATATAACCCGAAAAGCTTTAATACATTTCAGATTATATAATCCGGACCAAGTCAGAGTTCTGGACGGTGTTCAGTAACTTATGAAACACGTTTTTCAAAGGTTTTTACAAGCTTTAATGGCTGGTAAACCCTTTGAACACATTTTTTGAGTCATAATTAAGAGTCGTTACAATCTATGCACCCATTCTTCACAAATTCCCTTCAAATTCCCACTGATTTTTAGCTCTAGGTTTTTAATATTTTAGCATTAGGTTTGAATATTTTATGTAATAAACTTTAAGCTTAATTTATTGTAAATATTGATATATTAATAAAATGAGATTTTATTTTTATCATTTTGTCATTTTAATTTTGTTTATATTTACATTTATTTTATATTTATGTCATTGAAATAATATAAACACAATCTTTGAAATTCTAGGCAAAACTCAGTTCGGAAAATATAACCCGAAATCCCTAACAATTTAGTTCGGATTTTAAAATCCGGACAATGTGTATTTTTGGAAAAAAATAAGACGCGTAAGAAACACATAGGGTGAGAAAAGTAATAGCCTTTAGATTTGATAATGTAATTTGGCTTAGTGCAAGGCGTATTTGGTGAAGTGATCCAATGGTTTAATTTGTGTTAATTGATAAGAGATTCTACTCATTTCCATTATATCTCCAACGAGTTTGTCGTTAAATTGAAGCATTATGTGTTCGTTTTTTTAGGGGTAAATTATGTGTTCGTGTTAGTTTGTCATTAAATTGAAGTAATTATATGTTCGTGTTGGTGGAGAAAGCTTGAAGTTCTTTGGATTTAAGTTTAGTCAAACCTATATGTTCCTATCCAATTCTCCAATTATATGTTCGTTGGATTTGTAGTAATTTTGAAATCCAATGAGGCGATATACGAATTGATAGGTTTATTAAACTTACTCCACCGATCGTTTAGTTCACCAACATGAATAGTAGTATATGTTTACTAAACTTAAATGAAGTTTTTTTGATGGAATTTGTTGTGGTTATTAATGAAGAATGTATTTATTAGGGTTCATAATATTTTTGTGGCTATACAAGTGAATAACATATATACTCCTTTCGGTCACATTTATAAGCAAATTTTTTTTTTAGGTTCATTGAATATCTAATGTATCTGATATTTTCAATATCAGATACATTAGATATTCAATGAACCTAAAAGTTGTTTTTTCTTTATAAATGTGACCGGAGGGGGTAATCAATAACCTTTTTTTTTTTATAGTAATTAAGTAAATATATGGACCAAGTCAAGAGTATTTAATTACGCATGAGCACTTAACAACCACGTCAACACTAGTAACAACATCAACAAATGAGTATTGATGGAGAAACTTATTTGAGAAACGTTTGACAAAGTTAGGTACTCCTTTTAAATATGCATAATCTCATGAATGTGTTTGTAGGTGTGCAATGGTTCAGTTTTTTTTGTCAACAAAAATATATTCAAACCGATCAAATCTATGACAGCTCAACTTGATTCGATTTTCAACATTTTTCATAAGTGGAAGCGAACTAAATCAATAACATTCAATTTGGTTCGATTATTCGGTTCACTTGGAATTGAAATTAGAAAAAAAAAATACATAACATTTGCTCAGTCTTTCCAACACGTTATTCTGGATTGAACAAATTCAGAAGTATTGCATTGCATTGCATTGCATATACCTTTAAATTTTTAACTTACATAGATTATCGAAAAATAGTAAAAAAATAATATTCACTTGACAAAAACATAAAAAATGTTAAAGAAAAAACCCAACTAACTATGATTGACGGGTCAATGTATAAATGAAAAGTTTAAAATATGTATTTTTTATTCAAGCAATAAAAATTTAAAAAATGTGAAAATAATCTTAGTTAACATTTACAAATGTTGTTTGTTTGTTGTTTTGGTGTAAGTGTATTAGCAAAATGTTGGGGGTGGTTTTTAAGGTGTAGAAATTGTTAAATGTGTATACCAATATACAAGTCTATTTCATTGAACAAAAAATAGTTTTTTTTTTAAAATATAAACAAAAAAATAGTTTTTTTTGAAGGGAGAACAAAAAAATAGTTAACAATTACTTCCAAATTATAAGTCGCTTTGAGATTATATTTTTTTTCTTCAAATTATAAGTTCGCTTTGTGAAAAAATTCGTCCCAATTCAGCTTGATTCCATTTTGATATTTTCGATTTTGTCCTTTTTTTAATTGCAAATATTAATAATTGATTGTTAGATTATTTTTCTCTCATTCGTTCAAATTTAAATCTAAAATTTACAACTCTTTATTCCGTAACTCAAATACTTTAAGAAGAATGTTAACGAATACCCCGAGATATTGGTAAGGAACTAAAACAAGTTTTTTTTTTAATAAAAAGTGGTGTAATTATTATTGATTGATTAAACAACTAAAACAAGTAAATTTTTTATAAAAAATAATGTAATTGTTACTTGACCAAAAGTAAAACACTTATATTTTCAAGATAAAATTTATATTTATGAATTCCTTAACCATTGCTCACGTGACACTGGTCAACAAGACTCGTAATTTAACTACCAAATGATGTGGGCGCGTTTGATTTGCTAAATAGTATGAACTAGACAGAACAACACAAGACATAACAGTACAACACAATGAGTTATTTTTGGTCTTATACGACTTTTGATCGACAAAAAGCTATTTTTGTATTTTAAATAATTTGTCCATGAAACAAAAAGTTGTGTTGTGGTTTAGTGAGGGACAAAAGTTTCTGTTTTTGTTCTATCCCTTGCCTCCAATTTGTCTTATCGCATAAACAATTTTACAAATTAAAGTATCAAACATTGTACAACTGAAGTTGTCCTGTCATATGCTTAATTCTTTGGCTGATCAAAGGCACCCATGTAAATTACTTTTACCTTTGTATATGATCGATATCACGTGATCAATTTAACCAAATCACATGCCATCGAGATTTGCAAAAGCTAGGGCTGGACAACAGTCGGTTTCGGTCGGCGGCAGACAAAAAAATAAGAAAAATCGGTTAACCGTGGGTGAGAAAGTGCCACCCAATTCCGTCTGTTAGCCATCATCGGATTGATCGGTTTCGGTTAAAGCGGATTGTCGGTTGGTGCGGGCGGATTAGACGGTTTGTGAACCGGGTACCAGAGGCAAAAAATAACTAAAGTTAAAAAAATCAAGCTTTTCACTTGTTTCACACAGAGCAGAAGAACAACATCTAAAAAAACTAGTGTTTTTTTAAACTGAGATAAAATGAATAATTGATTTGAAATACAAATGCTATATACATCCATCTTCATAGTTACAACAACCTCGCAAGAAGAAACCAACAAAAATTAAAGAATAGAGATGAAGGAAAATAAAGATGAACAAATCTAGATTTTCTTAGATCTGACATAACACAACAATGATTTGCCACAGAAAAGTTGAAGACTGGTAAAACTAATATGAGAGAACATAGCAACATGATTAATCTTGAGAGGAGAAGAGATGGTCCTGAGAAATGAGAGAGCAACAACAAGCTTTATCATCACCTCCTTCGTGAGATCTAACAACCTGCATCAATCTAATTTTACTCTTTTGTGTTATGTTTTTTTGTTTAATAAAAGAATTGCAGACAAAGAAGATGATGAGTTGCATGAAGAGATATATGAGGGAGAGAGAAATATCAATTGATGTTCATGGTTGGAATAGAAAAGAGAGAGCTGCATACAATTGTAAAAATAATGATAATAATATTAGTTTTAGTTTTTTTACAGACTTATTGGGTAAAGAGAGAGAGTGGGAATCTTAGACTGCTGAGCCATGTGACATGCTAAGCCACATGATAGATACAAGTGTGTATATAGTTCGGTTGGATTCAGATTTCGTTGGGCCGGTTCAGCCCACCCGCAACCGACCATCGACCACCACAATCCAAATGAACTTATTTCTTTGCACCCGTCCAACCCGGTTCATTCGTGAAACCCAAACCGACGTGTTTCGGGCCATACGGTCCGGCGCGGTTTGGGCCGATTACTGTTTTTTTTACCACCCATAGCAAAAGCTATGACAAATGTAATAATTACATGGAAATTTGGAAAAGGTGACATGTGTAACTTTTAGAAAAGGAAAAAAACGTAGGTGCAATTCCTTAGATGCTTTTTGTATGATTCTTAACTAAATTTACCATAATTTCTTTAAATCCATAATTTTCTCAGAGTTTATTATATGTAAAAAAAATTATATTTTTAATTAAAAATCATACAAAAAAACAGGTAAAAAATTGTACTTCAGTTTTGTCCTTTAGAAAATTACCACTCTCCTTTTTCTTATAAGGAATAAAATAAAATTACCACCGTGATTTGGATCATCAAGTACGCTGTAAACGTAAAAATGGTGAACATCATCTTCAAAAATCACAAGTACAGAAGAAGATGTCGCAGTCAAACTTCACTGCAAACTGCGCTCTTCACAGCCTATAAATCAACAACATCATCATCATCATCATCAGTACTATTCTCTCTCTATCCTCCATGGCAGCAACAAAACCAAACTCCCCTCTCTCTCCACCTTCACCCGAAACCCTAGAATTCAAATGGGGTAAAAAACGCGGCAAAGGAGGCAAAAAACGCGATACACAATTCTACGAATCGTTCACTTTCGACGGTGAAGATTATTCTCTCTTCGACACCGTTTATCTTCAGAACGGAACGTCGCCGCATTCTGAACCTCATATCGGTAAAATCATCAAGATTTGGGAAGTTCCTAATCGTGAAAAGGCTAAGAAGGTTAAGATTCAGTGGTTTTTTAGACCGCGTGAAGTTTCCAAGTTTTTGAAGAGGATTCAGATTTATTATAACGAGATTTTCTTTGCTACTGGTGTTGGTAATGGTCTTACCAATATCAATCCTGTGGTAATTCAATTTTTAATTTTTGTTTTTTTTTTAATTTAGTTATTTGATCAATGTGGTTTAGTAGAATTTAATTGAATCTATGTCAATTTAGTGGAATTTAGTTGAATTTCTGTGAATATTAATCAATTATGTTGAATCATATGAATTTTACTCAATTATGTTGCTAGTGTTACTCAATTAGTTGAATTGAGTTTAATTATATGCAGTGTGAGTGTACAAAAGTTTTACACAATACATCATTTGATGAGGTATGACAAGTATGTGTTTTTAACTCATTGAATGATGACTAGGCAACATATTATTGGATGCATGTGTAAAACTTTTGTACACTGACTGTGTATATAAATTAAACTCGTAGTTGAATTATATGAATTTAACTCAATTATATGGTGAGATTTAGTTGAATTACATGGATTTTACTCAATTTATCTGGGATTCACCACTTTGAAATGAGGGTCACTAAATAGCGAATTAGATTACTGTTATTTAGTTGGATCTAGTTTGAATCGATGTGAATTTTAGTCTATTATATGGTGAGAGTGTTGGAAAGTGATTGTTAGAGGGTGTGTTGCTAGTGCTGTTGTGTAGGATAAGAAAAATTTACGTGGGCTTCACTGCTTTGAAATGAGGGACCCTAAATAGGGAATTTGATCACTGTTGTTTAGTGGAATCCATGTGAATTTTACTCAATTAGTGGAATTTAGTTTGAATCCATGTGAATTTTACTCAACTATATGATGGTGATCTGATTCCCTGTTTAGTGGCACTTTTTCAAAGTACTGAAACCCGCATAAATTTTACTTCTACACAACAGTGCTAGGAACACACCCTCTAACAGTCTCTTTCTAATCCATGTGGATTTTTGTCAATTATATGGTGAAAGTGTTGGAAAGAGATTGTTAGAGAGTTGTGTTGCTAGTGTTCCTTTGTAGGATAAATAAAATTTTGGTGTGTCGGCGTCCCATCATTTTGAAATGAGTGCCGTGTGCTGCTAAATAGGGAATTAAATCACTTTCATTCAGCGGGATTTAGTTCGAGTCCATTTGAATTTTACTCAATGATACTGTTTACAATGTTGAAAAGAGATTGTTAGTGAATGTGTTTCTCGTACTTCTTGGTGGTACGGTAAAAGTTGTGTGATCTCATTAATGAGTGTTTTGCTTTTGTAATAAATTCTTGTTCAATTTTGCTTGGTTTGGATTGGAACAGACCATCAGTTTCAACCCTAATTGAATTGGCTATTTTTGTATGGTGTATCAGGAATCTATTGCTGGGAAATGCAATGTTGTTTGCATTTCTAAGGATGCTAGGAATCCACAACCATCAGATGAAGCAGTTCAAAATGCTGACTTTGTGTTCTATCGCTACTTTGATGTTGGGCAGCGTAAAATAGTGGAGGAGGAGGAGGTAGATGAAAAGAGTGTCGGAATTGATGGTATGTAGGACTGATCCTAGCTAGTGTGTTTGAATATGCTGGACTATTCAGTAGTCACTTATTTTCTTTGAATTGTTGAAATCTCATGGTCTGTTTTTTTTCTCAAATTGTTGCAGTTAAAAAACTATTTAACAAAAAGCCATAGTCAAAAGTTTGCTGCTGCTGTAAAACATTATTTATACAAGAAAGGAGTTGGTGAAGAGTGCCTTGAAAAGTAGTGAAATTTCTTTTCTGAGTAATTAAAAGAAAAAATAGCCAGTCTGTAGTTAAAAGGTAGCTGGCAAATATGTTGTTACATTAGTTACAGAAAGGGGATGTTTAATTTACTTGGAATAGTAAATAACCATGGAGGAAAAACCTTAGAAGACAAAATTTAGAGGTTCAATTGTGTTGTTACATTAGTTACAGAAAGGGGATGTTTAATTTACTTGAAATAATAAAAACCTATGGAGGAAAAGCCTTCTTAGAAGAATAAATCTTGGATTTTCAGTTATTTTTGTGACGCAGAGGAAGTTTTTTTGACGGGTATACAAATTTGGTGTTTCTGATATTTATTTCTGACATTTGGTGCCTTTGAATTATTGTAGTTTTATAGCCTGATGTGATTCGTATTGAGTTCACTTACTATCATTGTTATTATTTAAAGAGATTGAGTATGGTTACTTATAAACAGCCATTTGAATCAACTCATAACTTCCTATATTTTAGGTTTTTTTAGATTTGTCTTTCTTTACTAATGTGATCATGCATCATGCTGTTATTTGTCTCTCTGGGTATTATTTCCTTGTTCAGTAAATCACGTGATATAAGTGGACACGTCATCTCTGCAAATACAATACAGGCAACTGTATTATTTAGCCCTCAATTTCATGTTTTTCCATAAGATGTTTACTGATGTAAACAGATACCTCTTCATTCAAGGATCATGAACTTTTGATTTGCTCCAAGTCTTCAATGACAATAATGGCTCAAATATTTATGTTGTAGGTCAAGCTTTGGTTATATTTTAAAATAAAAGCAAGACGTAAATGATAGTTATTAGCAAATAAATTGAGGATTGTTTATTTATGTCAGATTGATGGTATACACGCTTCAAATGCTTGATACGAGTTTTGGATTTGTTTCAAGGACAATAATGGCATGACTATGATGCAGGTCATGCTTTGGTTACTTTTTTGAATGAAAGCAAGAAATGATAGTTTTTTTTTCCGACCTAAATAAGTGATAGCTTGTTATTAGCAAATAATTGAGGACTGTTTATTTATGTCAGATTGATGGTATTTCTATACTCTCATTTGGTTCCTGCTAGGTTTTCACCTATTAAATTATGGATGTGTGGGACTAAAATGTAGACTGTATTTTGTGTACCCAAATTCCCTGCACTCCTGCAATCGGCCGTTGGATGAAGATTGGATAACTTGGAATCAAACTCAACAAATTGGGTTTTAAACGCGACATATAACATGGGCAATTGTATCTTTATCAAACGGCAGAGATCCGCAACTGTGTTGATTCACAATTTCAGGGAATCCATTTTCATTTTCTGTGTTCTTAGGCTGACATGTTACACACCCTTTTAATAGATTCAATGCTTTCATGCTGACATGCTTTTGCGTATCGACTAAATTCACATTGATGGTATATACGTTTAGTTTCAAATGAATGATGAGTTTTGGATCCATGTCAAGGACAAATGACATGGTTACATATGATGCATGTCAAGCTTTTAATATATATAAATAAAAGCAAGTAGGGAAAGCTTGTTATTAGTATATAAATAAACTGAGGATTGTTTATTTGTGCCAGATTGATTGTATACACAGCTTCAAATGCTGTGTAGAAGGAGATCCGAGCTTATTTTCATCAACTTGGTAGATGGAGATTCAACAAATGATGAGTTTATCACACAAAAAAGGAAAAAAGAAATATAGAAGAAAAACAAATAAAGATTGTACATTCGTTGAAGTATTTTAGGTGGATTGACATATTTGTTAGGAGTCCATGTACGAGCATAATAATAGTTTCTATGGGAATTTACACAATTCTTCCATCAGGATTTGTTCTCAAGCTGGTGATGGTGACCATGAGAAGTTCCAACCTCTAGGCTGTTAGAATTGTGATGATTTGCTTCGGCTGAGGATGATTTGGCATGTAAACCATAACCGAGTTTCTCACTCTTCTTTGATTCATCTACATGCACATCATCTTCAACTGATATAGCTACTGCTTGTTGTCCGAAAGGACCTGGCGCAATGGTTTCCTTGCCCTTTTTATTCTCATCGATATGTATGATAGCTGAGGATGATTTGGCATCATCGGCATGTAAACCATGACCGAGTTTCTCACTCTTCTTTGATTCATCTACATGCACATCATCTTCAACTGATATAACGACTGCTTGTTGTCCAAAAGGACCAGGTACAATGGTTTCCTTGCCCTTTTTATGCTCATCGATGTGTATGATATCGGTTTCTTGTGTCTTCTTCTCTTTCCTTTTCTGAAAGCAGCAAAATAGTACAAAAGTAAACAAAGAAAGCAAGGCAAGGCCCCCAGCACAGACGACCACAACTACTATGACTATGGGAGAGTCGTTGGATTGAGTTGAGGCCATCTTTGTTAATCAATTGATGATTTTCTCAAAATGTTGGTTTTCTATGTTGAATTTGGTGGTTTATGTGCTTTTTTGAAATGTGGATTTATAGGAAATACTTGGTATGGATAATGCAATTGTTTTAGTAACTTGACTCTCATGCTAAGTTTCAGAAGGGTTGTTTGTAGTGAAAAACACTTCTCTTCATGCTTCCTTGGCTTATTTTGCTTGTTGATCTGCTTTTTTTGTTTAAAATTTTTGCAGGATCTGTTGTTTACGTGAGGTTGGAAAATCTTGTGCATGTATAATTTTGATTGAATATATATGTAAATATTGTTAATATTCACTCAACGATAATTAGCTGTCAATCCATCAATAGAAGAGTGTAGCATCTTATATGACCATGTCTGATGTGTGTTAATTGTTAGAATCTCACCCTATTTCATTGATTCAACCTATTCCTTTAATGAATTGCTGTTGTATACTATGATGAATGTTAGAATTATCTTTGAAGTCAGATTTATGTGCTTAGGCTTGATGCATGGCCTATTATGGGAAAATGATCTGGTTTAATTTATGTTAATTATACTATATATAATTATATATATGTAGTTGGTTTGTTATTATGTGGCCCGGACAACGCCTAGTAAATACACTAGTAAATAAAATTTAAAACAAGTCGAAACTAGTTCAATAAATAGATAATACTGTAATTTTTTTTTTTTTTAAGAAGATAATACTGTAACTTGTTTATTCGAACATTGGAAACAAGATATTTTAATGCCTCGAAATTGTGGTGTTCATCTCATGTGAAGAAAAAATCTAGCCTTTTCTTAACTACGGCTGTAGCCATGTTTCAACACTACATGCCATCCTTGGCGAATTGGTTAAAATTTTTGGAAAATAGTCTAGTCTACATGGGTTACCGAATAATTAGCCAAAATTTGTTGATTAAGAAAAACTAAAACATGTGTTTAATAGCTATGTGGAAATTGCTTTCCATGTTTAACCATTTGTATGAGGCTACACCCAATTATTTTTCAAGCAGCTTAAAACATAACTTCCCCCCTAATCTAACAATATCAGAAAGATTCCTTATGCCATTGACGTTTATGCAAGTAATGTTTGTAATAGTTTACTATTTTCTTGACCAAGCAAAATAAACACATTTAAATCACAAAATGCAAAGAATAGTAAATGAGCCACCAACTATTAATTGGTGTTGCTACTTACTACTATATTCTGTTGGTGAGTAATATTAATAGTCAGCACTAGCATTTTTTGTTACAAATAAAATGAACTTGAAATTAATTAATGTTCTCACATCCAAAGGAGCACAGTGTAAACAGAGGTAGGCCGTAGCCGGCTAATAAGGATGACTCTTTCGGCTGTCTTAGACCAACTACAATGGTTGTGTTGAATGTGCCCTTTCAACGGTTGAAGCATTGCAATGGTGATATTTGTGGTGTTGAAAGCTGAGTTGGATGAGAGAGGCGATGAAAGGTTTAAACTGTGTTGAATGTCTGTACCGAGGGACACGTGGCACGATCTGGTTTGTTGCTGAGAGCGCGTGTAGCACACGCGCGACCAAGGCGTGTGAACGTCAGACAACAGAGAGAGAGAAACAGCTTTTGTGATAATTGCTTACACGTGGCAGAGTGTGATTGGTTCGCTGGATTTTTATTATCTTAATAATTTAAACTCAATTATTTCAATGTAAATTAATTTAAAAAAAAAAAATTACCAAAATTCATGATTTTTTTTCCTCTATAAATAGAGACTTGGTTCATTTGATTTGGACACAGAAAAAAAACCAAGTTTTTCAGTATCCTAATCTTATTACTATCCTTCTATTACCTATCCTTTTGAAGTTTTAAACTTGTTGTTAGTGAAATGGATCCAAATAATAACAATTTCAACACCCAGAATTCTTCTAGTTACCCATTTAGCTACCAAAATCCCAACAATTATCAAAATCCAAATCAATTTCCAAACCAACGTCCTCAAAACATGCATAATTTTGGATTTGCACCAAATTTCAACCACCCATCCTCTGTTCCAAACTTTAATCCATATTATGGATCTATGATGGGATATCCATCTCAAACACCCCCGTTTAGTGGTTATATGCCAATGGGAAATGAAAACTTTCCGAGTGTTGGTGCACCTGAATTTCCTGAATTTTCAACACAAATAACTCTTGGTGGCATGACAAGTGGTAACGAAGTCACTCCAATTCCAGAGGATTCAACTCCTAAGAGCAAGAAAGCCCAGCAACCTGCATGGAGCACTGAACAAAATTTGGTGCTAATTAGTGGGTGGATTAAATATGGAACAAGCAGTGTTGTTGGGAGAAATCAGAAAGGTGAAACATATTGGGGTAAAATTGCTGAGTATTGTAATGAGCATTGCTCATTCGATCATCCGCGAGATGGTGTTGCATGCCGAAACCATTTTAATTATATGAACAAAATACTGAATAAATGGATTGGCGCTTATGAAAGCGCTAAGCGTATGCAACGAAGCGGTTGGTCGGAGAATGATATTTTGGCAAAAGCCCAGGAATTATACGCGAGTGGGAAGAATATTCACTTTACTTTAATGGCAGAATGGCACGCTCTCCGTGATCAACCACGTTATGGTAGTCAAGTAGGAAATATTGGATCAGGCAGTAGTGGATCCAAGAGATCTCACGACAGTGATGCATGTGGCTCAAACTCTGTAGGATCTACTGCTCGTCCAATGGGTAGGGAGGCAGCTAAGAAAAAAGGTAAAAAGAAAAGTAAGGAAGCTGCCTTGGAGGTGGTGGATAAAGAGTGGGCTGAATTCAAACAATTCAAGGAGAAAGAGCTTGAACGATTGGACAAGATAGCGTCGGTGCAACAGGAGGCTAACCAATTGATGAATGAAAAGACTCATGCTAAAAAAATGAAAATGTATCTAAAACTAAGTTCCGAGGAGAATCTCGATGATCGGAAGCAAAAGTTGTTGGATATGTTGAGCCAAGAGCTGTTTGATAATTAATTTCAATCAAATTGTATGTGGCTTTTGGCTGTAATGTATGAGTTATTGTGTAATTTCAATCAAATTGTGGCTGTAATGAAATTGTCCGTTGATTAATTTCAATCAAGTAATTTCAATCAAATTTCAATCAAGTCCCCACTGTTTGCTTTAATAATTGTCCGTGACTTTTGGCTTATCTGTTTGGAATCCGAATCCTTATCTGTCTGGAATCCGAATCCAAATCCTTATCTGTCCGTGACTTTTGGCTTTAATAATTTACTTTCAATCAAGTCCCCACTGTTTGCTTTTCACCCAATCCTTATCTAAGTATTAACTCAATACAATAACTTATTTCGAATCCGTCAATGTCCACCACTTAATGTACTTGTATATAGGGACTCATAGATACATACATTGAATCACCAATATCCCAAATCTCATTCAATCTACTTCAAAATATCACAAAAAACTATTAATGGATCCATCAGAATATCCTTTTGATATCGCAGCCTACAAACAAAAATGTGAAATGGAAGAAACTTATATGGCCAGCCGATTCAGAGAGCGTCAAAACAAAATATTGGAAGATAGTGCACCTCGTAGTAGAAAATATCTCAATAGAGATCATGCAGCGGCAAACCAAAGACTAATTGACGACTACTTTGCCGATGAGCCTACATATGACGATGCAATGTTTCGTCGTCGGTACCGGATGCAAAAACATGTTTTCCTTCGAATCGTTGGGGACCTTTCAAGTAGTGATAACTACTTCACCCAACGAGTTGATGCAGCCAATAAAGAAGGTATATCACCGTTAGCAAAATGTACCACAGCAATGCGAATGCTAGCATATGGTGTGGCAGCAGATGCGGTCGATGAATACATCAAAATAGGAGGTACTACAACATTGGAGTGCTTACGTAGATTCTGTAAAGGAATCATACGATTGTATGAGCAAGAGTACCTGAGAGCACCAACCCAAGATGATCTGCAAAGAATACTGCATGTAAGTGAAATGCGGGGGTTCCCAGGGATGATCGGGAGTATTGATTGCATGCACTGGGAGTGGAAAAATTGTCCTAAAGCATGGGAAGGTCAATTTGCTAGGGGGGATAAGGGAACCACCACAGTTATTCTTGAAGCAGTTGCATCTCATGATCTATGGATTTGGCATGCCTTTTTTGGATGTCCGGGAACGTTGAACGATATAAACGTTCTAGACCGGTCACCAGTGTTTGATGATGTGGAACAAGGAAAGGCTCCAAGTGTGAATTTTTTTGTGAATCAACGTCCCTATAACATGGCATACTATCTAGCTGATGGTATCTACCCTTCTTATCCAACTTTCGTCAAATCGATCAGACTTCCTCAAAGTGAACCCGATAAGTTATTTGCAAAAGTTCAGGAGGGATGTCGGAAGGACATCGAACGTGCATTTGGAGTGCTTCAAGCTCGATTTAAAATCATCCGTGAACCAGCTCGCTTGTGGGACATAGACGATTTGAGTATCATCATGAGGTCATGCATCATATTACATAATATGATTGTTGAGGATGAACGAGATACATATGCTCAACGTTGGACCGATTTTGAGCAATCTGAGGCAAGTGGATCTAGTACACCGCAACCATACTCGACCGAGGTGTTACCCGCTTTTGCAAATCATGTGCGTGCTAGATCCGAATTGCGTGATCCAAATGTTCATCGCGAATTGCAAGCAGATCTAGTGAAGCACATATGGGAAAAGTTTGGAATGTTTCATGATTAAAGATGATTTGTATCGTACTAATTAAGTTACTTGTGTCGTGTGCTTAATTTGTTGTCTTGCATTTTAAGTTATTTGTGTGCCGCGTGTTTAATGTATTGTATTGCATTTTAATTTAAGAAAATAAAAATTAATTATTTAAATAAATTTTGTTTTTACAAAAACACTAAAAAATAAATTGTTAAGTTTTTATTATTTTAATTTAATTATAATTAAATTAGTTTGTAATTTTATGTAATTATAAAAACAAAATATAAAATTAAATAAGAATATGAAATAAAAAATGGTGGGGTAGAGTGAGTGGTGGGGTAGAGTGTTGAATGAAAAAAACCATTGGAGTGGGTATGTGTTGAATGGTGTGTTGAATTATTATGTGGAAGAGAGAGAAAATGATGTGGAGTGTTGGGAATTGAAAAAGTGTGTGTTGAAGGGTGTTGAAAGATTATAACCATTGTAAATGGTCTTAGTTTGACACATTTGCCAAAGGTTGAGTTGAGACACTTGTAAGCTATCATCTCAATCACTTCACTTGCTCAAAGCTCCAAAAGAAAAATAAATTAATTCATTTTTTATTTATGATTAATTAAAAATAATTAATTAAAAATTTCAATCAAATTTATTCTACTTTTATTAATATTTTAATGCATTTTAAATTATTTATTGGATTTTTTTGTTAATATTAATATCATTAAAATTTGTATTTTCTCCACTAAGAATTTTGTTGTATTCTAGTCAAAAAAAGAATTTCGTTGTATTAATTTATAAGCATTAAGCTCATCCAAAAATTTATGAGTCCACCTCATTTGATAAAGTGGGACATAGTCAGTGACTCGTTTCATAAAGAAAAACCTAAATAGGAGGCTAATGAATCCTTCCACTATCTTTCCTAATGGTCCCCAAACTTCAATAATCAGACATTATATATGCATTATAATTTCATACGACTTGCCATATGCTAATAATTGCGTTAAAAGGTTAAGGATTGAATTTCATCTACAAAGAAAGAAAGGTTAAGGATTGGAAATTTATCAACCAAAGTTTAACGATTGGAAGAAACTTGAGTACAACTCCCTACAAATGGATTTCAAGAAGCAAAGGTTTAGTTCAAGCAATTCAACAACTCAAACCATAAGGTTAGGTAGAAGCTACACAAAACCACACTATCAAAGCTACCATGATAGGACAAAACCAGTGTTGCAAAAAATTTGGAAAAAACTTAAAAGAGACAAGAAGAAAATCTTTGGCTCAACTCCAACAATAGAAGGTATTTATGATGAAGAATCATACTCAATGAACTTTGATAAAGGAAGTGGGTGGATGGAGCCTGATAATCTCCCTCGTTCTTTCTCTTCTAGGTATGCTGACCCATCTAGGATCTTACCACGAAGACATTTGTTGGATTAGTTTATGATTAAAAGATGCAAGAACAAATGTATATATGAATGTATTCTTTTTAATTAATTGATTAATTTCAAATTCAATTTATTTATTTTTTTTCCTCACTTTCAACACAAAAGAGAGTGTTGAATCCCATATCTTTTTTCCTCTTGAGGTATTGATTTAACACTAACATCTTGATTTTTCCCTGTGGATTTTATATATTGTGAGCAATTTCTGATATCTGATCTAACAAGGGACAATAGAGGTGTTAAACAATTATTATATTTAAATGTTTAGGGTGTTCATATCCAATCTAATTCAATGTATAATTCAGCAATCGAACTGAAAAGAAAGAAAAAACCCTTTTCCTGTTGAATTGGATATAATAGTGCAAACCGGTTGAATCCAAACAAAAATAATACTTTAAAACATTTAAAATTATGTTTTTGTGTTTCTTTTTGTTTTACTTTAATTTGTTTGTCGTCATTTCCTTCCGTCCAAACTCAAATGTGCATAAGTCCCAACTCAAATGCTGACCGGATGTTATTGGGGTTTGAATCCCGACTTCACTTGAAAAATTGATGGGAAATATAATGAAAATGAGTCTCCCCTAAAAAAAAAGAGTCTGTTTTTTTTTTTTTGGACAAGAGTCTATTATTATTATTATTATTATTATTATTTATTTTATTTTTAAAAAAGACCTCACTATGCTATTGGAATTGGGTGAACGGTGAACACGGTGGTATGAGTGAAGTTTGGTGTAGTACATAGGGCCATTAACTTATTTTAAAGCTTATATAAAACAACTTATGCAAATAAATAAGTTTTTATGTATTATTTATAAATTTTTAGGGTAGTTTATGAAAAAACAGATTATGAAGATACAATTTTTGTTAGTAAAAGCTTATAAATTAAAATAAAAACTAATTTATTTATATAAGCTATTTTTCATAAGCTCAAAATAAGCTCAAACCAAACGGGGCCATAGTCACCATCCAATTATCTAATGACATATCATATTTTTGTTTTAATTTATTTAAAAATAAAATCAAATTTCAAATGAGTTTTTTTCCGTATCCTACCAAATTTCAAGGTACCTAAAAATGAACTTTAGTTTGGTGCATTAATATAAATGGTGGGTCGTGAGTGGTCGAAAATCGATAAACTCTAATATCATATTAAGTTTTTATGTTGAGCGCGACTCATTCTTACAAAACATATCATATTAAGTTTTTATGTTTAGTGCAACTCATTCTTACAAAACTAATTTGTAAAACGAACGGTGTTTCTTTTTATAAACTCTTATCAGCAGAGGGGAATCTAGCCCATTTAAGGTGTTCAACTGAAGTATTTGAACTTAAAAAAATGCAAATATACCCCTATGTATTTTGTATCTTGAATCCCTAATTTTTTTTCCACCACTAATCCAAGAAGATGGAGAGCTCAAAAGTTTGAACTCTCTTGGCCAAAAACCCAAAAATACTCTTGTAACTCATTTTTTCCTCTTCTCTTCTCTTCTCTCTATTTCTATCTATTTTCACAAATATTCTTCTCTCCCATTTATGCAAATCACCTCTTCACAATCCCTTACTCGATATTTACCTTCCATTTCCCACCTTTTATCATGTGAAGAAGACAATCACCTCTACCCATGTTTTTGTTTTCCACATTGGAGAATTATTTTCTCCTGATCGCATCCCCGCAAATCTCTATATTCTCTGTATGCACACCATCAACTATAAAAAATAACCAAATTTAAATTATTTCAATCAATGAAGGATAAAAAAAATTTAATCATAAATATCTATGGATGGACACATATAAGATGTTTTGATAGACTACTTGAGGACAGAGACGTGCATGGAGAGAATATGATCCATGTCCCTAAAGTACATTATGAGAGATTTGTAATGGTTCTACTCAACTAGATTAGAAAATGAAAATGATATTCTATTGATTCATCCAAAGAAGCATTACAACTTGGTAATTATAATCTTTGTTGATAGAGAACAATAGGTAAAAAAGAAAATGTAGTAACAAGAAGAAGAAGAAGAAGAATATAACATAGGTACTAGAGAATAGAGAAAAGAAAGAAGTTACATTACATATATTCCCTCCCTTGTTGTTGTACTTGTAGTGAGTACAATCACTAAAACTAGGGTTTAGAACTGTTTAGACCATGTCTTGAGAATGATCTCAAGGGGGTTATTTATAGTCTTTCTTGGGTTTGGTTTTCCGTGACTTAGGCCCCAAGTAACTTGGGCCCTAAGTCATGTTTAGAGCGTTCTAGATACTTCTAGAAGCTCTTTGAGGCGGCGCCCTTAGCGGGGATCGCCTAGGATTCTTTTGGCCCTTCTGGAGGGCGTTGTGCCCTTAATTATGAGATTGGCGGTTCACAACCCAACAAACACGAGTCTTGGGACAAGACGAAGTGATTATCTGTGAGATTGGTGGCTCACAGCCCAACAAGCACGAGTCTTGGGACAAGGCGAGGTGATTATTTGTGAGATAGGTTGGCGGATTGCTATCAGGCGATGGTCGGCGTGTAGAATCAGGTGTGATCTTATAGTATGGGCGCGGTCTTGTGACCTGACTTTATTTAAGTTGTAGTATCAATTTGGGCGACCCTTTGATGGTACCGTGGAGTTTCTTAATCGTTATATTAATTATGGTGGTTCTTGTATGATGTCCTAGTATTTTTCCAATCGTATCTTTGTTCTCGTTTATTTTGTCTTAGCTTATATGATCGTTAGTTCCCTTTGATAATTCTCTCACTTTGGCGTTGGCGTGGTTCTAACCAGATTTATGGCGTTTTCTGTTTTGAGACACAATTTAGGCGCCCCCTCGTCTATGAGGAGTTTTTTTTATCAACCCACTTAGGGAGGACCTCGTTGTAGGAGGTTTTTATCAACCCACTTGGGGAGGACCTCGTTGTAGGAGGTTTTTATCAACCCACTTAGGGAGGACCTCGTTGTAGGAGGTTTTTATCAACCCACTCGGGGAGGACCTCGTTGTAGGAGGTTTTTATCAACCCACTTGGGGAGGACTCCTCTGTGAGAAGTTTTTTGCCAACCCATTTAGGGAGGAATCCTCTATGAGAAGTTTTTCGCCTTGCTTTTTTGCTGAATGATTGTCTTTTGTTGAAGATTTATTTGATTTGAACTGTAGCTGGACTATTTTTAGAAAGTAGGATGCCTCGTTAAAAATCTGCAAAACAAATCTCAAAGATCGAAAAATGTTAGAGTAACTTCGCGTTTCATCTTCATGTTCTTAATGGCGGGACCAGTGCTTCTATATGCATTTAAATTTTGGTGTGCTGTTTGGTGAGTTCTCTCCTTTTGTTACTCTCGCCCTTGGCGGGATTGTTCGCATCCCAAGCTTAATTTATCTGAAATATAACAATACTTCCACACTTTCAAAGTAATCAGTATTATAAAGAGAGGAGTCTTAATCATATTTAATCATTTTTTAGTTTGATCCTAGCTAATTCTTGTCATTCTCCTATTAATTTGCCCAAATCTTCTACTTTTCTTCTTACTCTTGCTGGCGCATTCTTTTATGTTATACTCCTGCTCTGAACATGTAACTAGCTCGCCTATTATACTATATTATTTTCTATTTCTCTTCATGCTCCTATTAAATCTGAACTACCTCGTCCATATTTTAACTTTATTCATTCTCCTTCTTGGAACTAAACCTGCTATTCAATTTTACCTCTTTAACGTGGGTCCAATGTTTCGTTCTCCTAACCCTTGCGCCATTAATCAAATATTTAAATTTTCACTAAGCAGTTAGTTCAGTTCGCAAAGTAAATGATACATGAAAGGGGTGATAAGTGCCAAAAATTAGTTAAAATGCATATATAATTTAGGCACTTTGGTTACTTGTTTTGCAAGTTATCTAGGTAAAAGCTCAGAAAGAAAAGATAAATATCATTTCATGCTTTTTAGACCTAATTCCAACCATTTTTGTAGGTATATGCAATTTATTTGGACTTAAAGGTCAAAAATGAAAGAAAATCATATCAAAGAAGTCAAGGCAAAGTCCAGGCGAAGTTAGGAGTATGTTCTGAAGATCAAGCAAACAGTACTTTGCTCTGCGAAGTTCAAGAGCAAACAGGGCAAAGTACTTCGCAGAGAAAAGTCAAGGCAAAGTCAACGCAAAGTTAGACGGTAAGTTCTAGACCCAGAAGTTTCAAGACTTTGCTCTGCGAAGTCTGAGCGAACTACTTCGCAGAGCAAAGTATTACTTCGCAGTGCGAAGTAGGGCGGTTTAGGAATGGATGATTGCTGAGGTGGCGGGAACTTAGTGGAAAAGAAAGGACTTCGCAAAGCAAAGTCAATAATATCAGTACACCTATAAATAGGTTCAAAAGCTGAAAATTATTATTATGTTATTTTTTTAGAAAGAGAATAGGGCAAAAAGAGCTGTTCTTCATAGAGCAAAAGTGATTAAGTGTAGATTAACTAAGAATCATTGAGAAATCAAGTCTTAGCAATGAATCTTCATCTTTCTTTCCACTTTTGTATTGTTGTCATGACAATGATCAACTAAATATCCTTTGTTGGGATTAGAGGTACTTAATCAAGCTTAGATGTAATCTTTTGATCTTTCAAATATATGATTCTAGCATTTTATGTAATATTGAGTTTATTCTTGTTATTCATTCTTGTGTTTGATTTAAATGTTATTGAAAAATACTTTTGAATCTAGGGTTAGAATAATCTTTTATCAAAATAAGAATTCTAGACATAGGATTGTGTTTTGATAATCATACAAAGTATCAGAACGTAATGCTATCAGATCGTTTAATAGATTGAGAAATCATCGATTAAACGATACGATTGATCTCACAACGTCATTTAGACATGAATGATGTTGTCGAGTGATGCGTGATAATATCGTTTAAAAGAAAAAAAAGCTAGAATCCATATTTATGATCATTAGAATATATTCGATACTTGATTGACGAACTCTGATCCCAACGCTTTTACGCCCTATTACTCTCCATTTTTATTACCGCTTATTAGTCGAATAGTTTTATAACAAACAATTGATTAAACCCTAACTTAAAATGATAATCGGTGTTGAACGGTTTATGGTATCGCACTAGTCCCTGAGGAAACGATATAAAAACATACTTTCTTTTGACAAACATCAAGGGGTTCCCAAGAAAGAGAGGTGGGCCACTTGGACCACTTAAATACCAAGGTTTTCCTCGGCAGAATCCATCCCATGCGACCTTTTAACAATACTATTCTTTACTTCTTCCACGGGTACCTAGAGTAGTTTTCATTCTATTAAATTGATAACTACCTCTTTAATTATCTTACTCATCTTTCTTTTTCTATTAAATTTTAACTTACTCATCCACTTCATTACTTACTCCTTTTTCTACTCACTTGCCCATCAGAATAAATGCAAAATATTGTTGCTAGAATTATGGACCAACGAGAAATAATAATAAGTTAAACAGGCTAAGTCAAAACTAATTAATTATCCACATATGTATATGCATCAAAATAATTATCATGACAATTGAACACTGAATCCTGAGTTACTTGAAAGTACGACGATCAAAGACAACCATATAAGGTATTATAACCGAAGAATAAACACATAGGCATTGAATTAAACTGACACATTCTCCTTACTCATTTGATCATGTTCCTCATTTTAATACTGATAGTGAGCATCAATTTTAAGTGTGTATACTACTTTTACTGAAACTGCTCCACAACTTTAGTCTCACACATAAACCTTTCTTTCATTATTTAAAATAGAGAAATGTTAACGAGTGTCCTTGTGGCACTTTTTAAGAACCATATAGTAAATATTTATGAAAAATGGATGTAATCAATGCATTGGAAATCAGAATATTTGACTTTTTGAAAAATAATTACTTATTTTGGAATACTTGCCTCTAGGGACACTCGTTAACAAGACCCTTTAAAATATTGTAATTTGTACCACATTTTACATACATGGTAACATGGGAACTTTTAAAGAAAGGATCAAACTAATAGCTTAAGTAGAGCAACCGTTATTATGGTATAAGGCTCTAATTACTATGAATTATTGATGAACATAGACGTGTTCCCTAAGGCTCCTATATCTTCGATATGTGAGTGGCACTCAAAACTTGTTGTACACAAGTTGCGGCATAAACCGTTCCTTTCAGTTTACACAAATTATAGTCATACCTTAATTTTCTCTTCACAAATCCTCTATAATAACGAAATTCACATACGAAGAACAAGAACACGAGGTAGAAGTATGAGAATATAGCAAAATCAAGCTAATGAAAAGATAGAACCTGGATCATTCTCTTTCGAATGATGTTGTTTTGGCCGAGCATGTGGGCTCGGCTCAGCGGCTTGGAAACTGTTTTGATTGATTATTATCCCTCAATTTCTTTGTTATTCAACTCAGCGACCACAAGGATAAAGTCTCCAACTTTGAACATTGCAGGATTCAAAAGATTGGTACAAGAAAAAATATTTGAGATTCGGCTTGCTTTCGAATACCTCCAGCATGTAAATACGTCAATAACTAATTGACTTCGCGACAAACTTACAACAAAGTAGTGTTTTCATTGCCCTAAACACCACTATAATTATGCTTGTGGGAATTTCCGGTCAAAGACAGAAAATAATATATTTTATTATACAATGAATTCTCCCACACATTGTATTGATGTTTGATAATACTAATATCACATCTATATGTATGATCAGGGCAAGCGTGAGTCATCCCAAAACCAAATAAGCGGCATATTTATAAATCTAGCAAAATAAAGGTATTATAAGATCATATGTGCTTATTTTATTCTTTAAGAAGGACAATCGATCAATTATCGAAAATTAAAGGTATCAAGATTTGAAAGAAAGCATGATATCGAAATTATACACTTAATAAAAAATCGATTTCTTCAGATAACATATAATGGGTTTGTGTATACTAAATAAATAAAGAGAAATGTTAACCAGTGCCTCCGAGACATTCCTAAAGTGGTAAAATTTTATAAAAGTTTGTGCATTTATTGCATTGGAAATTGAAGTTTTTACTTTTTTTTAAAGAATAATTTTTTCATTAGGAATGCTTAAAAAATGCCCCGAGAGCACTCGCCAACAAGACCCATAAATAAAATATAGAATTACCGTATTCAAAACAAATAATAATATGCTATCAAAATACATGAAACACATGAAGAAAAGGTATTTAAAAAATCGAATAGTACCACCAGCCTTTGCTAAAACATTCAAAATACCCTCTTTGATCATATCATCATTACTATCCTTGAGTAGCTTCACCAGGTCTCCGTTACTGCTAAAAAAGTGTGGACTGAAACGAACAATTATAGTTTCATATCAAAATCACAAAAGCATATGAAATAAATGAAAAGGGCACTGCAAAAAATCGTTCCGAGCTAGGGAGTTATTTTGGAAACACGTTTTAGAAGGATCTTGGTCAGAGAGTTTTAAAGGCCTCCGTTTTGCTGCAGCGGTTGTTCTATGTGTGGTTTCATCACTGCCACAACATCACGGTCAGATTGGTTGTGGAAGTCCCACGGTGGGCGCTAACTGTACTTGCAGTGAATACAATCTCTAAAAATAGGGTTTAGAACTGTTTAAGTTATGCCTTGAGAATGTTCTCAAGGGGGTTATTTATAGCCTTTCTTGGGCTTGATTTTCCGTGACTTAGGCCCCAAGTAACTTAGGCCCTAAGTCATATTTATAGCGTTCTAGATACTTCTAGAAGCTCTTTGAGGCGGTGCCCTTAACGTGACTCGCCTAGGATCCTTTTGGCCCTTCTTGAGGGCGCTGTGCCCTTCTGGAGGGTGTTGTTCTCTTATTTATAAGAGTCACCATTCCTATTTCCTATATTACCCCTTTCATCTCTTTGACTCATTACAAGATTTTTCTGTCAAACATGGATACTCCCAATTTGGTCATATGAGCCGTTGGATCAACGGGTTGTAGAACATTCAAAGATTTTTTTAAAATAAAAAAGACAATTTATTTCATGATATTTCCATTTTTAGATTAAAGTTGAAAATTTAAAATTACAACACTTGAACTAAATTGAAACATCTACATCCAACATATAAAAGTCTCCACCTATATTTATAAAAATAACAAATTCACAATTTTATTTCTTAAACTCACACAGGAGATTCAAAATCATAACTTTGTTACCCAAATGATTCAGAGTTTGACTTGATTTATTATTTTTTTTTATGTTAACCTTTCGGTTTTCAAGGGAAATCATAATTTTGTTACCCAAATCATTTCAAGTTTGACTTGATTTATTCTTTTTTTGTTTGATATTAACCTTTCAGTTTTCAAGGGAAAGAAAATCTGTTAATCTAATTTATAAGAGTTTGGTGTTGAGATAATAAAGTCTGACAAAAAATTAAATTCAGATTCTCTTGAATAATTTTTCATTGGTTAAACTCATTAACCACTTGAGCGCAATTTAATTTATTCTAGTTCGACCCAAACTAAAAAAATAATATGAACCCAACACTTTGAATTGAGTTGGGTCATCTTTTGCCATAACCTAAAAGAAAGCGTTAGTTCAATAATTACAAAAAGAAAGGAATACAATACTGGATTTAATGTTCCAGTGAACACAACTCAAGTGGTAGGGACAATTCATTGAAATATGCAGGGATCAGGGTTTGGACTCTGGATTTTCCACTTATTCACCTTAAAAATGTAAAATTCTAGCAACTAAAACTAGATTTAATGCTCACAAATTTCTCACAACCACAATGTTTGAGAAAAAAAATCTAAATTCTTCTAATATTTTTTAATTTTTTTTATGTTAAACCCTTAGAAACTAGGGCTCAAATAGTTCGAAGTTCGACTTATGAATTAAATATATCTGAGCAATAATTATTTTACTTAAAATTCAAACTCGATTTTTCCAAACAATTCGCCCTTTGTTAAAACTCATTAACCACTTAAACATTTTTTTTCTCATAAATATTTTCATACACTTATAAATTAACCACTCTATTGTTTTTTAGTTATTGTAGTGGATAATTAATTTAACGTTCACATAAAAATATCAATTTTTTTTGTACAGAAAAAAATTGTGAGTGACCAATGGTATATTAGTCAAAAGAAAAAGAAACAAACGGGGTTAGAAATGTGTAAATAGTATCGACACTGTTACCTCATTTCTCAAAGCAAAACAGAATCTGCGCCCACAGTTATCAAATTCTTTCTCTCTCGTGCAATCCACGCGAACACCACAATCCCTATATAAATCACACACTCTCATCGCCGTTTTATTCAAAACACAGTGTCGTTTCACGATGCAGAGTCTTCAACAGAAAGCTTCAGAATGGAGCGGAGTTTCAACAAACGAAGCTTTCTCCATCGATGAAACCAATCTCTTCCAGAAACTTGGTCTTCAAACCTTCATTAACCTCTCCACCAATTTCTACAATAGGTATAAATTCATTTCTGCTACTATTCTATTTTATTACAAATGTATATTAATTTCTTTATTTTTTTTATATGTTTGGAAGGGTTTATGATGATGAAGAAGAAGAATGGTTTCGTTCGATATTTCTGAATTCTAAGAAAGAAGAAGCTATTCAGAATCAGTATGAATTCTTTGTGCAAAGAATGGGAGGGCCTCCGCTTTTTTCTCAGAGAAGAGGTACTTTTTTTTGTTGATCCTGTATTGCTTGCAGTGACACTTCTGATCGAATGCATGTTTGGCGACACGTGTGTCATTTTCTCAAATTATTATTGGTGTCCATGTGTTGGTGTCCGTATCTGGTGTCTATGTAGCTTATATCATACATACATACATACATTTGTATTTGAGGCTAACTAGCGTGTCTAGGTGTCTGACACATGTCAGTGTCTTACACCAATAGATGGGATTACATTATGTCATTTTCACAAATTATTATTGGTGTCGACATGTTAGAGTATGTGCCCGTGCTTCGTAGCTTATATCATACTTTTGTATTTGAGCCTGAATCTAAATATATCTAATGGTCAAAAGTACTATCTATAGTTTGAAATTGACTGCGCTTGTATTGAAATTTATATGGTTTTGAAGAAGTGGATCACTAATTTAGTGTTTGAAATTGCATAGCTAGTCAATTTGATTATTGAAATTCTAAAATGATCATGAAATTGAAAATTTTCGATCACATTGGTATAATTTTAGGGACTAAATTGACACCTGATTCTACTCTGCATTATTTTGATAAATGGTCTATATTGGATCAACATTTAAAAATTATTCAAAATACCAGAAATACCAACTATGATCGATGTTGGCCCTTGGAGGCAGAAGCTCATGGTCATCTTTGTTCTCATGAGTTCAACGGTTACTTCATCGGTGCTGGCTCGATAAAAATAAAAGAAAATAAGTTGACTTTTGAGGTATTGGTACCAATTAGGTCACCATCACACTTGTTAGGATGACCACAAGCTTCTACTTTCGACAAGTACCAATTTGGTCACCGTCACACTTGTTAGGACGAGGACGACCGTGAACTTACACTTTCAACATGCATTGTACGGTCTGTACCGTAAGTCGTTGTTGTAGTGTTGGGTGATAGTGCCAGTCCACTTTGAACCAGAAGTTTATTTGACTGAATTTGACTACTGTATTACTTAAATGAATTGTTCTTGATGGGAAGAATGAATGAGAGATCATTGTATAATGCCAAGTGATGATGTTGTTTCTTTCTGTATAAAGTATCCATGCTGATGGGATGTTAATTAGTCGTTTCAAAACCCATGCTATAGCCTATAGCTATCCTCAAATGATGTTTGCTACGCAAAATGCGTAGAGATGTGTCATGTAGTTGCTCTGTTAGTGCAGTTATTGAAAGAGTAAGCCAGATAATATGTCAAATGTGGACTGTTCTAATGAAGTTCGCTTTCATATTATGTAAGTTATGTAAAAAAAACTTTAGTGCCCGGGGTAAAACTTTAGTGCCCACAAACTTATAGAGAAAAAAACTCAGTTTTCTTTTAATGTGATAACTACAGCGGCTTATAGAATGGGGAAGTGTCTCATATAGTCAACAGAGGTTCAATGTTTGAAAAACGTTATAAAGACGTGGAGGACTCTGAACTTCTAGTATAAGTGAACTTCTAGTATAAGTTAAAAGCAACTCTCATTTAACTTTTCTATAAACAGTCACAACTCATATGAACTTTTTTTGTAAGTAAAGAAGCATTAACTTATCTTAATTGAGAAGCTTCTATAAGTTAGTCCAAACTAATACCATGTCCTATTACTAGAGAAAAGTTGGTATTCAAATCCATTATGAATAAAGCTACACCAGATGAGTTGCAGCAGCTTGTTAACTGAGATACTGATAAAAACGTTTACATGATTGTGAAATTTCTGTAATAATCGTCTGCAATTCCTTTCATTAATCACATATGTTCTCTGTCCTTCTATTTTAAAAGGATGCTTGATTTTTTTTTTCCGGTCGAAAGCAAATTGTTGGAAAATAAATAATGACATACATAAAAAGACAAAATGATCAATGTTCAAAAGTTTGTGTATTGGTCTCATTCATCCTGGTTGGGACTTGCTGGTTCTATTCATCAACTGACTTCTGAAGTTTGAACGTTGAACCTTTGTTCCTTCCTTGATATATGGCAGGTCATCCTGCTCTAATTGGTCGACATCGACCATTTCCTGTCACGCATCAAGCTGCAGAGAGGTGGCTACATCACATGCAACAAGCATTGGACACTACTCCAGATATAGATGATGACTCGAAGATCAAAATGATGAACTTCTTCAGGTTTATTTTCTGGCTTAAAATGCAACTTCCTATCAAATGGTTACCCATGATAGCAATTAACATCCACAATACTCTTGTTTTTCAGGCATACTGCATACTTTTTGGTGGCTGGTGATGAGCTAAAGAATCCAAACCAACAGATACCATGCAAGCATGCAGCTGGAAAAGACAATTCATGATTCATGAAACTATAAGTTTTCTTTTATTTTTGTCTTATTATTTTAACTTTCAATCAAAAAGGGATATGGATTTCTTGCCGCCTGTTGGTTTTGTCTCCTCGCACTAGCCTATCATTTTGATTCCATAATTTCCCTGTATATCAGATCAGTCCCAGCTTTTGGTCAAGATTGAACAATCTGAAAATACTTTCAAAAGTGTTCCCACCAACAATATACTTCATGTCACTGTCCAAAAAAAGAAAAACAATACACTTCAGTCGTTTTATAGTCTGAAAATAAGTCTACAATCTATAACATTCTCCAACTACAGTTTATTTATGAAATAAGGCCTATAGCAGACTGCACTGCTACATGTGCCTGCTTTGCTACAATGTTAAATATTATATTTGCTGTTTTATAAAAAGAATGTATTTGTTAGTTATTCAATTATTAGTACTAGAGTTCTCCCGAACAATTCGTTCTTTTGGTGGAGCTCATTAACCACTCGACTTTAACAACTGCTAGGGAAAAAATTGAGTCGGAGAAAGGTAGAAATGACTTCTTTAAGCCTTATGTTAGCTCATCACTAGCTCATAAAAAACAATAAAAACCTTCTTGGGGTTTATTTTATTGAAACAAAGTAGTCTTTTTTTCTCCCACCAAAATGGTTCTTTAACTTTCAAAATGTTTGCACCATTATCTTTTTTAATTTTGTTTATTTTTTATTTTCCATTAAAAAATTATGTCGTGTGGTATATTATGGTGTTGATGTGTTGTTTAGCCGCATGCATGGCATGACCAACTAGACGCTTGGTAAAATATTTTATTTATTCATTCATTTTTTATTAAAAAAAAACTCAATTAAGGTTCATCATCTTCATGTTCAAGGCAAATCCAGAATTGTTGTTAAATCTAGGTGCACATAAGCAATTGCTACAACTATGTTAGGATTAATAAATCCCAAGAACGAGGTTATAGTGTTTGCTCCCTTAATTCATGATTCTTGTGAAGCCATTTTATCCTGCTGGTGCAAAAGTTAAAGGCATCACTCTGCGTCCTACAGATTTTGCTCTCTCAATTGAAGAGCCTTTTTTTAAATAGATTATTGGTCTAGTGGCGACACACATGTGGAGTGGGGAGCGTGGAAACCTAGGATTGAACTCCGACACCTACATAAAAGAGTTGAAGTATATCATTTTAAAGAATACCGTGCGGTCATGCCATTCTTTTAAATACCCCTCAAAATCCCACTGAAAAGATGTTCATTCGTGAGGAGCTCAATTGCATTGCACCTCTTTGCATTGATAATGGTTTTCAGTAATGAAGTTTATGGTAAGTTGACATTTGATACGAAACGCTTGTATTTATTTTGCTTCTTTGCCTGTAATGTTTGATACATGTCATTATTTTCAAACAAGACTAATTAGTACGTATGTCGCATGTACAAGAAGGGACTCCGATTCAGCTCCAGAATCACTTCTGTTTATCTATCCCCTCTCTTATTTAATTAGTCACTCCCTACTAATTTCAACCTTACAAGTGTTCGGATAAGGAGAAGAAGGAAAGAAGATGGAAGTGAGTTGAAGCTAGCTACATAACATTATTAACACTACTTGGCATCATAATTTACTTTTAGTAATTCATTCTTAAAATAACATAAGACTCTTTAACGTCCGTTAAGACTGACAGTAAACCGAATCAACTCGAAGATAATTTAAAATTCAAATTGATAATTAATATATGTGAGTTAATTCATTAAATCAAATGAGTCGAACTTTAGCTCAAAATTAAGCTCATTAAATAAATTAGTTAAATTTGAGCTAGGTATAACTCGACTCGTTTGGTTCATGAATCAACTTATATAAAATAAAATTTAAGCTATATATAATTCGACTAGTTATATCATGCACAATAAAAAACCAACACAAGACCCTCCCTCCTTAAACGGTAGGAATGAGTGTTAAAATTTGTTAGAATGTACCCTACGATAAAACGAAAACTATGATAGCCACACACATTAACCCTTACCTTATTTTTGCATCCTAACTGTAACTTTTTTCAGCACTATTGTATTTTTTTTAATTTAAATTTGAAGTGTTAGACAAGTAGCACAACAAGCATGACTTTTTAGCAATTCAGAGTTAGGGCTCTTGTTTGCTTCCTAGTGACGACTGCATTTCAACTACTTCACCATTAAAATCAAATAGTCGTTGTAGGAAACACAATCTCAATTAATCTTGATGGTGAAATAAATCAAAAGACACGTGTATTGTATAGATTACGCAATTAGATCTTATTAATATATTTATTTAATGAAGAAATCAAATGTAACATTATGAGATGAGATAAATATTTTATTACTATGAAAAAGAAAGATATCCTATCATTTCAATAACCTTGATTTGTATACTTCAATGAAAAGTGAAAACATATAACAGTTTCCAAACTGTGGCATCGTACAATTTGTTTTTTGATAAGATGATAATGCATAAGATTGTAAAAGTTGTTTTCGCCATCACATAAAAGACATTGTCAAGGAAATAAAAAAGTAGATATTAAATATTTATCAACCTAGTATGATGCAAGAGAGTTTGGACCTCTTGACTATTTGGTTTAAGATCTGTGTGCATGAAAAAACATATGGTTAGAGAAGTTAACCTCTTAAATGTAACTTTACTTTGACTAATTAGTCTCCACATGCAGCTGTGCGCGAGAATACCTTGGTTTCAAAATAGTTAACTATTTAAATGATTTTTTCTTTTACAGGAAAATATTTTAATCAATGGATAAGTAATCTTAATATATGATATATGATTATTAACGATATGATTGATTATATAGGTTAACCTAACTCTTGCAAAATTCCAATTACAACATGACAAGGTAGCGCCATATAACAAAATCCGTTTTTGCGATCATATTACAAACTTTAGTACCTTGTGTTAACTATTGAATAAATTATATTATGAAAAAGCAATATAATCCAGACTGGTAAGGAAATTGTGTAACCAAAAATATACTATTATAAATCCAGTTCTATTAGAGAGTATATAGACGGACAAAATGTTTGCTTTTAAAAACTGTTACCCAAATAAGTAGTAGTAATTACTATTGTTCTCATGAGAATAAGAATAGAGTATGCATGAAGCTTTACAGCAATATTGGTCAAATATAATCTTTAAAGTGAAGAACAAGTAGGCAACACCCGTTCATGCATTTGTCTTCCTATGCTTCTAGAATCGTTTTGTGTAATTGATTATGTATTCTCAACACTCAGTGTTGAAGCAGACACCAACAACCAATTAATATTATATCCAAATGATGATAGCCATCGAACACAAAATCAATACTACAATAATCAAGTGAATGAGTTTAAGAAGTTAATGAATTCTATCAAAAGATAAATTGTTTGGGAGGATACGAATTTGATTTTTAGGTGGAACAATTTTTTGTCAGACTATATTTACATTACGACTGAACTCCGGATTACCAAAATCCAATTCCCGAAAAACCAGAGGGTTATCACAAAAAATATCAATACTTACTGTATGTTTTGTTGTGAATTCGAACTCAAAATCACACCAATAAACGTAGATGTATTGAACAAAAAGAAAGTAGTAACCAATATCAAAGTAGCCTCAAACATCAACAATAACAATAACAAACCTAGATCTAATTTAAGAACCAAACACATCAAGAAATGTTTACCTAGTTCGGTCCAACAATGACCTACTCTAGGGGAGAGGGTACTCTCCACTTCAATATCAATGGGTTCTTTACAAAGAGATACAAAAATGTTACAAGAAATTAACTTCAACAAGCTCTCGAAGAACAAACCTAGTTTCCACCCATTTCTCTATCGCTTCCCATGAACAAGAGACTCAATGATTTCACTCACCCAAGATGTTTACAAATGTTTCCCAACCCAAGAATCTCACCCAATGACACTCAACTCTCAGGCTTTGTTTGAGAGTTTGGAGGGGAGAGGAAGGTAAAGCTTTGAAGGGTTGGAAATATAGAGGAAAATGGTAAAATTTTTCACATTTTTTGAAAGAGTAATTTTTTAAAAATGGTAAATTAATATTTATGATTAATATATTTTTAATTTTAAGTATATTACAACTACATAGATTCAATTTGAAGAATTCATGTTAACCCTCTAAAACCCCTCAAAACCCTCCTCCAATACAATTTTCGAGTTCATCCAAATGATGAGGATTTTGTATTATGAAAAAAAATGAACCCCTTAAAGTCTTCCATTCTTAATGTCATCTATTTCTTCCATTAACTCCTTCCTTTTTTTTCCTTCTAAACCCCTCTCATCCTTTCTCCTCCAAACTCGCAAACAAAGTCTTAGCCTCTAATTTCCCTAAAAGTTCTCTCCTGTGGTTACATGAGATTACCCAAAAACCGATGGATGAAGCATTTATATAAAGTTTCAGATCCAAAAAAATCGTGCCACAATTTTCTTGTCAAGTGCCACAATTAGTACGCCAATACAATACTACACTCTATCCAAAATCATGCCATGATTTTTTTTAGAACTTCACCTCAAATTTTGAGTCAATTTTCAACATGTTTCAATAAAAAAAAAAGTTTAGCAGTTTCATCTCAAACTGCCATGGAATTACGTTATTTTTTTATAAACAAAAGAGAAATTATATTAAAGCAATAATATAAGGGATGCTTCAACCTAAGTTACATCTCAAAATGCATACATCAATTTATCTTGAAGTTTGAACTAGCAACTAGATAGACACTCAAATGACAATTAACCCAATCAGAATACACTAAATTAGATTTACTACCAACTCTACCAACAATCCTTTCCCAAGACACCATTTTAATTTGAGAGATTATCGAATTGCAATCTACAACTCCTTCTTAAAAAATAACATTGTTCCAAGCAACTAAAAACACAAAATGATGGCCACCCAAATAAGGAAATGATTTATCTTCAAGCGCTTAACCAAGACCAAGTTCCCTCGAATAAAGAGATGTTTTTGAACAATCGCATAAAGAGATGTTGAACACCTTTCATTACAATTTACACCTTGATTTAAACCCATCCAATTATTTATTGTGGACCATACATTATAAGAGAAAGGACAAGAGAAGAAGAGACGATTACTAAGCTCAAAATTAATTAAGCAAAAAATACAAGACATATAATGGTAAACATTACCCCTCTTCTAGCCAAAGTCTCTTTAGATGCTAGTCTCCCTTGAAGTAATCTCCAAACCATAACTTTGGCCTTAGAAGGACCATCAATTTTCCATACCTTTTCCAACAAAATCCACCACAAAGGTATTTATGTAAATCGCCATATCTAAAGGATAACAATTCATAAAAAAAATAAAATGGTAGATTTTATTTTAAAACTTGGACCAGGCATCAATTTAGTCGAGATGCACATGAGTGGATCACTAGTCTAGTAACAATGTGTTACTCCTTGAACAGCATGAAGCAACTTATTATGAATAATGTTAGGAACACATATCAGTTGAAATTTTGTGTGATCTATATCAATTTTAACCAATGAAAGACTGTGTTGGAATGTGTGAGTGTGTAAAAGAGTGTGATGTTAGTGTTCTTTTAAAATTATTGATTTAATATTGGAAGTGTATGCATATAAAATTTGTTATCGTACTAATTTGGGTGGTGGGATGAGCTCTCTATAAAATTACAATTACTTGTGTTTGATTCCTAGGATTAGGACCTTCTGTTTTATTTTTACAAAATCCTCCCAGGGCCTTATTGTGTGTTGATGATAGGCAAGGTTTCAGATAAATTGAATTCTTACCGGGGGGGAAGCCTATCTGAGACGAGAGAAATTGGAGTAATTTTCTTCAATGGTTGTTTAATAGCCAGTTCAAAATTGCTCACCTTGTTAAAAAAAGCCGATCAAAAGTTACGATACAATTATATTTTACACATAAAAATTGTCGATTAAGAGTTACGATCCGATCGAAACCAATATTGAGGTGCTATTGTGCAATTGTCATTTTCTTCTGCCTTTTTATTTCTCCATAGTTTCGTTGCCTTTTTATTTCCTATAGTTTCGTTTGGGCCTTGAAATTTCTAGAGCAGGCCAATAGTTCAAGTTTGAACAAAAGAAAATATTCAAAAAAAAAATATATATTTCATGCTTAAATGTCTTCAAATAATTCATCTCAAAAGGTTTCATTAAAAGTAAAAACGTCGAATCACCCAAAGAAAAAAAGAAATGAGAGTTGGATGAGCTAGCTTTCTACTAATTTTTTTTGCATCAAGTCACTAATTACTATGCATTAATCATGAAATCTCTATTAGATGGCTCTAAAAGATTCCATTAAGGCTGTGTTTGGTAAGAAAGAAAAGCTAGCTTATAGCTTATTGAATTAGCTTATAAGCTTGTTGGATCAAAACATGACGTGTTTGGTAACAAGCTTTTCTCGTGAGCTTATAGTTTTTTCTGAGATGCCATTTCAGGTAGCTTTTGAGCTTATAGCTTATAGCTTCTTATATTTTCCTCCAATTTTAACCTTATTATTTTAATTTTACTATTTTTTAATAAAAAAAACTACCCATATTCATATGTAACTACCCACTTTATATATATATATATATATATATATATATATATATATTTTTAAAAAAAATACCCACTTCTTATATATTGGTGCAACCAACTTACGTGACTATCCATATGTATCACTCAAGTTGTAGTTCTTTTTATATTTTCTTTGTTCACTTTTTTTTACGTTGCTCTTATTTCATATAATATAATATATAATTTTAAATAAAATATACAGTAAATATTGAAGCCATTTTAGTTAATTAAATAAAATTTTTTTAATTGAATTCATAAAACATATTTATCATTTTGGAGATGAAAGTAATTTGAAATAAATTTAAATATTTTAAAATAACAAATAAGTAAAAAAATTATGTATATAATTTATGAAAAATATATTAAACCATGTCCTTTTATGTCATTTTATATTTATCAGTCACTTCAATAGCTAATTTTACCAAACACATTATTTTTAATAAGCGAGCTTTTCAGCTATAAGCTATCAGCTATCAGTCATCAGCTATCAGCTAGCTTTTCAGCCATCAGCTAGCTTATCAGCTATCAGCTAGCTTATAACTTATTTTTACCAAACAGAGCCTAAATGGTTAAGTGCCAATTTCAAAATATTTATATAAATAAGATCTATATACAAAATGTGTGCATTTAAGAAAGAGAGTAATACTTGAAATGAAATAATCTCTCAATTAACCAAACATGAACTACATCCAAAATGACTATACCGTTAACTATATTATACTTTTAATTTAGAGACGATAACTACACGAGTTCATTATTGCTATGGACTAGGTCCAATCCAAACGTACTTGGCTTAGAAGGCACGTGGTAGAATGTGGAACCGTCGGTCTACACAAGTGTACTTTTTAAACAATCAATCACCACATAATTGACGTTATGTAGTGATTCGTGAATCACGCCAAAAATCACTGAACAACCTCAATGAAATTTGCTCTAATTGACCTAAAACCCCGCTTTAAAAGGGCATATATATCAAAAGTAAGGAACACATTCTATTGTGATAAACCTCCTACCCTATTCAATCACATACTGATTTGAACATCATAATATTAGCAGGTACATCACCTCCTTTGTGGAGGGTCGCCGCCGCCCTCCACGGTATGCCTTTTACTCACCCGTTGTCTTAGATTTAATACGGATCGAGTTTAAACAAAACTAAGTTTCATGAATGGAACTTGTAACATCTCGTTAATTGTCTCCACAAGAAACATATCCCATGTCACCCGGCATATAAACTATTAATTAGACATTTCCTCATAAAATCTAAATTACTTTTTGAATTATGTTTCAGAAAATGTAAACACGACGCAGACAAGATTAGATTTTTCGAAGTGCAAGAAAAGTAAGCAATTAATTACGATTCATATGCGTACGGAACATTTTTTAAGCTCCAAAATTCAGTATATGCTTTGATAAATCAAATGCCAAAAAACCGTGAGTATCTTCTGATAAAGTTACTAACTAACCTACCATTGAATAAATCAACAATTTACTAAAAAATAAATTGAATAAATCAACAATCAAAGGGCTTAATGCCTCATTTCGTCTTTTTTGGTTAAATGAATTATATATTTTTTTTGGAAAAATATTTTTTATTATTTAAAAAGTTATAATAGCTAAATATTATTCACAAAAGTTGTCGGCGATTTTTTTTTTAAATTTTTATTACTCATAATAATGAATAATATTAAATATTTTTTTACGATAAAATGTAAAAAATACTACCATAATACTTTATGTTACAATATACTATAAATAAACAATGATAAAAATGTTATTTTTTTTAAATACAAAAGTTGATAAATAACTACTTAATTTATAAAAATGATCGCAATTGATTTAGAGAACAAATATATTGAAGCCCTTCGATTTTTGAATGTATCATAAAAATTTCCGACGAGTAAACCCACCCTTTAAACATATAAAGGTACCTTTTACACTTAAACCGTTTGGTTTACGAGATTTTATATTTTGGGTTGAACTCAGGGGCGGACCTGGACTTTCAATACCAGTGGGGCAATAACATGTGTCAGTGTCGTGTTGGGGACTGTCACGCGTCGGACACCGGACATGACATAGATCAAATGTGTCCGTGCTACAGAGGCCAAGACATACAAGTACCCTGATCTGCCAAAGACTAATTGAGTTCCGGCACTCGATCCCACAGTTTTACACTTTCATAGTATTTTTCATTCACATAACCAAATGGTAAATTGACAAAATGCATAACAAGATTACCATCATTTTGTAGAAGGAACTCAAACCTTCCTTTACTGAAATTTGTCTCTTTAAGCCTTTCAACAACCTGAGAAGGCAAGAAGGCGTCACTAGGAAACTTGAAAGTCTCCCAAAGACTGTTAAGTTCACCATCCTCAAGCACAGAGTTTCCAGTGTCATTGAACACACCATGAGAAAAAAAAATTGGGTCTGGACTGGTGTGGCACCTGCCACAGCAGGCCCAGTCCAGGTCCGCCCCTGGTTGAACTCAAACCAATCTAGTCAAATAGTGCAGCAACAAGTTTGTGATTATAAACCCACAGATTCGTTTGAATGAAAGAAAAATATGAATTTGTTTTTTCAAATGTAGTGCAAAACATTTTTTATGGGATGCATGGTATTGATACGAAGTTTCTGGAGCCGCATAACAATGACTAATCTCCGTCGAAAAATCTGTGGGACACATAAGATGAGTTCTCTCCTCCCAACCGAGTTTTTTTATACGCATGCAAGAGCCAGGAATCGAACCCATAAGCACAAACTTAAGGGCCCCAAATCCTTTATCATTTGAACCAATCCATTGTTTTATTTGTAGTATTTAAAAGTGTTTTAATTTAGTTTAAGTGCGGTAAAATTTAAATTATAGATATTTTTTGGTGGAATGACAAAGGAAAAAGAAGGAAAATAAAACTAGGATACTGAGAACATGACTCAGTCTGGGGCATCAAGCCTCAACACAGTCTCCAAATCTTGTGGGAAAGTTTACTACAACGTCACACCTAACCTTAAAGAGCGTTCGAGCTCGATCAAGAAATAATTCACTTAATCATAATCATTAATGAATATGTGTTCTCACATTAAAATTGAATATGACAATTCACGTGTTTTCATAATCATTATTGACGTAGCAACACATCATTTGATGTATGTGTAAAATAATTGTACATTGACAAAATATACTAATTAAATTCATAAAAAAATGTGTTAACAAATTGCGTGGTCAAATATAATCAAAACAAATAATTTTTTGTGGTGAATTTCAGATATCATTTAGTTGATACTTGAAACTTATCATTTGACATCTATATTGATATTTATTTAAGGAGTTGACATCTTCAAACTGATAAATTTTTACATACGAGTCTAAAAATGAACCTCTAACCATGAGCTTTTACCCGGCGGTAATATGTCATTAATTGTTTACAGCATGTTGAATTTTTTTTATTTTTATTTTTTGTGACTAAAGCATGTTGGTTAATTAATATGGGCAAGAACTATGGTTAAAAATGAAAAACTTGACAAAATCTTTAATATCGTAAAAATAAAATAAACAACTCAATTCGCTAGGTATCTTTCTTGGAAATTACAGCTGTACGACTCAACTTGAAGGTAAAGACCCACATTTGGTGAAAACTTCACAAACACACTTGACCTTGTTTTCTTCAATGACTTTGTACTTAAATATAAATTCTTCAACATATCATGCATGGTGATTACTAACTAGAAAGATCTATCTCCTTTATACTTCAACTCGATTGCAGTTACCCTCAAGTCTTGTGTTTCTTGCAAATAAGGTAGCTCCTATAAATCAACAAAACTTGAACTAAAGAAAAAGTTTGTCTCTCCATGCAAGTAAGCGAAGTCATCATCAATCAAACAAACTTTTGCACATAGCTTTTATTGTTTGAAAAATTTATAAAACCCTATATTTAATTTTCTTAACCCTTTATACATGTTTTTAAATTTGGACAATTTTGAAGCTAGCTCATAAAACAACACCTATTTGTACATGATGACACTTTTTGTGTGTTATTCCAGAAGGACAAAGAAGTTGTTAGCAAAGAAAGGAAGGATATGGAAATGGAAGGAAATCGTGAGAAAGAGGAAACCCTACCTCCAGGATTTCGATTTCATCCTACCGATGAAGAGCTCATCACTTACTATCTTGTAAACAAGATTTCAGATTCTGTAAATTTTACATGCAAAGCAATAGGTGATGTAGATCTCAACAAATGCGAGCCATGGGAGCTTCCAGGTAAAATTTTATGTATGAATCTTTTGTTTAATTGAAGATTCACTTGACTCTATTTGATTTTACCTTTTTTTTTTCATTTATCAAGAACAAGAATAGATCCATATCGATACTAAATATTTGTTTTGTAATTCATCTAGTTAATTTACTTTTCCTTTCATCCATGTTTTATAAAAACAAAAAACTAGGGTTTCTTCAAGATTCTACTATTTAGCTACAACAAATTCAGCATCTAACTTATAAGCACACCAATTTCTTCATACTAGAAAAAATAAAATTAGTGACTGAAAAAATGATTGTATCATAATTGTTTTTCCACCATATATGACTTTCATCTTTCTTGTGATATGGTTAAGGTTGACTATAGTATATACAAAATTTTATTTTATTTCATAAATCCTCATTTTCTCAAAGAAAATTAATATATCTGGCAAAATAAATATGATGATTATTTAATTAATTTTTTTATGACCTAATATACAGTGTGGTTTTCTCTATTAATTAAATTAACTTTGTCCAATTTTTTTCTTCTAATTATTTAATTATGTAAAATTTATAGGGAAGGCCAAGATGGGTACAAAAGAATGGTACTTCTTCAGTCTAAGAGATCGTAAATATCCAACAGGTGTGAGAACTAATAGAGCAACAAACACTGGATATTGGAAAACCACAGGGAAAGACAAGGAGATTTTCAACAGTGTTACATCAGAATTGGTTGGTATGAAGAAAACTTTGGTTTTTTACAAAGGCCGGGCTCCTAGAGGAGAGAAAACCAACTGGGTTATGCATGAATACCGTATCCATTCCAAATCCAGCATTAGAACCAACAAGGTATATTATATAATTTATATCTACATAATCATAAGAAGTTAATTCTTAAGCACAGAATGAAGAAACGAAAAAAATTAAGATAAAAGGACGTAAACCCTATTATACATCTTAAAATTTTATAAACCATGATATTAAAATACATAACATGTTCCATCTTATAATAGTTTGAATAAGAATGAAAGAACCCTATATACAAAATTTCTTTCAACTTTTAATCCCAATAATATTTTTCCTCACTAGTTTGAATCCCTACTATAAAATCGAAGTAAATTGAGGCATTATCGAAATGCTACAACTTTGCAAATATACTCTTTGTTATGGTCGAAGTCTCTTAAAAAAACAAAAGAATTCAAAATTTGATTTTTAGGTCTATATTTGCGTTATTTTAGTTTTGTAAATTTTGACGTTTAAAAAAAAATCATATTTAATTCATTTTGTTTAAAAAAAATTAAATTGTTGTGGGGAAGATGTTTATAATGTTCTTAACATACCTAATAAAAATACTAAAAATTACAAAAGGAACACATGAGTTGATTTGGCAATAACATCTAAAATTCGGACGAAAAAAATATTGTGGAGAATATAAGTTAAAGAAAAAAATTCATAGGTAAAAATGATTTTTTTTGTGTGTGTTAGCATCCGGTTTTAAGTGAAAGGGGACTTTGTAATTTGAAGTTCGGTTGGAAGGTAAGTAAAGTCTTGTCGAAAATTGTTCAACTCAAAAATCGAACTGAAGTTCTCCTAAACAATTCGTCATTTGATGGAGCTCGTAAAATTCAAACTTTTACGAAGACTAATAATATATATAGGAATAAGGTTTTTTTTTTTTTTTTACCGAAGGAATAAGGTGTATTGTAACTCAAATACAAATTTAAGTACAAAACCGTCATAGTTGGAGACACATCTTATGATTACAAAACCAATCCGAAATGCATAAAATTTTTAGAATTTATATTCATAACTATATAATCATGCAAATAATTGGATGCATTGGTACTAGTATTGAAAAAATAGATTGTTAATCAATCACTTATAAGTTTATCATATCCAAACACAACACACATGAACATAATCAACTAATTACAATACTGATTAATGTCGAATATGCATATATACAGCAGGATGAATGGGTGGTAAGCAGAGTATTCCGCAAGAGTGCAGGTGCAAAGAAGTACCCCTCTTCTTCTTCTTCAAATCTTACAAGAGCAGTCATGAATCCTTACAATATTAATCTAGAAGTTGGTCCTCCTAGCTTTAATAATAATATACCACCAACAACAATGATTCAGCATTTAGGGCTAGATTCTGCTACTCATTTCCAGTTATATGGAAGGAACTACATCAACACTGGAGAAGTTCTAAGAGCTGGTGTACCAATGCATCAATATTCCCATTTATCATCATCACCCTTAGGAGGAGAAGGATTCACCATTTCAGGGCTTAATTTGAATCTTGGAGGATCCACATCATCACAAACTATTTTGAGGCCAATGCCATCAACTACTCATACTATGGCTGCTGATTTCAGCTCCAACATGATGACAGGTGCAAATAGTAATACCCTTGTTGCTGCAGAGAATAATAATAACTTAGGGTATGGTGGTGGAGATCAAGTGAATAATGCAAACCCTACTCATGGCAATAGGTACAATATGCAGGGTACTATGGACCATTGTGTGGATCTTGATCATTACTGGCCACCTTCTTACTGATCACTCCTTCATTTAGATTATTTGCTATAATAAATTAATATATATAGTATAAGGAGACTATATATATATAAATATTGGATAAGTTATGTTTTTTCAAGTATTTTTGATTATGTCTCGTGATGAGGGTAAAGTAAATACCCTGCAAAACAAAGTCTTGATACTTTATGCACCTTGTAAGCTTTTTTAATGTTCTTAACGTTTAGCTAGCACTCTCTTTTCTTGAGATTGTGATTATTGTTGTATTTTTAGTTTGTTTCTTCCTTATTGTTTCTGAGGTAGATTAATTTTTTTGCATAATCAAAACTATGGGACTGTGTAATAATAGTATATACTGCAAATGAAGGAATTTTCACTCTTGCGTGCATATAACTTATTGAGTCACAATTGCTTAAAAAAGTTGAATTAATTGGTATATATTATATATGCATGTTTTGCAAAGATAATAGTATTTATTTATTTTAGATGATTTTTGGTATTTTTTTTAGAGAAACAAACTTAATTCATTTCATCTGCAATCTAAGTACATGACATTACATCAGTATACATGTGGGAGCTAGCATAAAATGGGGCTACCTTCGCTAAAGCGTAAGCGACTCCATTGACTTTGAAACTCGGCCTGAGAGTTTTGAAAAGAAATTTGAAACAACTGCTTACATGCATGCACTACACAACCAAATTCTGTAATATCACTTCTACCTGTCCAAACGACCTTTTTGGAATCCATCCTCCCCTAACACTGTGTGCAGCCCAATGGCTTCTCCCACCTCAACTACACAAAGTGGGGAAAACCAATCAGTCTTTTGCCAAAACAAATTGTCATCCATCTTCTCTGATATACATATCAAGTCCAACCTTATTAAGGCAGAGAGAGAACGAAGCATCAATATCACACTTGTATCGGCCTTGAGACGTTTTTTGACCACTTGTGAATGGTTGCAATGCTAGTTCCTCATCAGAACTATGAGTAATCCCATTGCCTGCCTTAATTACTCGTGAGATCTTCCACTCTTTCGACAAAGTAGTTGCACGCTCCAATATTTGAATGCTTGCAAAAGCCTTAGAGCCTGTTTGGTGCACATGATAAGAAGACAGGATATGATAAAACTATCATATCCTGATTCAATCCGCTGTTTGATGCACCAATAGGAAAGGATAACTTAAACCTATTTCTAATCTTATCCTACTCACCCTTTGTTATTTTTATCCTTAGTTTTTGATGGCTTAGAATTATCCTATCATGATTAGCACTAGAATCCTTACTTTGCCCTCTCTCTTAATTCATTGTTCATGTTCTGTCACCTCTCCATCCATCGACTTCTACCTCTTGCTTCATAACTCTTAAACGCCATCTATGATCTGCTACGGATCTGGCCCCAGTTTCATCCTAGAATGACTTTTTTTGCACCTGCTTAATTGTTCGTTTGTTGTGAATTGGTAGCAAATTATCAGATCCATAACATGGTAGAGAGAAATTAATAGATAATTAGACCGGTAACATGGTAGAGAGAAATAGAAAATCAGATCCTCTACCTCAACCTCAACCTTTTCCTCTATAACTATCTCTTCTATCATGTTTTCCCTACCAATTCTTCCATCGTTTGATTATCTATTGTGCTGCTGGTGTATGATTTTTTTTACAGGTTGGAATGGAGTTACACAAAGGGGTTAATTTAATTCAATAAATCACAAAACAATTTTGGGTTAAGAAGGGCAGGTTGTAATTGAAGAATGAAGAAGACGGTGCCCCTAAAAAAAAGGAAGCTTCACTACAAGAAATCTTGCGTTTTGCCAGGGATCTAAGACAGGAGCATCAACTCCTGGGAAAAAAACCAAGGCTAGTGCCAGGGAAGGCCCTGGCAAATTGTGTATAGAAAAGGCGCGCAATGCTGAAGGAAAACGAGGGGTATGTCCCTCGCAAAATGTAGGATTTTGTGGGAAATTGTAAAGCGGGAAAATGAAATTTGAAATCGGGACAAGTTGCAGCATTGTCAGGCAATTTCCCAGGAGAATTGCGTGGGACTGCCCCTGGCTTTGGGGGAATCTCTGCAAGGAGACAGATGACATGACACATCTCTGCCAAAAAGCTGAAAAGTAGTTAACCTAAGGGTTAACCCCTGGCAAAATGCACCAAAGCCGTGGCATTTTTTCTGCACATATGACCGTTTGAAGGCTATTCTGCATGCTACCTAGACCTAGGTTGTTGACTTAATTAGCGAGGGGCTAACCCCTGGTATTTGCACTGACATGCTTCCATATATACATACATGCGCTACTCCCTCTTCTCCCCTCAGACACTTACAAAATATTTTTGCTTCATTTCCACAGTAATCCACTATCATCCCCAGCAACATTAAACTCCTATTACTTGGTAAATTTTCTTCACTTATATTTTGTTGTTTCTAGTTTTTATTACTTATTTACTTATAATTTTTTTTTATATCATTTGCTTCTTCAGTGTCAAAGTGAATTTGGCTCCCGTGGTGCTTTGCTTGCTTGCTTCTTGGCCGGATCTGTTCTTTGGAATAGCTTCAACAAGTTAGTAGTTTCTATAGTTGAAAATTGTTGATGGTATACATGTTGTTTTATATGAAATTTTCGAATTTGTTATATATATGTTGTTGTATAATTTTCGAATTTGTTAGTTAATATGACTGAATTTTTTGAATTTTTTTTAGGTTATGTATAATTTTTGATTTTTTTTATTTCTCTTATGTCTTTATTTTTTTTATGATGAATATGTTAGTTGTTGAATAATATATGATGTTTATGGATTATTATTATTTATATGTAGTATGTATGTTGTTGTGTTTAATAAGTATGTATGTTCTCTTGAATTTATGTTTTTTTTTTGTCTATATGTCTTGATTAAATATAGTCTTATATTAGGGTTTTTTTTTAAAAAAAAATTACGTTTGGTTTCCCTAATTGTGTATACTGTTTTTTGTTAATTTAAAACCATATTTTTTTAAGTTAAATCAGCGAAAATTGTTATTTATTCATATTTTAACTATTTTTCAAAATATTAAAACCGTATTTTTTAAGTTAAATTAAAGAAATTTTTTCCAAATACTAAAACTGTTTTTTTTATATTTTTTAAAATATTAAAATATTTATTTTCAAGCGTAATAAATTATAATAATGTTTTTGATATAAAATTGATTTTTTAACTACAAATCTATTTTTTCTTAATTATTAAAACGAAGTAAAACTGTTTTTTTTATCTAAAACACATTATAATAATATTGTTTTTGATATGAAATTGTTTTTTATAAGTAATTCAAATAAAAAATTAATTTAAATGAATAATTATTAAACTGATATTATTGAAAGACTCATTTTTTTTAATTATAAAAGTGTTTTTAATTAGTAGTGTATAAAGAAATTTTTTGGCGTAAAAAAAGTTCGCGCGTAATGAAATTTCGTGGAATATTTTTGGTTAGTATACAAATATTTCGTGCCGTAAAGAAATTTCGTGCAATTATTTTTAATTAGTATTCAAATATTACGCGCGTAAAAAATTTTCTTTATTAAAAACAGTTTCGCGCATTAATAAATTTCACGAATTTTTTTTAGTTAGTATAAGAAAATTTCGCGCGTAAATAATTTTATTTATTAAAATAGTTTTGCGCCTAAAACAAATTTGTGCGTAAAAAAACAGTATACACAATATAGTAATTATAGGTTAGTTAGATAAATAAGCAAAAAATTATTTGCGCCTTATAATTTTTTGCGTTAGTACTTAGCGCTACTAAGCAAAAAATGATTAATCGTGAAATTTGTGAACATTATAGTTAAACGTGCAAAAGATGGAGTATTATCAGCATTATCGCAGTTGGATGTATGACAGAACGTTTCCAGGAAGAAGAGGATTAAAGCCCCATTTTGTGGATGGAGTTCAAGGATTTATTGCATGGGCATGGGTACAACAAGTTTGTAAAGATGAGGGAGGGATAAGATATCCGTGTGTTAAATGTACCTGTAGATATATAAAGAGTGGCCCCAGAGAAGTCAAGAAACACTTGGATAGAGTTGGATTTATGCCTGATTATTGGGTTTGGGTTTATAACGGTGAAAAGTTTCAAAATTTCGGGCAAGGAGTCAATGCACAAGCTTCGAGTAGTGGAACAAATGTGGAATACAATGAACAGTTCAACGATGAACAATTCAACATGATGGATGATATGGTCGCTGATGCTTTAGGTGTGGAACTGTCTTACACTGATGATGTTAAAGATGAACAAGGCGAACAACTCCAAAATGAGAAAGCACAAAGATTTTACCAATTGTTGAGTGAATGTAATGCCCCATTGTTTGAAGGATCTTCGGAATCAAAGTTATCTATGTCTGTGAGACTTTTAGCTCATAAGTTGAATTATAGTGTTGCTGATAAAGGCGTGGATGATGTTACGAAAATGTTGTTGGATGCGACACCATTTAAAGATAATTTGCCAGGAAGTTATTATGATGCTGAGAGGTTGGTGATGAAGTTGAGATTAAAAGTTAAAAAGATTGATTGTTGCATAAACGCCTGCATGTTGTTTTATGACAATGAATTTGGGATAAATGACGGAGAATTGGAGGAATGCAAATTTTGTGGAAGTCCACGGTATCGTGTCGGCAGGCGAGGGAGAATTCCGAATAAGTCAATGTTTTACTTGCCAATAATACCAAGATTATAAAGGTTGTTTGCATCGATGAAAACGGCTAGTCAAATGACGTGGCATCATTCAAATAAAATTCCCGGAGTCTTGCGGCATCCTTCTGATGGTGAAGCGTGGAAACACTTTGATCAAGTATATCCTGATTTCGCAGAAGATCCGCGAAATGTAAGACTAGGATTGTGCTCTGATGGTTTCACTCCATATATCCAAGCATCAGCAAAACCATACTCTTGTTGGCCGGTCGTTGTAACCCCCTATAATCTCCCTCTTGAGATGTGCATGACAAAGCCCTACATGTTTTTGGCTTGTGTTGTTCCGGGGCCAGATAACCCTAAAACAGGCATAGATGTGTTTCTACAACCTTTAATTGATGATTTGAAGAGGTTGTGGATTGGAGAATGGACTTACGATATTTCAACCAAATTTTTTTTCTAATGAGAGCATCTTTGATGTGGACAATTAACTATTTTTCAGCGTATGACATGTTGTCTGGTTGGAGCACTCATGGGAGATTTGCTTGTCGACATTGTATGGAAAATACAAAGGCATTTACTTTGAAAAATGGAGGGAAGAGTTCGTGGTTTGACTCTCGTCGTAGATTCTTACCTCATAATCACCCGTTTAGAAGAAGTAGGAATGGCTTCTTGAAGGATGAGAGAGTATTAGATTCCCCGCCCCCTTAGATTACATCAGAATAAGTTTGGACAAGAGTTTGTGATTATCCAAAAGTCACTGGTTTTGGCCAAACTATCCCCATACCAGGATACAAAGTTGACCATAACTGGACTAAACAAAGTATATTTTGGGACCTCCCATATTGGAAAGATAGCTTGCTCAGACATAATCTTGATGTAATGCACATTGAGAAGAATTTTTTTGACAACATATTTAACACAGTGATGGATGTCAAAGGAAAAACGAAAGATAATGAGAAAGCCAGGAACGATTTAGAACTGTATTGTAAAAGAAGGGACTTGGAGTTAAAACCTAAACCGAATGGAAAGTTGTTGAATCAATATGTGTTGTTTACATTCACAAGGAAACCTCGTACTTTCTCAGTCATTACTTCGTCGACCGTGTGCTTATTCCAACTACTACAAGAAATGATGTTGATGTTGAAAATGAAAGGGATCCGTCGACCTTATCAGTTTTCAATCTACCTGGTCGTCACTCTGGCAAAGCGAGTGAACATTGGATGGTAGATCAAAAAGAGTATCGATCAGCTCATGTTCATGTGTTGATTAATTGCACGGAGGTTAAACCATACCTTGAGTAAGTAAAACAAAACTATTACTTTTTACTAGTACATTGAGTAAGTTAAAACACGTCTAACTTTAACTTTAATTTTGGTATAGGGAATTTAACACCTTTTATGAAGAATTTGGTGATGATTCACCTGGTTATATACATGAATATTTTCCTGGTTGGTTTAAACAACAAGTATACAATGCCGAACCAACCGAAGAAATCATTCGTTTAAGAGGTTTATCTCATGGTCCTTTACAATGTGCCACTGAATATCATACATACTTTGTGAATGGATATAAATTTCATACTCATTCATGGAGTGAGGGGAAGAAGACATATAACAGTTGTGTATACGTAAAAGGAGTTACGGAAGGAGGTGAAGATAACTTCTATGGCGTGATCAAACACATTTACGAGTTATTTTACAATCAGGATAAAGTGGTGTTGTTTTATTGTGACTGGTTTGATCCGTCACCTAGATGGACAAAAATGAACAAAATAAGCAACAATGTTGACATTCGTGTGGACAAAAAATATAATGTTTATGACCCGTTTATAATGGCACATAACATTAGGCAAGTGTACTATGTTCCTTATCCCCCAACGCAACCACACAAACGAGGATGGTCAGATGCAATCAAAACAAAGCCAAGGGGTCGCATTGAGACTGAAGAATCAATTGATGAAGTTGAACAAATTGATGAAATTTCACATGTTAATGACATAATTGAAGTTGAGCAAGTTACAGGTTGGCGTGATGCACAAGTTGAAGGGGATCGTGTTGATCCTGCTGTTTTGTTGACTCCTAATGAAGATGAAAATGATGAGGATGATGTTGATTCTGAAGACAACAATATTGATGAAGGGGATCATGACGAAGGGGATCAAGTCGATGAAAGTGTTTTTGGATTATAATTGATGTATTGTTGTATTGTTATAATTGATGTATTGTTCTAATTGTAATGATTTTAATTTCAAAATGGATGAATATGTTGTTTATTTGTGTTATGGATTATGATGATTTATTGTTTACATTATGGTTTCTTTGTTATTGATAAATAGTCAGCCATGCCTCCGAGGATTGAGGATAAGGGCAAGAGCAAAGCCCACAGGAGGCGGTATGTTACTCAAGTTGTGGACCCAGCCACACAAGCCAGATTAACCTCAATGCCTCCCACACCTACTGCATCTTCTAGCCAGGGATCGACTGGGTCCTCCCAGGCTAGTGCAGTTGCTCCTCCTATAGCTCCATCTTTCTCGTCACCACCTTTCTCGTCATCTCCTTACCTTTTCCCTCAGGGACCTTCGGGATATCATTTTGGGTCTTCACCTTCCTTTCCCTACCCTACGGGCTATCCCTTCCCGTATCCAATCCCACCACAAACCCAACTCCAAATCCAACCACAACTACAAAACACACCACAATCCCAGCAAAACCCACCACAACTCGAGCAAGAAAATGTGGTCGAAGAGGATGGTGCAGGCCAGATGGATGGTGGTGGAGAGGTGGTGCAGGCCATTGATGAGCCAGAAGTTTATCCCACTGATAATCGGAATCGCTTTATCTTAAAGCCTAGTCGGAACTCGTAAGTATTATCATAATTCGTACATAGTTCAATTTTAACAGTTTTATGATTATTTTAAGTTTGATTATGAGTTTTTATTGTTTCAGCTTTTTGCCTTGCAAACCCGCGGCGGAAGCTATCAGAGATATCATTCACAATTGCTATAATAGATTGTGGAAGACTTATGGTGATGTGGATGATGATGAGAAAGAGCGCTGGTTTAATCTCTTTCAGGTTAGCTTAAATATATATCATAATTTGTAATTTCATTTATATGCACATTTGTTATAGTATCCTAATTTTCTTTAATATGTTAACAAAAATGCAGGCTAAGTGTACTTGGGACGCCAGGTACTATGAAACAATGCGGCGTAATTTCCATATCAGAGCTGCTGCGCGTCTTTCAGATATGCTTCGAAATGCCCGTGTTCGTTATGAGGAGAAAAAAAAAGCGGCCACATTGGATCGGGAGGGAGTTGATGACCCAGTTGGTTGACTATTGGGCATCTGAGGAGTTCAAGGCAAAGTCTGAGAAAGCAAAGAAGAATCGGGCGTCGGAAAAGGGGGGGGGGTGCATTCACACCGGTGGCTGCATAAGCAATGGAGAGCATGCTGAAAGTTTGGTAAAAATAATAAACTGTTAAATATTTTTCATATCATATTTAAATTTGATTGTTTTAAATCATTTTATTTAATTAATAATTTTATTTCTTGTGAAAAATAGGCCAGGAGGCTTGGGAGAGAGCAGTTCATTAACGAACTTCATAACGAAACACACATACATAAATCCGGCCAATTTTGCGATGAGCGTGCTAGGAAAGTTCAGGTAATCTTTAATAAGTATATTTTAATTATTCGCTTTACATTTTATTATGTTTTAAAAACTAATTGTCATTTGTCATTAACTCCTTTTTTTATTATTTATACAGGAGGAGTATGATCGCCAGTTTGCTGAGGCTCTTTCTCAAGGGTCAACAGTTAATCATGGTTTGAGCCTCCGAACTTGGACTAAAGTTGCTGGCGATAAAACGAAAGGAAAGTTATATGGCTCCGGTAACTTAGCCGCTAACTATCGCAAGGGTGTTGCAGCATCTCTCAGACTCACCCTGAATCGTGGCGAAGGATCCTCCCACCAGCCTGAGCTGACCCCTGAGATGTGTGAGCTTATTCAAAAGTTGACACAAGAGCAGCTCACACAACAAATGGCGAGTCACCAGGCCATTGTGTAAGAATTGCTTGAAAGACAACGATCATATGAGGAGCAACTGGCCCAATTTAGGTAATCACAGGCTGGGAGTTGTTAAGGTGCTTCTTCAAAGTCGTTCCTGACTCTTCATAAAGCCTCTGATCAAGGGGAACTTGAACTTCACTCCTTGCATACGGATCGCCGCTACCTTCAAATTGCTTACTCTATCGCGGGTGAGGTAATATCTCCGCGGAGCGGCTTTTTGCAAAAAGATGAGGGAGAAACTCAGTAAGAGATGTCGGAGAAGCGAAATATACGAGATCACAAACGCAGATTGCTCGCCGGTCCTGGGAGAGGACCATTCTCAAGAACTGAGCTGAGGGAAGCCTTATGAGTCACTGACCCCGCCCCCACAAGAGCGCCGATTCTGAATGACGATGACGACCCGTATCCAATTTATGGTGAAGATGAGGAGGTGGAGAGCGAAGAAGATGATTGAAGTTTGACCCTTTCCTGTGTGACTTTATCTATTTTTTTTTCTTGGTTTGTAATATTTGGGGAAGCTTCTTATGCTTCCCAGTACAATTTTTACTTATTTGCTGCATGGTTTGTAATATGATCTCGTACAATTTTAATTTCACTGTTGTTAAACTTAATATTTTATGTGTCTTTTGTATTTTAATTTGTATTTTTAACTACTTTTTTTAAAGCAATTAAATAAAAAAATTAAAAACTTTTTTTTAAAACAATTTTAAATCATTTATAGTTTTAAAAATGTTTTTTAAAATTATTTTAAATGATTTTTATTTATTTTAAATGTGTTATGAAAAATATTATAAATGATTTTTATTTTTAAAATAATTTTAAAACAGTGAACTAAAAAAAACAATTTAAAAACGATATTATAAAATAGTTTTAATAATTTTATTAATTATTTTCATTTTTAAAATAATTTAAATTAGGAAAAAACAACTATTAAAACTGTTTTTAAAATTTTTTATTATACATTTTGCCAGGAGTTATCCCCTCGCAAAACTCCTGACACAATTATGTGTCAGCCTGCCAATGACTTGATATCTGACAGTGTGCAGTGCGTCAGAAAGCAGGTTTGCGTCAGACAATTTGTCAGGGGTGGTCCTAGGAAAACTGCCAGGAGTTATACGAGGGAATAAGCCAGGAGATGGCCCTCGCAAATTTACCAGGAGCTGACGCCCTGGCATAGCCATTTGCGACGGGCTGTTTTGCGAGGGAATGGGCTCCTCACAGAAGCCCTGGCAAAATGTAATTTCCCAAGGCTTTTTGCATTTTCCCACAGTTTTGGCTCCTGACAAAATGTAATGTTTCTTGTAGTTTTTGACCAAAGTTTGAGTGAAGTAACTTTGGTCAAAATCTACATTTAACACTCCCTTTTTTATTTCGATATACCTTTAAGTTTAGCAATTTTCAAATTAAAATAACCAATATTTAAAATTTCAATATTATATGATATATTTAAAAATTGGTTATACAGTTTAAAAAAGAAATGAAAAGAAAAAGATCCATATAATTTCAATATTTAATTAATTAGATCATTGTGAATTAACTGTTTCAATACTCAGTCATCTTTTACGTTCTTTCCGCCATCTTGCTAGGGAACCATGACCTGGACATGAATATGTCATCTAGTGCAATTTTATTTGGATTTGATTTCCATGTAAAACATCTCACATATATGTACGATTGTTTTTAAAAATGAAAGAACCTATGTATGTTGGAATAAAATGATTAATGAATTAATTCCAACGAGCTTGTTTCCCAAACATATACAGAATTCATTTGGGACCAGTTCTTGAGTATGGGAGTATACCAGAAACTGCTTATAATGTTGTGAAGCAGCAGAATTACTGTGGAGAGGTTCATGTGGCTCTCACTTTTCATCCTGAGGTAAATTTGTTTTATTATAAGTTTGAGAACTTCTTTTTCCACCCCATAGTTTGATAATTTGACCCGTAGAATAATGCAGAATTTAGAATCATCTTTGTGTGTAGCTAGATGTAAATTGAATGAATAAGTGAGTCATTTGTGTTTTGAGTGTCTAGTGTCCAAAAAATCATGGATAGAAGTTTTGTCTTTGTTAGAATTTTGTAGTGTAATGACAAATAATTGCTTTTGTCATAAGTTCAGTTCATATGATTGATTTCTTATGGTAAGAAAGTGAAGAAATGCTTTCAATGGATTTAGATGACATGTATATGGTCAATTTGGAGGCAGCGTAATTATGTGGTGTTTAGTCGTCATTAGTCAACATGACCGTATAACATGTACACATTTAGACATGGTTAAACTTTTAGTATGATCTTAGATACTAACGGATATTCTTATGATTTTTATCGGGGGAGCATTCAACCTCTTAGATATTTAGGAGTTCCTCTACATATAACTTAATTTTCAGTTGTTATTTTGTTTTGGTGGCGTCGTTGTTGTGATACTTTTAATATTTTTATTAACTCTGAAACTTGTAGATCGTAACTTTCATTGTGCTTTGATTATTTTGTTTTAACATATTGATACTTTGGTCTTTTCAAAAAAATGAATTATTATTTAAAAAAAAATTATAAATTTCAAAGTTACGTAATTTTGAATTCAAAGTTACACTAATTTAAACAAAGAATGAATATCGAAATAGTTTCTATCAGCTGTTGTTTATATTGAAATGTTACGAAATTGAAATAAAATAGTTGAGATGGCCGAGTTGGTCTAAGGCGCCAGATTAAGGTTCTGGTCCGAAAGGGCGTGGGTTCAAATCCCACTCTCAACAATATTTTTTATAAAAAAACATTTTTTTTTTGTTTCTCGTTATTTAAGTTCAGGTTTTATTTTTTTTCTTCGTCTATTGTCTTTAGCAGATTTTTGTACTAGGTCCTGACCCTCATAAGGCCATGTCCCAAGTAAATTATTTGTAATTGAGTAACTAATTTCAACATTTAACCATGAGGGTTCCTAAAAAGAAAAGACTTAATTACACTTTTGGTCCCTTAAATATTTTTCAGGTTTCATATTGGTCCCCTAATTAATAAAAGTAACGTTTTGGTCCCTTAAATACTTCTCTGTTAGTCACTTTGGTCCCTTCCGTTAGTTTGTGTTAAAAACGTTAGACTTAATTACACTTTTGGTCTCTTAAATATTTTTCAGGTTTCATATTGGTCCCCTAACAGAGAATGATTTTATTAATTAGGGGACGAATATGAAACCTGAAAAATATTTAAGGGACCAAAAATGTAATTAAGCCTAACGTTTTTTAACACAAACTAACGGAAGGTACCAAAGTGACTAACAGAGAAGAATTTAAGGGACCAAAACGTTACTTTTATTAATTAGGGGACGAATATGAAACCTGAAAAATATTTAAGGGACCAAAAATGTAATTAAACAAAAAAAACATGAGGGTGTGCACAACCAAGATTGTTAGAATAGTGTTTAATTGACATTAAAATAATGAATCTAACTTATTTTTACACTCGAGACAACAATGATATCTTCTTCTTGGACTCCATTTATGTACCAATAAAGCGAGAATGTCATTGACATTAGTCAATTCAATTGTGACACATAAGTCAATTCAACTATTACCTCTCTCTCAACATATTTTTATGTTTAACAAAATTGTATTGCCGCATGTCACACTTGAATTGATCAATGTCATGTGACTGTCACACAGGTGCAAGTGCAATCCCTTCTTCTCAAGGTTGAGACTCAACACTGTCGACTGGAACAAACTTTTGTGTCTCCAACTCCAACATAATCCTAGTCAAGAAAAAAAAACTCCAACATAATCAAATCTTTGACTTCACACATGCTCAATCTCTTTTTTTCGATGATCTTGTATCGTGTATGTTCAAGTTTCTACTATTCATTTGATTAAAATAAGGAACAATTAAGTTTAACAATAATTATTAAAAAAATAACAATAATTAAAAGTAGATCCTCTCAAAAAATAATTAAAAATTGATAATTTGGTCATCATTTTTTAAAAATAATTTGGTCTTCCTTTTTTAAAAATAATTTGGTCTTTGATATTAAATAAAATAGAAATTTAGTCTTTAAAATAAAATAAGAAATTTCCAAATAATTTATTAGTCATTTGTCTTCTTCTTCTTCTCTTTTTCCTTCTTTAACTTTTAAATAATATCAAACTCTTACTATTGAACTAACACTTTTAAATAATATCAAACTCTATCATCTAAATTTATAATATCAAACTCTTACTATCGAACTAACACTTTTAAATAATTATTGATTGATAGTGTAATTGGAAGAAAAAAAAAAGTAAATTGGAAACTAAAAAATAACACTAATTTTAAGACGATATGAATTTTTTTGGTCAAAAGAAAAAGACAATATTAATTATTCATATGTAATTCCTTTAATTCTCCCACTGCATAAATTGCTTGAGGGGGTTTTGGTATTCATCAAAGAGTTATTTCAATTTCTAGCTTCTAAGAGAAAATTGTAGTCAAAGATGCCTCGTGGGACGCTTGAAGTTGTTCTCATCGGAGCAAAAGACCTTCATGACAGTGATTTGTTCAGTAAGTATTGTAAATTCAATATTGTTTAATGGTTATCATTTCTTGTTTAGTATAATTTTCAGTTTTTTAATATAGTGGAATTAATTTTGGCTTAACTTCTAAAAAAATTGAATTTTCTACTGTCCAGAATTATGCATGATGTTGATATGGGTCATGAATTTTCAAATCAAAATCAAATGATCTATGTTTCAACTTTGATAAACCGGATCCAAAATTTTAAGTTGACAAGTGACTCTTCAATCTTGACGATGCAAAGAGTCCAAATTATTGATTGTGTGATTCATGTATTCGTGAAATCAAAATCCAATTTGGATTTATTAAAGTCATCCTGTCATTATAATCATTCATGAATAAAGATCAAAATATTAATATTTTAATTTTTCATTTGTACTTTGATTTATCAAAATCAAAATATTGATAGATCTTGATCATATGGTCAAGATCACGTGATTACATCAAAGACATGTTTTGTCAACTATATAGAAAATAAAAATCAACCTATGTTCTTAGATTCTCTTGAATCAACCACATTTGAGGCACATATATCGCTTTCTAGACCATCGAATCAAGATCAAGCACTCCACATTATGATTTTGATGATTTAGTTCTAAAAACCAAAATGAAAATACATTTTCCAACTCAAAATGGTAAATTTTTACTGTTTCAAATCAAGTTTGACCAAAGTTTGAGTGTAGTAACTTTGGTCAAAATCTATATTTAATACTCTCTTTTTTATTTCGATATACTTTTAAGTTTAACAATTTTCAAATTAAAATAACCAATATTTATCATATATCATTGTTTAAACGGCAAACAAAGCAAAAAATGGTTACTTTTATTTATCATATATCATTTTATAATAGCAGAGAAAATGGATCCCTATGTGATCCTCTCCTATCGATCTCAAGAGCACAAAAGCAGTGTAGCCAAAAGTAAGTTTTACTATTTGTTTTCCAGCCTTTACCATTTCCAATTGACATGAATATTGCTAAAATATTGTTAGTGAATTAATTAAAATGTGTTATAGATGCAGGATCTAATCCCCGTTGGAATGAAAGCTTCCTTTTCACAGTTTCTGACAATGCTGCTGAGCTTAATTTGAGGCTAATGGATGAAGACACATTTACCAAGGATGACTTCCTTGGTGAAGTAAAGTAAGTTACTCTATCCTAACTTTTTAACCGTTGGTTTTCTATTAAAATTGTTTTATTTATTTATTTATCATTTTCAATGTAATATTAACTATTATTTTGTTAATAATATTCATATTTATTTATTAAAAAGAGGAAAAAAAATGGTGAAACGAAATTATATATATAGTTAAAAGTATTATAAGAGAAGTCAAATAATTTTATAAAAGTAAAAAAGTTATTAATTTTTTTGGTATGTGTGAATAAATTTAAAATGACAACTAAAAAAGTATAAATTTCTTTATTAATAAAAAATTCAAAATTTTGTTAATTAGATACTTGTGAATTAACTGTTTTAATACTCTCCTTCAAAAAAACTGTTTTAATACTCTATTCGGTTTTACGTTCTTTTTCCACCATATAGCTAGGGGTGTTCAAACCGATCCAAAATAAAACCGCAAACCGATCCAAAAAAATTGAAAACCGCAAAAAACCGAATATTAATACTTATTTATTCTTTTATTAGTATTATATATTGCATTATTATGTTGCTTGTTGGTCTTTAATATATATTGCACTAATTTAATATATATTATTATTACTTTATATGTTTAAAATATAATTGATAATTTTCATACTGTAATTTTAATTTTTTAATATATTTTGCATCAAACCTATTATTTTACCATGTTTTGTGTAATATTAATATTAATAAAAAAAATTATATTCTTCAACAAAAAGTAAATAAAAAAAATCTATATATTGCATTTTGGATATCCAAAAACCAATCCAAATTAAATCGCATATATTTGGATCGGATCAGTTTGGATTTTTTAGAATAGTCATCCACACCGAACCAAACCGCATGTAATTTTTATTTTGAATCGGATGACATTTTACCTCAAAATCGATCCGCACCGCACCGCGAACACCCCTACATATAGCGCGGGAACCTAGACCTGAACGTGTATATGTCATCTAGTGCAATTTTATTTATATTTGATTTCCATGTAAAACCTCTTACATACAATGTATGATTTTTTTTAAAAATGAAAGAACCTATGTATTTTGGAATAAAATGATTAATGAATTAATCCCAACGAGCTTGTTTCCCAAACATATGCAGAATTCATTTGGGACCAGTTCTTGAGTATGGGAGCATACCAGAAACTGCTTATAATGTTGTGAAGCAGCAGAATTACTGTGGAGAGGTTCATGTGGCTCTTACTTTTCATCCTGAGGTAAATTTGTTTTATTATAAGTTTGAGAACTTCTTTTTCCACCCCATAGTTTTTAAAAATAGCTGGAGTCAAAATTTATCCATTTAAATGGAGAAAAAAACACCGTTTTGTCTGAATTTATCCATTTGGATGTGAGAAAAAAAAATGATGTTTTTTTGTCCAAATTTGTAAAAAAACATGTGGACAAGTAGGTCCTAAAATATATTTGACCCTGTGATTTTATGTAGTTATGATGCTTATTGTGTATGCTAAACTCAATTTAATTCTTTTGATATTTTGATTGCAGAGTGGGAGGTACTGAACTTGGCTAGGAGCAAAGTCAGATTGGTGGATCGAGAGAATAAAATAATAAGTGAGTGAAGGAATAAAATAATAATTGGTAGTTATACCAACATTTCTTGTACCGGCCTAGAACTTTCTTTGGAACAAATAAGCAACAATTACAATGGTTATCATGTTGGAAACATATGCTTTTTGAATTTCAGCTTAATTTAAATTTGGGTATATTTCTGCGGTCAACTATTATAGTAGATGAGTTATAAGCTTGCATCTATCAATTTTTAGATTATTTATCTCATGTGTAAACGTTTATAGTAGAAGTGCTTATCATTAAACTGATTTTTTTATAAGCTATATTTTGATTCGTAAAGTAAAACTAAGCCTAGTTATAATAAGAATTATTAATCTCCTACAACTGATATACCTTAGATCATTTTACATGATCACATTCATTCGATTTCCTGTGGCAAGGGATATGAATGACAAGCTAAAAGAGTTAAAGGAAGCGATACCAATTTAGGGCCGTTTGTGTGCATGCAGGAGAAAGGACTTTGGGGAAATAAGAGGAGAGGGGATGAGAGACAAATCTTCTATTTTATTTGAGAGAATGTTTTTGTAGATAAAATGAAGAAATTTTTTATGATTAATATATATTTTTATTTTAAGAGTATTATAATATTATGATTGTCAAGGGTAAGACTATTAAAAAGACCACATATGTAAACCAAAAAGACCTCATATTCAAAACGAATTTTGAGCTGATTTTTTGCAGATCCTCTATATGTATCCAGCTCAAAATTCCTTTTCTAGGTGCATGTTTTGTTGTTTCGCGTTCTTGAGTTTTTGGCGCGTAAAAAATTCATATTTAATCCGTCTCTTGTCGGAAAATTCTCGTTTTTTGTGGGCGATGTTGTTTTTATGTCCTAAACATGTCTGCAAAAAATCGTGAAAAAATTCAACCTCTAAAAAATTCAACCTCTAAGTCACTCTTATAATACAGGCGCGCACGCGGGCGCGCGCGAGCTAGAAAATCCGACAAATTGTTTCCAGATCAAGAAAAGAAAAAAATTCCAGATCTAAACAAAAATATAAGAGTATAAAAGAGAAAGAAAAAAAATATGGTGTAGGCGGTCCATGATAAAAATCGTGTTCCTCATTAATCTAATGGTTAGAAAAAGTTTTCCCATGGTAGAAAGCAACTTTGCTTTCCCAGGTTAAACTTCACCAAACCAAAAAGACCTCATATTTTAACACTTGTTTTAGACTTCACTTATTATTGAAAATTATTTGACCGGTCTTGTATAACAACATATATATGATTTGATGAATTTTTCTGAACCTTCAAAAATTTGAGTTTCCCCATTGTAATATAAAAAAAATAAAAAATTAAACTTCCTCGTTCAAATTGGAGACTCTCATTCATTCTATTTTTCTTCCTTTCTTTTCGAAACACTTCCCTCTTAAACTCCCAAATAGAATAGGTTCAAACACATACATATGTCTTTTCTGATCTTATTCTTGATAATAATTTGTCCACTCTCTTGATAAAAGAATGAATATGGCTTACGTAATACTTACCTTTTGAAAGAGACAGACTTCAGGCCATTCTTACACCTTCAACGAGTGGGTTGTGAAATCTTTGTTGTTAGTTCCTTTCCAGGCCTTGGTGTGAAATCTTTGCTTGTATATTTGATAATCAATTGCAGCACGCAGAGAGATATACAAAATAGAACATACCGCTCAACAAAGACAACCTAAAGTCGAAACCCTAAAATATTCTTTCAATGACGGCTTCGATTTTTTTCTTCAAGAGTGATGTCTTCTTTATATAGTCTTCATCAGCAACATATATTTGAATAAAAAATATTCTTCTCAGAAATATGTTGAAACAAATAATTCTTCAGAAATATATTTCCAAGATTCCTTCTAGAAATATATTTGCACAATTAAAAATAACCATCTGAAAAATATCTTCCTTCTGGAAACACACGCAACTTGGAGAACAAGTAACATGAATAAATTCTTCAATCAAATCTTCAAAAGATCAGGTGTGATAATAAACAGCTACAAGACACGAAATCAGGGTACACTGAAGTCGTACCCTCATGTTGGAACATTGGGACCAACATCTTGCTTGTATATTTGATTTAGCAAAAATGAAGTCAACATACAAATATCCAACAATCTCCCCCTTTGACAAATTTTTGGCTAAAACAATATGAGATCATACAGACTACCTAGAGGGATACCACACATACATTTCTTCAATCAGCATAAGCACACAACCATGAAGAAATGTAGCACATCTTCAAAAACTACTTCAAAAGAATTCCTCAAATGAAACGTAGCAGATAAGAATATCGTGCAGTATCACTAAAGCAAAAAAAACCATGCTCCCCCTAAATAAACATACTACTCCCCCTCAGGTAGTACTCCCCCTTAATGCAAATAAAGCATAAATTATAAACTACCAAAACTACTCCCCCTTTTTAGCCGCAATTTTGACAAAAACAACCATGCAATCACCAGGAGCAGAAAAACAAGAAACAACATAGGTTATAAACCATATGCATACAAGCAGAGGGAAAACAAAGGGAACACGCCCAGAAAACTGCAACACATTTCTATCTCACCATAGTCGAAAAAAACTCATAAGAGCTTTCATCCACAATCCCATAACCATATTAACCATAAAGGCACCATAGATATAGAGTCATACCACACACATAAAGGCATACCTATTCAGAGGTTATAAACATCCAATATAGACCAACACATCACATCAAGTACATCACAACAGGGACATTAACATGCATCTTCTTTTCACTAACTTTCTTCCTGCCAGGGGACATGATGTCCAGGACATCATCCTCAACATCTTTCTTAGTATCACTATTTCAGAAATTAGCAGCAGCGGATTTAAACAACCAAGAAATCCCATCAAGTAAGATTCCTCAACACGCAACAGTGCACATTAGAATCACACAAGCATAATACCCACACACAAAGTCTTCACAGAAAAATAAACACTTCACAGCAAACCACTAAGACACACGTAGTAATAGTAACCACATTTTAACATAATACCTCTGAGCATTAACATACTTGAACCTCAAAACTTCAACCCACATCAGGTTGATCTTCAATCACATCAGGTTGAGGATTCTTAGAAAACTCAACCATATGAGAATCAGTTTGGGGGATTCTCAGAACTGGTTTCTGATGAAGTAGTATTAGTAATTCAACAAACGAGGTAAGTATTTTTGTATCGTCTCCACAGGGATTAGTGCGACACTTCGAACCGTTCAACAATCGCTATCGTTTTGAGCTAAAAGGGTTTTGTACGAATGTTTGTACATAAACTATGGTAATGTAAAAATGCGGAAAATAAAGACGACAAAAGATAGGGAATAAAAGCGTTGAGATAGGATTTCCTCAATCGAGCATCGAATGTAATCTAAAGATCGTGCATATGAGTTTTAGCGTTTTAGCGAAATTACCACGTATCGCTCGACAACGTCATTGATTTCCCAAATGACGTCGTGAGATCGATCGTATCGTTTAATCAACGATTTCCCAATCAATCAAACGATGCGAAAGCTTTAAGTTCCGACACTATGTGCGATTATCAAAACCCAAATCCATGTCTAGATTTTCTTATTTTGATAGAGCTATTCTCGCCAAAGATTCAAAAGTATTCGTCAATATCATTTTAAATCAAAACACGACAGTGAATGGCAAGAAAAACTCAACAACACATAAATTGCTAAAAACCATATATATTGCAAAATCAAACTATTACATCTAAGCTAGAAAGAGTGCATCCAATCCCAACAAAGGGAATTTAGCTATTCATTTTCATGACAGCTTTACAAAAGAGAAGAGAAGAGATGAAAATACAAACCCAAGTCTTGATTTCCCAAAGCCTTTGGTTGATTCCACAATCCAATCACCTTTGCTACTTGAAGATCAAAGCTCTTAGCCCTTGCTTTATGTCTAAAAAGCTAAGCTAAAATATTCTACAGAGAATTCTAAAACTATATGCTAAGCTATATCGTAAAAATGAGCTGAAAAGGCTTTTATATTTTGAGAAAATGATCGCGCGCTACAAGCGACCAGCCTGTCACTGTAGCGACGGCCGACTTCTGGTCAATGAGGAAGCTCCACGTCAGCACCTGGCACTAAACCGCCCTTGGTCGCTTGAAGCGACCAACCCATCGCTTGTAGCGATGAATCCTCCAATTTCCCTGCCTACCCTCGCTTGTAGCGACCAATCCTGCGCTTCTAGCGATGGCCTTCTGATTTTCCCTGCCTACGCTCGCTTGTAGCGAGGAGGCTTGCGCTTGTAGCGATGGCTTGATCAAAACTTCATGTTTCTTTGCTCAGTTGATTTCCTGGCTTGCATTCCCTGCATAAATAGATGGGGAAAGAAGTAAAAGCAATAGTGGGCATTTGATCATTGATTATTATGAGCTTTTCCCATGATAACTTGCAAAACAAGCTATTTAAGTGCTTAAATTAACTATGCTTTTAAACTCAATTTAGGCACTTATCAGTTTCAACAACATTAACAAGTTGGGTCAAGGATGTTTCAACATCCGGTATGACATCAGACTCAATTTGATTAATAGGTTAGAACAGAGTCAACAAGCACAAGATGTTGTTCAACAACATAGTCTTTGGCAAGATCAGTGAGAGGAGTCATTTGCTCAGTTGATGGTTCATGACAGGTTTCTTTAGTGGGTGGTTCACTAACAACATCATCAACAACAACATTAACAAAATTAGACTTTTCTAGGGTCATATCAGAGATAGGATTAACCTAGCTAACTTCTCAAACTGATTTGCATCCAAAGCCTTAGTAAATATATCTGCCTCTTGCTTCTCAGTGGCCACGTGCTTAAGAGTAACAATTTTGTCCTCAACAAGATCCCTAATAAAATGGTGACAAATGTCAATATGCTTTGTCCTAATATGTTGAATGGGATTCTTGGATATATTGATTACACTCAGATTGTCACAATATAATGTTATGACATCATGTTTGACATTATATTCCATTAGCATTTGTTTCATTCAAATCAATTGAGAGCATCTGCTTCCTGCTACAATATACTCAGCCTTAGTTGTAGACAAGGACACACAATTTTGCTTCTTGCTGAACCAAGAGATAAGATTGTTTCCCAAGAAGAAACATCCTCCAAAAGTGTTTTTTCTATCATCAACACTTTCTGCCCAGTCTGCATCACAATACCCTTGATCAATATCAACACCATTATCATATTTGATTATCTTCACATGTATTGCATCAGATGTTCTCTTATGTCTCGCATTCATAAGAGCAAAATTCTTCATAATACTCTTGGCACACTTGCTTTGAGAAATAAACACAACATCATCCATTAGCTTCAATTCATCACAATTACTTGCTTGAAGAAAATAAGTCAATTCACCCAGAAGACTCATCTTAAATTCAGATTGCATATGTTGGACAAAGTGTTCCAACATCTGGTTCGACATTCTTCCAGAAAAGATGTTAACAACATAAATTTGAGCTACCATGAGATCATTCTTCACAAGTAAGGTCTTGTCAATTTCATCTTTGTTGTACCCATGAGATACTAAGAGGGCCTTGTTCCTAGTTACATTACCACCTTCAACAAACTTATTCTTATAGATCCATTTAGTACCAATGACATTCACACTTTCAGGTCTAGAAACCAATTTCCAACCTTCATACTTCTTGAAATCTCTGGATCTGTTGGTAATTTCTTCATTCAGATTCCCTATGATCAGGTCCTTAGGATGATCCTTTTGGATTCTAACATATGTACCTTTGTTGTCTTGAGCCTCACTTGAATCTGATTCAATGTTGGACTCAATGTCTGGGACATTATCTGAAGCATCAGCTTGCTGAAATGATGTTCCAGCATCGTCTTCAACATCAGTCCTTTTTTCAACTGTTGAATCATCAACAATAACATTTATGGATTCCATCATAGTATTAGTTCTGGAATTAAATACTTTATAGGCTTTATTGTTGATGGAGTAACCAAGAAATATTCCTTCAAAAGAGTAAAATTCAGAGAACTTGGCATTTTCAAATTGCTTGCCATGATCACTTCTAATTTTCACAATCACACTCTCCTTTTCTCTTTGGAGGCGTTGACAACGATCTTTGAACACATCAAAAGTTTCTTATTTTTCTATAATAAAGCTTACCCTTGAAAAATCATCAACACAAACAGAAACATTCTTCTTTCCACCTAGGCCTTCAACTTGCATAGACCCCATGAGATCCATGTGAAGTAATTCAATAATCTTAGAGGTGGTAAGATGTTGCAGCTTCTTGTGAGACATGATTTACTTTCCAATTTGACACTCACCACAATTTTTTTCTTCCTCTATTGTTAGATTGGATAACCCTCTGATGGCTTCTTCAATTATGACATTCTTCATGCCTTTGAAATTGAGATGTCCAAGCTTTTGGTGCCATAGCTTGACTTTGCCTTCCTTGGAAATTAAACATGTGGAAGGATAAACTTTATCTTGAGGGATCCAGATGTAGCACTTGTATTTGGATCTCAAACCTTATATTAGCACATTATCTTTGTCATCATAAACCAAACATTCAGACTTAGTGAAGTTGATTTTCAGCCCTTGATCACATGACTGACTAATGCTAATCAAGTTGGCTGTTAAACCTTTCACAAGTAACACATCATCAAGCCTTGGTAACCATAGCAAACTAGCTTGCCAACTCCCTTGATATCACCTTTAGGTCCATCACCAAAAGTAACATAACAAGTAGAGTAAGATTTTATGTCAACCAGATATTTCTTAACTCTTGTCATATGTTTAGAACATCCACTATCAAAATACCAGTCTTCTCTTGAGGAGACTTTAAGAGACGTGTAAGCTATAAGGCTAGTACTAATAACCTTAGGTTTCCACTCTTTTTTAGTCTGAATCTTTTCTAGGTTTATATTAGGCTGAACTTGATGTTGATGGTCTTTATACCATCTATAACAGTATGGGTTTATATGATCATACCTCCCACATTAATGACATTTCCAAGGTGAAAACTTACTTCTAGCTTGGGGTTTCAGATGTTGGACAGGATGTTGTAACATTTTGTCCGACATTGCAAACTCATATTTACTTTCAGGAGGGACAAATTTAGTTACAGAGGTTTCACATTAATTCTTTATGGATTAATAGTTAAAACCTACACCTTTCAAGTTTCCAGATCCCTTCAAATCTTGCAAAATCTCATCTAACATATTTGAACCAATGTTCAACATTCTAACTGAATTTGTCTTGTTATCAAACTTGGAAGTTAACAAGGTTACCTCATTTTGCAGACCAGAGATGATTGATAAAGGTTTTTCCTTTTCTTGACAAATGTCTTCACTTGTGGCACAAAGCTCTTTATAAGAATCAACTAGTTCTTCATAAGAAACATCCTCATCACATGAATCTTCATCAGATTCACATCTACCAGTGAAGGCTGTAACATGCTTAGCAGACTCATTCTCCACTTCTCCTTCTGAGTCATCTTCATCAGACCAAGAAACAACCAAGCTTTTCTTCTGTCTCTTGAGGTATGAGGCACATTCTGTTCTAATGTGACCATATCCTTCACATTCATGACACTGAACTCCCCTGGATTGATTGCTCTTCTCATCAGTTCTTGCTTTCTTCAAATTATTTTGTTGCTTACTGATGTCGAACCTAATGTTCTGACCATTTGGCCTGGGTCTCTTGTCAACTCGTTTCAGAATCTTATTAAACTGTCTTCCAAGCAACACAATAGCCTCTGACAAGCTTTCATCATCCTCAATATCTCCTTGTAACTCCTCAGCATCAGCATTTGTAACAAAGGAAACACTTTTGCCTTTCTTTTCAACCCTGTTACTGATAGCTATTTCAAAGTTCTAAAGAGATCCTATTAGCTCATCAACCTTCATACTGGAGATGTCTTATGCTTCTTCAATCACAGTCACCTTCATATCAAATCTCTTAGGTAGAGATTTGAGAATCTTTCTTACGAGCTTTTCATCAGACATCTTTTCCCCAAGTGAGTCAAAGGAGTTAGCCATGTCAAGGACATTCATGTAAAAATCATGTATGTTCTCATCCTCCAACATTTTTAGATTTTTGAACTTGGTAGTAAGAAGTTGAAGCCTTGACATTTTCACTTTAGATGTACCTTCGTGTGTAGTTTTGAGAATTTCCCAAGCATCCTTAGTCACAGTGCATTGCTTTATCAGTCTGAACATGTTCTTGTCCACTCCATTGAATAAAGCGTTCAATGCCTTGGAGTTTCCAAGCTATAATTCATCTTCTTCCTTGGACCACTCTTCTTCTGGTTTCAGATCAGCTGTCTTCTTTCCATCTTTGTCAAGCACAACAGGATGTTCCCAACCCTTAAGAACTGCTTTCCAGGTCTTACTATCTATAGATTTAAGGAAAGCACTCATGCGAGATTTCCAATAGTCATAGTTGGACCCATCCAACAGAGGTGGTATATTCACAAATCCTCCTTCCTTATCCATTATGCCAGAAGCTAACTTCCCTAGAGCTCACCCTAAAACAGGCAGGGTGTCTGCTCTAATGCCAATTGAAATTCTGGTACAGTAGTTTCCTGATGTTGTATGTAATGTTCCAACACTGGGACTCAGGTGAAACGTTGAGTTTAATGTTTCAACGTCAGGCTAATGATAAACAAACATAACAAGGAAAATATAAAAGACAGAAGCGTAAATGGCACAAGTTATTTGTTAACCCAGTTCGGTGACAAACACACCTACTTTGGGGGCTACCAAGCCAGGAGGAAGTCCACTAGTGTAGTCCTAGTTTTAAGTTCTCAGCAAACTCCAAGTTTACAACTTATCACCTAGCTACTACCCGTACTGACTTCAGCCTAGGAACTCCTAGACCTGAGATCCCATCTCACATTCACTCAATCAATCATTGCCCCAATGATCTTAGACTTAAATAACAAAGATGAGACACATTCTGATAAACAGAATCCACTCTTGCTTAAAAGCTTACGAGTGATTCACAATTCCAACTCAACTATCAGTCCAACTCTAGCATCAAGGTGATACGAGAGTGGCTCACAAACAAACCATCTCTGTGCTTGTGATATTCAATGGCAGCACACAGAGAGGTATACAAAATAGAGCACACGACTCAACAAAGACAACCTAAAGTCGAAACCCTAAAATATTTTTTCAATGACGGCTTCGATTTTTTTCTTCAAGAGTGGTGTCTTCTTTATATAGCCTTCAGCAGCAACATATATTTGAATCAAAAATATTCTTCTCAGAAATATGTTGAAACAAATAATTCTTCAGAAATATATTTCCAAGATTCCTTCTAGAAATATATTTGCACAATTAAAAATATCCATCTGAAAAATATCTTCCTTTTGGAAACACACGCAACTTGGAGAACAAGTAACATGAATGAATTCTTCAATCAAATCTTCAAAAGATCAGGTGTGATAATAAACAGCTCCAATGCGCGAAATCAGGGTACACTGAAGTCGTACCCTCATGTTGGAACATTGGAACCAACATCTTACTTGTATATTTGATTTAGCAAAAATGAAACCAACATACAAATATCCAACAGTTGGTTGGGACTTTAGTTTTTAGTCTTCATCTTATTTTCATAGTATGAATTATACTTGATTCATATTAGCAAATAACAATGCAACAGTTTTCACGAGAAAATAATCACTTTTGAAGGCATCTTACGTTTCCAAACATGATGAAACACTCATCTCTCTTGAACTACCCAAATTGACTTCAGTATAATACTAGTTAGAAATACAATACCAGAGTGGAACAATGTATAGATCGTAGTTGTTGGTTTAGGATTTCCAAACTATTTTATTTGGATTTCCAAATTCTATTTTGAAAAAGAATATATATCGAAGTTATTATTAAGTTGAGTCACGACTAGGTCGCTCTCTTTAAGACGTTTCGTTGCACTGTCAAAAATTGTGCAAGGCAGACTATCAATCACGCCGCCTCTATGATAAAACAAGCTCAGCTACAACTATGCAGTTAACTACTGCACTGTGAAAACTGTTAGAGATTTACACCTCTAATATGGTACTAAGATCACTCTTTAATACTGAAACCATTCTAATATGGTATTGTGACCACTCTATTATGGTTCTAAGACCACTCAAATATGGTGTTGTCACCATTCTAACATTTAAGTTCTCCAAAAATTCAATATGGTACTACGATCACTCAAATATGGTGATACCACCATTCTGACTTTTTAACTTCTCAAAGGATAGAAAAATATCGAAAAAATATTTATATACCGTTAAGATCATTCTTAATTTCGACGGGACATTATTATTCCAAAAAGAGACTATGATCTTAAAAGTACTATTTATTCTGAAGGGACATATATTATTGAAAGGACTATGTTTATTAAGACATTTCTTACTTATGAAGGGACATTATACCGAATAGAGATTAAGGTCTTAAGAACACTCTTAAATCCGAAAGGACAGAAAAAAGTGATAAGGAGAATAATAGTTCGTTAACACAAGCTGGAGGGAGAAGAGAGAAAAGGTTCTCGACAACTCAGTAGAACTCTTTGGTGTATTTTTTTAACTGAGAGGAGTCCTCTATTTATATAGAAATTTTGTAACTGTTTTAGCTAAAATAACGGCACAGTTACTCTAATGGATAAGATCAAAGGAAACTTAACCACTAATCAGTTCAACAACATTTGTGGATAAGATCAAAAAGAAACAGATCCCCAAAAGTAGAGGAAACAAATTCATTGGATATGAAGGAAGGAAAGATAAGAAACTCACTTGAATTCTTATTCTTATCACAAACAACATAAACTAAATTTATGAGAAATGATATTCACGAATAAAAATAATAATTACAATTATTTTTATCATTATCAAGGATTTAAAATTAAATACCACAATTTAAACACTACTAATGTGTGTGTTCTATTCTATGTGGGACCCCACTCTCTATTTTTTTCAATTCACATCACACTAGTTCAAAGTTTTATTACTTGATGTTTAATTTTTCAATTTTCTTCCAACCTCACACCAATATTCCAACATGCATTCAAAATGGATGAGGTGAATTGAATCTAAATGAGTATTACTATTTGTTTATATATAATTTATTTTGCTATCTGTAACATAATTTATTTCATTGTTTTATCACATATATTTGATGCATTGCAATGGGATTGAAAAACAAAATTAAATAATTATTAGCACATTATAAAATCATCACCTACCTTCTTAAAACAAAACGATGGCTTGAAGAAGCAATTGAGCAACTAAATGCTGTTCTTGAAGTATTAGTGTAAGTGTGGTGGTGGATATAAATGCTTGTGTTAACGAAAGGATCTGCTGAATTATTCTTTTTTTATGTTTCTTCTTCTAAAGTTTAAAGAGCCAAGATAATCGGTGCTAAAAAATCTCCCACATTGATAAACTTATAAAGTATGGTAGTGTTTATAAACGAGTAAATACACACAAAAAAAACTCCTCTCGCCGAAATTTGAGAAAAGGCAAATACCCTCTCAAATTGTTAATTGTTATGCAAGTATGTCCCTCCGTTTATTTTCTCCGTTAAGCTGATGACATGTCCGTTATGTTTACATGGCACTGATATGATATATAACAGACAGTGACACATTATAGGGGGTATTTGTCAATAATCTCAATGAGGTATTTGTCCATTTTTCGAATTCATCATTTTTTTATGAATCTGATTTTGCAAAGGAAACTTTTTCACCCACCATGTAACCTTACTTCATGAAAATGAGCATGTATTTATTGTTGCTCTAAAATGAGTATCTATGCATTATTTGGAGCATATAATATGTTTTTTTGTGTATTTTATTTGTTTTGAACAAATTATTTGGTTCACATTAAACATGTATATATTGTTGGTCTAAAATTATTATGCGTATTGAATGAAAATAAATGTATGAGGTAAATATGTATGTGTTAATATGTCAGTTTTCATCACAATAAAATTCAGGCAATAAAGATTAACATTCGTCCCTAATTCAAAAAAAAATCAATATATGCGATAACAACTCATAAAACCATCATACTAATGCTTAAACAAGTTTGTAAACATAATTCTTCATCATAATGATGTTCCATCCATGATAGACAACAAAGATACATCCTCAAGAAAATTCATCAAAAATACATCACCAAGATACATCATAAATACAACTCATCCAAAATACACTATCCAAAACTAGCGGACTGATTATTTTTCTTTTAAAAAAAAAACTAGCAGACTGTCTTTTCGCTCTTTTTATTGCGATAACACATGTAAATTATGAACAATATTTTAGATGAAATTTTGATTAAAATTATAAGCACAAATATTTGTAACTTTTAAATCGTAACAAACTCAACAAACCATATTTATTTTTTTCAATGACAACAACAATTTAACAATTATAATATAAATTCTTATCTTTTTTAATTAACAACACCAACAATATAACATTAATATAAGAAAATTATATAAGGGTATATAATTATAATAAAAAAAGTCAACCAAAAATCTTGTATCCCCTTTTAATATTGTATAGATTATTGTAGTGCGGTAGTCCTATTTTATTGAGATTAAATTTTTTATTAATATTTTAAATTTAAAATAATACTATTTAAGGATAAAATAGTAAATAAAATAGTTTAAATGAAGGGTAAAATATGTAAGAAAAAAATTCAGTCTAAACTCATGTATTCTCTTTATACTAGCGGTTGACGGGCACTCGTGCCTGTCTACCTGTTTTTTTATTGCGCTAATACGTGTAAATTATAAATAAGTCACTCGATGTTTGTGACTTATTGTAGCAAATTGTGCTTATCTTTTTCAGTTAGACAACAATATTGCAAATATAATATAAACTCTTATCATTTTCAATGACACCAACAATATAACATTTTTAATTGAAATAATGAAAAATCCAACCCAAAATCTCATATTACCTTTATATATTTTTAAGATAATATTGTTCCTACTGTAGTGGGGTATTTTAATGAGATTTATATATTTTTTAATTAATAATTTAAATATTGTTATAAAAAGGATAAAATAGTAAATAAAATACTTTAAATGAAGGGTAAATTTGGAAAGGGAAAAAACCATTCCAAACTCATGTATTTTCTATATATATAGTATAGATAGGTTAAATGACATCAACAATATAACATTCTTATAGCTAAATTTGTTTAAGGGTATAATTGAAAGTGAAAAAATCCAAAATCATGTATTCTCTTTTATATAGTATAGATACATCATTAAAATGCAGTAAAAAAAAATGTCAACTTTTCACATAGCCTATCTTCATCTACATGTGCTTGTCCACCTTCTACATGTCTACCTTCCTATTCTACATGTCTACCTTCTTTATTAGATTCTTGTGTATGTGTAGCAATACCAATAAACTATCTTATAAATTATAAGTTCGTATAACTGAAAAAGACTTCTTTGATAACTATATTTTCATCACGAGTTTATAGCTTATTTCATTAACTTATAACATATTTTTTAGACGTTATTTCAAATAGTATTTGACCTTATATCTATCATTTTTCTTTCATGTTTACCCTTAGTAGGGGTGAAAGTACAAATATAAGGGTATAATGTAATTTTTTCCTAATGATGTTTTTGTTCCGGTCCATATTAGACTCTCTTTAATATAATTTTTTCTTCTTTAAAAAATTTTAGACTCGTTTTAATATAATTTTTTCTTCTTTAAAAAATTAAAACAAAATATTTGACTTTGGCAAGAAAAAAATTAAAACAAAATATTTGACTTTGGGAAGAAAAAAATTCAACACTTGTACGGTTGCACACTTGTACCCTTACTTCTCTGTACATACCCTAATCTCTACTACTATCCACTTCCTATATATCAGGTTTCCTAATTTATCTTTGCGGCAGTTACAAATTGACATAAAAAAAAAACTAAAATTCCATTAACAATTATTTTAACGTTTCCACTTTGTTTCATCAATCAGTCACACACAGTAACGCTTCCTTTGATTATGCCTTTAATTTAACCCTTGTTTTCTAAAATTGTTTTATGATTCTTGCTTACATAGTAGTGAACACAAAACAATTAACACGTTTCAGGCATATAAATTAATTGAAGAATCCTTATTGAATTGCGTCTTAAAAGGTTTGTATTTTATAGAGATATTTTAAGAGCAAAATCTTTGGTTTTTAATGTTATATTGATTTCTTTGTTATATAGTTTGGTGGTATTGGAGAAGAATCATGGAACATGACAAAGATTTGAATCGTGCATCAAGTTCTTCAGAACAAGAAAGCAATTCCGGTTTAGGAACTCAAAGGCCTGCCTCTATTCAACAACGGTTAGTGTTTTTCTGTTCTATTTCTATTTAATCAAAAAGCTTCAAAATCTTGTAACAGTGTCATCTTAGAAAAAATTCTTAGACACGTTAATGGTTTTAAATTGTAGTCACATATGCAGTTACATCAAAAAGTTTTATGTGACATTATAGGTTAGCTGCGATTCTAAGTTGCGGTTACATTGTGAATCTTTATATTGCAGCTGATGCGGCTATGATTGCGATTGCGGCTGTAGACCGCAATTTTAAACTATATATATGCCTATCAATATCATGACCCTATTTATGTATGTTAGTAATATTATAATATTTTGTTTTTCCAATTGCCAAAATACATGACCGTTCTTATGAAATTGGAGGCTCGACTCTCATTGTAACAATAGGCCTCTAATAAAAAATAGCACATTTTTTTAAAAGAAAAATTTTCTATTTAAATTGAAAATAACATCCGTATAATGATTATTAACCACCGAAATCAAAATTAGCAATTATTTTTACTAAGGACGTGTTTTTTTACTTCAAAATAGAAACATGAAACATATTTTTTTACTTAGAAATAGAAACATGAAACATTTTCTTTTTCTTTCTTTGAGTAGGGGTGGATACTGGACAACAATTTTTTTTCTTGAAACCAATCACTTTTGGTGGCCCAGTTCAATTAAGCTGTTTGCACTCCCCAAAGAACGGATCTGACCAAATATGTAAACAAAATAATGTCCAGCTGGTAGAGTGTCAAATTTTAGCTTTCAGAACAAATGAATCGTATGTCAACAAACTAATGTCCAGCTAGGTTTATCTCATGTTTGGGGAAAAAGGTAAATTAATTTTAATTAGTCATGCGCCACTAATAGTATAAAAAGAATTTCAATTGAAACAAAGTGGTAGGACTCACGTGGTTAATAACATTTAGTCGATGTTGAACTGATCGAGAGCACCAGAGTTTTAACTACGAATGGATAAATCATTTTAGTCAATGTTGAATTTTGATCATTGGTCAAATTTAACTAACCTCCCGGCCGAATTCTGGATTATCAGAGTTCCCTTCATCTCTATAGTTTATTACCTTTATGTGAATGCAAAGGTTCTTTGTAATGTTTTAACAACTTGTTTGCTTAATTATTTAGCTGACAAAAGAACCCTGCCATTCTAGTTTTGCATTATCTTGTTGCTCACATTTTCCTTGTTATCATAACTAATAGAAGGGTGACTGGTCCTACAAGAAGATCAACTAAAGGAGGCTGGACAGAGAAGGAGGTAAGGATCAACAAACCATTCAATTCATAAAGTTACTTGTTCACCAAGAAACTATTCAACCAAAGAATTTCTTGCCAATAACATCATCATGTCTAGAGTCATGAATCTCACTTTTCTTGTTTTCTCATTTACAGGATAAACTTTTGATTGCTGCTGTAAAAAAGTATAATGGAAAAAGTTGGAAAAAGATAGGTATGTTATAAAAGCCATAAATTTTCATACTTTCTTCTCTTAGGTACAACTTAATTTGGAGTGTTGATGTTTGCTACTGAAATAGTCAGATTAGAATTTGTTGCGGTCACAAATTCCATGCATTCACACGGTCAACATATATATTAGTATCGCTGGACCAAGATTGGACGGTCCAAATTTCAAGCTCGATGTTTTAGAGTTTGAACAAAAAAGCAAAATTTGCTTACTTCTGCACCTTCCGATCTCAATCCAACGGTTATCGATGTGTTTCCTGCGTGAATTTGTGACTGCAGCAAATCTAAATCCGACTTGTTAAAAAAAAATCTAAATCCGAATTAGTCTTTTAAAATTACAACTGTTCCATTAAAAAAAATGTTTGATTTGGAAATTGGGAATTCTTTATCAATCACATTTTGTTTGTTAAGATTATTTAGTGACGACATTATCCCTTGCAGCTGCATGTGTTACTGGCAGAACAGATGTTCAATGTCTGCATCGTTGGCAAAAGGTTCTGAATCCTGATCTTATCAAAGGACCTTGGTCAGAACAGGTACAAATTAAGTTATATCACTGAATTTAGAGATTATGCTATGTTAATTAACCACTGAATCTGGAGTTTGCAGGAAGATAATCAACTAAGTGAGCTTGTTAAGATAAATGGGAAAAAAAATTGGTCTCAGGTAGCAAAGTCCTTACCAGGTCGCATAGGTAAACAATGTAGAGAAAGGTAAATGTTATATGCAATCACAATTCTTATCTTATACTAATATTTGCATTTAGTGTTTTAAGTATGTTTTTCTTAATCTAATAAGTGTTTTTCTTTGAAAATTTGAAGTAACATTTTTGTTTTTCTTTTAGGTGGTATAACCATTTAAATCCAGATATAAAAAAAACTCCATGGACCAAAGAAGAGGAGTCGACTCTTATCAAGACTCACAAAATATATGGGAATAGTTGGGCTGAAATAGCCAAATTTCTGCATGGAAGGTATTGATAGGAGATTTCTTTTATATATACCTAGAACATGTTATTTAAAATGCTATGCAATTACTTTGTTTGAGTTGTAGATTTAGGATAAAGAAAAAGGATATATAGATGAAAAGATAGATAAATAGATCTAGTGATCAAGCAGACCTCTTACAAAATTTAGGGTAGTATACCTTGAACATGTTAAAATAAGATTCAACATAAACTAGTTGCAATACACGAGAGAGATAGACGCAAAGTCATAGTGACTTTTCCGTCTTAAAGGTAGTAGATCCGGATCCATTTTAATGGATTGAGATTCGGTGACTTTGATGGCGGAAAAGTCACTGTAACTAATTTTAGTGTATCTTTTGAAAGGGAAAGATGAAAAAGAAACGATAGATAAGAAGAAAGAGAGCAATATAGAAAAGAGATAAACACAATGTCACTTTGACGTTCCCGTCTTAAAGGTAGTGGGTTCGGATGCCATTTTAATGCTATGCACTTAGGATACAACATAGACAAGTTAACAATATTAAAATTAAAATAAAAAAATAGAGAAGTTAACATGCTAAATTTGGAACTCGGATTCTCTCTCATGGTACAACGATGCAGTAAATATTTTTTCATGTAACAATTATTGATCTAATTAACAAAAATTGTTGCATCACTACACTGGAGGAGAGGATCTGAATCCCTAAATTTGTGTATTAATGATATTTTTTGCACTTAGAAATTATGTTGTTCTTACAATTGGAATCCCTAGTACTTATGAAGTGAGAGATTGATTAATGTTGTATATTTATTTATGTTTAATTTTTTTGGGGGGGAAATTTGAACAGGAGTGAAAACTCTATCAAGAACCATTGGAATTGCTCTCTGAAGAAAAAGATTGATTTAAATACCTCAGTGGACACATCCAGAACTGATTATGATACAGCTACCCCGATTGAAACAAGCACTGATACAAATGTTGAAACTCCTCAAAGCATAGACAATGCAAGCCATGACTCCTTCAACAACAAGCCTCTTCAGCTTGATGATGATCTTTTGGCAACACCCAAGAACACTAACATCCATGCACAAAATACTTCAATTTCTAATTCCCTTTGTAATAACCCATCAAATTCTACAGAAGAAACACTTGCTACTAGTAGTCCAAGCCTAGGAGATATATTAAGTGCTTTAAAGACTTCTGCTAGGAAATGTAAATACATTCCATCTATCCTAAGACGCAATTAAAAACAAAGAATTAGCAATCAAAAATTAAATGCAAAAAAAAATGAAATTGGTCTCAAGTTATTTTATTAAATTTAGTGACAAGATTAGAGAGAAATTATATCGATTTATATTTTTGTGGCAAATTTGCTTTTACCACATAAAAGTACATTGCTTTCTCATTTGATCAGATAGTCCTAGGAAACTTGTTAGTGAGACTCATCTATGATTTGTAAATACACACTTTGATACTAGGTGTTAATTTTATTTTATTATAATTTTAAAATTCAATTGGGAAATTGTTTTATCTTTATTGATCCATCTTGTTTTACATTTTGCTATCCAAAAGTTTGTTAGCAATGTATGTGGCTTTTAGTATACTTCTGCTTTGGCGTGTTCTTGAGATTTTGGTGTACTATCGTTTCTTTTTTTTTTCTTTTCCAGTGCACGAGAGTTATTGAAGAAATTTTATTCTGTAATATATCATTGATTGATACACTTGATATGAATATGTAATTTATATTAAAGATTCTAAAGTATCTTAAAGCAAATTATGAAGTATCTTGAAAAAGAATCAAGTCTAAAACTTGGTGTATCCACACACGTTTTGAAATCTATTTATGCAGCCATCATCATGTTTTTCATCTTCTTATTATTCAAGTGGCTGCAACAATCTCCCGACACAAAAGCTAACATAATCAACCATTTATTCTTATTTCATGTGCGACAGGATGAACGATGTTTGTTATCACGCAATATTTGCTCCAATTTTTTAACATATTCATAAAAAGAATAAGAGATACACTTAGAAGAAAGGACATGCACAGGATGAACGATGTTTGTGTGGCCACAACACCAAATCTAAATTATTTAGACATACATAATTTGAAAAATGTAGAAAGAAAAGAATCAACTTTTTCATTATTATTGAAATAGTTAAATTGTATGTATTTGTGTGTGGGCCTAAATAATTTGAATTTGTTATTGTGATCACACACATTGCTCTACAAAAAGCCAAACAATTCTGCTCAAGCGCTAAATAAACTCAACCAAAAAATAAACCGTTCGAAATAACACAATTTTGATTCTTTGATACAATACAATAATTATTATTGACCAGATTTTACCAATTAACCCACAGTCAATGTCTCGTCTCTTTCTCCTCGACCCACATGGTTAAAAAAACACTGCTCTTTAAAACATTAAAAAAAACACATTGTTCTACGTATGGTATGTGTCAAGTGACCAATGGGATGCCACGTACGAGAGTAACATAACATAGACACATGTTGTACTTTCTAAAAACAAAATGTGTAACTTCCCACAAAGTGAAGTATCGACAAATCGTTTGCCTTGTGTCTGTGTGTATGCGAGGTAACTTGGGCCCAGGGTGGAGATGAGGGAGAGAGGGCTAATCAGAAAAATAAAATAAAATAGGTGTAATGATCCTGTGTTTTGAAACCATGATAACTACTAACATCCATAAACATTTCCACTGTTCAATCTAATAGACTTTTTTGAGGACAATATGCTTATAGCATTTCATTAATAATAAGATGTTCAATACAAATGAGTATATCAAAATAAATGACGGAACTAGCTAATAACGTGGCTTCTCGAGTAAGAACATGAGCAACCTCGTTGGCTTGTCGCCTAATAAACTCCACCCTAGAGTTATGGAAAAAAGATTTGAAAAGAGCACGACAAGAGGAAATAATGCACCCAAATTCAGACAGGTCATTCATCGTTGCAAGAAAAACATCTGAAGTAAGCTTGGAATCTGTTTCGAAATCAATGTTATCGAGATGCATATCACTCATCCACTGCATGGCCATAAAGAGACCTAGTGCCTCCCCGACATCAACTGAGTACATACAGGGGAAACTAACACTTTTTTCTAGAACAAAAGTACCATCTGAATCACGAAGAATAATACCAATACCAGTACGATTGAAATGTGATGCAAAAGCTGCATCAACATTACACTTGAGTCGACCAGGCAATGGTTGCTGCCATGTAAAAGTAGGCATAATAGAAGATGTAGTGCTTAAGCTAGGTGCCCCTTGCAAAGAACCTCCTGCGGGGGGAGTTTGCGCATGATTATTGGGAAGGGACCCATCCGCATTAATAATGTTAGCCGCCTGCCAATCAACCATCAGGTTTCGAGCTCGTTCGACTACAGTAGAACTCAACTCTGTGACATCATCCCAAACTTTGAGATTACGGTGCTTCCAAAGGCTCCACAGAGTTGAAACAAACCTCTGTGTCAGGTCAACAGATAGAGAATCTAGCAATACAAAAATAATATCGGATGCCGAAGTAGTAGCAGACAAAGCATGACTGATAGCACTCCAAAGGCCCGATCTTTGCCAAACCTGGACAGCAAAAAGACAAACAAAAAAGACATGGGCAAGATCCTCATGATTAGAAGGACAACTTACATAATTTGTGGTACACTGAACGCCTTTGTCCTGTAAGCGAACTCTAGTCGGTAGGCAACCCCGACACATACGCCAAACCAAGTTCTTCACTTTAGGAGGTGCCTTAATTTTGCAGATTCCACTCCAATAGCCGGGACGATGTAAATGCGTGGAATCTACTAACTCCTCAACACATAAACGATATGCACTGCGCACAGAATACCGACCGTTCCTCTCGGCTTTTCAAATAAGTCGGTCCTCTTGTACCTGAAAAATAAGTGGCGTTTGAAGAATTTTATCAGCGATATCCACACTAAATACCTGATGAATGACATCCTCGTTCCAACTCTTGTCGTACAGATTCATCAGAGTATTTATTGTAACATTATGGACAAATTGAGCACCCATGATACCTCCATCAATACATTCTCCATTAAAAAGCTAGGGTTCATTCAAGATAGAAATAGAGGCTCCAGAACCAATGGTCCAACGAACACCCCCGCGAACAATAAACCGGGCACGCAAGATACTGCGCCAAACATAACTAGGATTATGGCCCAATTGTGCCGTGAGATAGGTGCCATCAGGGAAATACCTAGCCTTAAAAATACGGGTAGCAGGAGACTCAAGATCCGTGAGAAACTTCCAACCTTGTTTACCTAGCATAGCCAGATTAAAAGCAGTGAGATCCTTAAACCCCATACCCCCATGGACCTTAGGCGCAGACAACTTCTCCCAACTCATCCAATTAATACCTCTCTGTGTAGTTCTACCATGACCCCACCAAAAAGAGTTCATCATTTTCTCAATGGTATTAATAAGCGAGGAAGGTAATTGGAAAATACTCATAACATAAGAGGGTATAGCTTGCAATACGGATTTAATCATGACTTAATTCCCGCCCCGCTTTTGATAAACATTTACCACTCCAAGAATTTATTTTCTGCCACACCCGAATCTAATAGACTTAAAATATGATATACTCCTTTAAGTTTATTGAATAAATTATTTTTCAACTCGACCATTAAAGTTGATAAATGCGAGACAAACCAAACGGGATAGACATGCCCGTATTGTCACCAGTTTATCTCACTTTGCGAGACAGATCAAACTGAATAGACATACCCGTACTGCGATTAGTTTATGGCAATCGGATAATAGATCATACCTTAACAAATGTCATACTCAAATATATAAAAGGTCAAATACCATTTTTGGTCCTTTAATTTTGACAAGAATACCGGATTAGTCCTTTAAGTTTTTTAAGTTTTAAATAGGTCTTTTAAGTTTTTAATTTAATGCACCTATTTGAAGTTTTTTAAGTTTTTAAGTTTCAAATAGGTCCTTAAAAGGGTAACGGTGTAATAAATTAACAACTTAAAGGATCTATTTGAAACTTAAGAACTTAAAAGACTAATCCGGTATTTTTGTCAAACTTAAAGGACCAAAAGAGGTATTTGGCCTGTAAAAAATAAGTCTATAATAAACAACATGTTCAATTTGGGTCTTGAATATTTTGATCAAACTAGATCTAAACTTTAAAAAGTCTAACTCGATCCCACTTTTTTCAAATCCTATTTATTGGTCATTATTATTCTCAACTTAATCTTTAGTTGATTAGTTTAGTACTTTTATTTTACAAGACATTAGTTTAATATTTGAATATGTTTTTTGTTAGTAAATTTAATCCATAAAATTAGTAACGAAAACGATACTTGAGAACGTGTTTTTGATACATTCAAAAACATAGTAATATTGGTATTAAAATGTCTTTTTGTCTGATTAATTATGAGTAAATCCAAATCCGTCTTATGAAATTATAGGGGTCGAACAACTACACTCTTAAAATTTGCGAATAGGGCAAAAATGACATTGATTTTGAATAGTATCAAACAACTTGATCATTCTATAATTTGTAAGGATTAGTTTGACAACGAATGATATAATTCACAAACTCATTTAACACTAAATTAGATACAAATTAATATATTTATTACCTATTCATAAATTTCATAAGGTTAAATGTCCAACCTCTAATCTCATCAAGCAAATGGTGATTTACTCATTTAATTATCGTCGTTGATTCTAAAATCCATAGCCAAGCAAAACATGTATAATGTATTTTAAGAAACCCACCCAAAAAGAGAAAAATAACATTTGAATAAACAAGGGAGGTGAAGTGGATGACCAAACATGTGACACATATAAAGTGCTTATGCAAACGCGTTTTGTACTTTGCTTGGAGTCCAATTCTACGAACATAAAAGGGTCAACAAAAGAAAAAGGCACTAGCTTAGTAGTTTCCACCTTCCAGAAAGTCTTCTAGTACACAATTACATTACCTTGTTGCCAAGAAAATGAACACCCTAATATTCAATTCAAATCTATGACATTTCTTACTTGTCTTTTCGTTTTCGAAGAAAATTCGATTCAACGTGATTAATTTTTAAATTATTTTTTAAATGACTTTAAAGGTCATCATCACTAATCGGTCTAAGCAATAAATATATGTAAACTTCCATCACATATTTTAATTTTTTATGAAAAAATTATTACTAACTTATATGGTAAAATTACGATGCATTTTGATATGCTAAAATGTAAGTATTTGATAGAACAAAACAATATATAACAGAATCACACATAAACTTATGATGTATTGATTTTTTTTTTGCCTTATATAATATTTGGTTGATAAAAACTATTTTGTCTTTTTAAACAACTTGTACTTGAGACAAAAATTATTGTGTTGTTTTGTGAGAGGCAAAAGTTTTAATTGTTGTTTTATCCTTTGTCCCTGATTTGTCCAATCATTTGACCAGTTTTACAATCAAACATGCTACAACTGAAGCTGTCATGTCATGTTCATTCTTTTATATTTTAGCAAATAAACACACTCTTATTTGTAGTCTATGACACCCTTAACTATTTATTATCTTAAGTATATTACAAAATAATAATTAGTGTGTTCAATTTTTAACTTTGAAAAATAATGAGAGAGGGAAGAGTGAAAAGATGGAGAAAATGAATGTGTGATTGAGTGAGAACTAGTTTTACACTAATGTCTATTATTTCGTACTTACTTTTAAAATATATAGGATAGGATATGATAGGATTATAAAGTGAGCTTACATGCCAATATAATGAATTAACATTTAATTTAATTAAAACTAATTTATATTTAAATTACATCTCATTAATCACACTCTTATTATAATAAAATGATAAAAGATATGCATTGTTTTTTTTAAGGAGAAACGATATGCATTGTTAATTTAAATTATTTTACACTGTAAATTTTATTAGTAAAATAGTAGTAATAGTCAAATACTCAAATTATAACTATTTTATGTGAGGTTCAAACTATGTTCCTTGGAGTTACAAAGTTATGTTAACATAACAAATAGTTACATTATTGTTTTTAACTTGTTATTAAGAAATTCTTCAAAAAAAAACTTGTTATTTAGAAATTGTCAAACATGAAGTGTAAAATAACTTAACATAGAGCTCCGCTTTTTCCGAAGAAAAAATAATTATTTTTTAAAACTAATCATATTTACAAGTTTTTATCTGATTGTTATTGATTAAAAACAAAGAAAATAAAAAAAACGACTTTAAATGAAAAATTGTCTTTGAGTAGCTTACATAAAAATGTTCTTTATAACTAATTTTTATGAATAAAATTGATTTTCATTCTGATAAACAGACACAAAACACCTATTGTAAAGGGGTGAGAATAGACCAGTTCAGGTTATGCTTTGATAGGCATGAGTCTGACCTACGAAAATTTTTGCAAGCCTGAGTCTGACCTATGACCTTTCGTGGACCTATTGTTTTAGCCTGATCCGACCTATTTAAAAGCATGACTTGACCTGAAAGCCTATTTACAAGCATACCTCATATTAAAGTCATTAAATAATCCATTTTATCTACTTCTAAACATGCTAAATTGATCTTGAAGCTTATTTCACTATAATGCCATCTATCATTATAAGACCTTAAAAACCAAGGTCTTAAAGTCTATTTAAAAAGTTCATTATTTGAGTTGTTTCTTGATTTTTATGTTTAATATAAATTATATTTTAATATAAATAAAAAATAATTTTTAATAATATGCATAAAAAGATCGACCTATCAAGCTCCATAAGTTTTTTTGATAGTCTAAGCATGATCTATTTATTTAAATATGATTTTTCAAAAGCCTAACCTTTTTAATAACACAGGCCAGACCATGCCTAAACAAACCAGACCGTAGGTCCATGTAGGTTGGCTTGGTCTATTCCCAACCCTAGTATTGCGATCATATCCAGGTTGAAAAATTAATCTATGCACTTACGTGTAGAAAATACATACATAGTTCGCACAAAAATAAACACAAAACAATTATTCTTTTTATATAGAAATTCTTTAAAAATTAATATTTTTTTGGTACACTTTAATAATTACTTACCATTTTTTTTTGACTAAGCTTACCATTTTATTTTTGAAATTAATGTTATTTCAATTCTTTATTGAGCCTCTCTTTGTCACAACACAAGACACACTCTCTCTCTCTCTCTCTCTGTCTTTCAAGCAGTTTGTTACTCATCATCCTTTCAAACCTTCAGGTAACGTAACACCACCGTTCCACTCTTCTCCGATTCTCAACTGGTGAATTTTCATTTCTGCTTTTATTTTTCGCCATTTTATCCACTCGATTTGATTAATTCATTGTGTTCATGATCTCAATTTTCATTGAATTTTGTTTAATTTAATCATAATTCACGATAATTTCGTAGTTAGTTGAGACTATAAGTGTTAAATGTCGGTTTTGTCTTGTATTTCAAGGATTAATGCATATTTAATCATCATCATCATCATCGTCACTTTACTTATAACCGATGTGAATATTTCGTTATTTTCTCCCTAGGAGGTGGATATTTAATTCAAGTGTTTAAGGTTTTTGAATAGTTAAACTTGGATTTAGGAAATGAAATGTTGAAAGACATTCTTGAAAGGATAAGACTCCTTTAAAGTGAACAATTCACTTCACTATAGAGAGCGAAGTAAGCAATGTTTCTAGCACCAACACCTCTTATCAAAGACGTGTCCGTTGTCCCAGTGTGATTACATTCAATTAATTATTTTTTTTCAAATTATCACCGGTGTTTGCTGTGTTACCGCATATTTGGTGTATGTGTCGATGCTTCATAGAATTCAATCATTGATAAACTAATCAATGGTTTTTTTTTGTTGCTAAACAATGCTTGATATATAATAGAAAAGTGTACATTTCTGATTATTAGTAGTCCGGTAGCTGAAAACAGAACTTGAGATTAAAAGTTATACTACAAAACATAAGTTTGAGTCAGTGATTAACGTTTTCTGGGGTTCGTGGACTTTCCTTGTTCAGTCTGTATCTTGAAAGATTAACTTGCACTAAATAATGGTAGGCTTAGCAAGTTACTGAATTATTGTGGAAGGGTTATTTAATTTATCCCTCTAGCTTAGTATTCGGAGACCTGTCTGAGATCGGTGCTGTCAAAAAGTGGCTATAGAGGCACTGTATCACTATATCATAACGGAATTTGAACTAATTGCTATTTTTCTACAATAGTCTATTTAGTACAAAGTGTTGTCAAATAGTGGCTATAACATAAGTAGCTGAATTTGAACATGATATTTTCTGTGATCCGCAATTGACAATACTGTTTGGGAGTAATGATATATCTACATTTTCTCATTATGTTAATTTATGGTTTCACTTTTTTATTTTAAATGCTAGGCTCGTTCACTTTTTTTTCTCTGCCTGCTTTTCTTGTTGGATATTTCCAGTGCATTATTAGGAAAAGTATATGTTTCAATGACATTGATTTCCAACTATTAATTAGGAGGTGTTTGGTTTGATGATGGTATTTTGGGATGGAAATATAGTATACCAGAGTAATATAAGTGTAGGGGAATAAAAAGCCCCTGCCTTTGGCATTAAAATTTAAATTAGTTTATGCTTGGAATGTCTTCTTGCCCCCCTTAAAAATTTTAATCTGTAGGTGGATGCTCATGAATGGTTTTATATGTCATTTTCTCTCACGGGAATTACCTACAGTCATAGGTCCACACTATTTTGTGCTTGTAGAATTTCATTTATAATACTGTTGAAAAATTTAGAATTACAACATTTGTTATTGTGTTGATGCTTGATGCATAACATGCATTTTTTAATTGAATATTGTTTTGGCTCTTTCTTAGCGCTTTTCTAAAATATGTTATTATCTGACTTTCTTGGTTCTTGATTTGGTGCAATATGTATGCTACAAAGTAGCCATTCTGCCCTCTATGTATCTTTGGTCTAACATTAACTATAACCTTCATTTCATGCTGTAGTGTGCCTGTCAGAATGGGGTTGGGAAACCTTTACAGAAGACGTATTAGAGTATTTACAATGGCCATAGTAGTATACCTAGATTATAAGGTAAGCTGTGTTTGTTAATCCGGTTTTATTGTATTATATTAATAAATAAGTCTTCTAAACTTCTTATTTTCTTCCATTTGTGTCTGTAGGGTGTACAGCAACGAGAGAAATGGCTTAGCAAATCTAAACAAGCCACACTGTGGGCAAAGGCTCATGAGAGGAATGCTAAACGAATTCTAAAATTAATAATAGAGATGGAAGGCTTGTGGGTGAAACTTGGGCAATATATGTCAACACGTGCAGATGTTCTTCCTGCTGCTTATATAAATAATTTGAAGCAGTTACAGGACTCTCTTCCTCCTCGACCCTTGGAAGAGGTTTTCTAAAATCTTTTGATTTAAAAATTACTACCGTGTAGTTATAGGAAAGAATGCTTTAGGGAGATGATTTACATGATAAGGTTTCAAAAATAATATATCCCAAATATTTTTTAGGATTAGATTTTCGTTTTTTTTTTTTTTTACATGGCTAGCATAAGATTTCATAGCTTATTTTACTCTTAACTAAATTCACATTTCCTCTGTTGAAAATGAAATTCACAATCCATGACACAAGAATTATAAGAGCTATCATCTGCTAACCTACATGAGAATTTCAATTTTTTCTTAAGTTGCCATCACTACCAGACTTCTCAATGTAGTTTATATTTGAAGGTCTATGGCACCATACAGAAAGAGTTGGGCAAATCAATGGATGAGCTATTTTCAGATTTTGTCAATGAACCTTTGGCAACAGCTTCGGTAAGATCCTTAAGATATTTTTGCTGCCAGAGGAGATTTTTTTTAATTTAGTTGAGAGTCTCTATAATTAATTTTTTTTCTCGAGTGAGTTGATTCATGTGAATCTAAGCCGCACATTTTAAGCAGATAGCCCAAGTCCACCGTGCAACTCTGCTCAATGGACGGGACGTGGTTGTTAAAGTTCAACATGATGGCATCAAGACAGTCATACTGGAGGTTTTGCTTTTTTAATCTTTCTAATATATGGATATCAAGGTCACTGAAGGCTTTCAAATGATTTTTGACCTATATTGTTTTTCAGGACTTAAAAAATGCAAAGGCAATTGTTGACTGGATTGCATGGGCTGAGCCACAATATAACTTTAATCCTATGATTGATGAATGGTGCAAAGAAGCTCCTAAAGAACTTGACTTCAATCTTGAAGCTGGTAATTTTCTGGTCTTATAAAAATTATGTTGTAAAACCAAATTTGTGCTTGAAAATATCTTTGGTATATTTTATTGGAGCGAGTTGCTTGGATTTTCAAGACTTTATCTTTACCTAGTTCTGTCAACGTCAGAAATTTCTCTGTGAATTCTGTCTTTGGTGTTTATCAGAGTTTCTTAAGGGCTTTCTTTGACTGGTTGTTGAAAAATTAATGGACTATTTATTAAAAACTGTTTCATTTTGAAGAGTTTTGTTTTTGTTCCTTTGTTGTGGAGGATATCTTCTCCTTTATAGCTCTTCCTTGGCTCTTATTAACACTTCTGTTTCTGTAGAAAACACTAGGACTGTAGCAAAAAATCTTGGCTGCAGAAACCAACATGATGGAAACTTGAATCCCAATAGAGTGGATGTTTTAATTCCAGAAGTAATTCAGGTATCTCCTGTCTTCCATAAAATATTATATGATTGAATTAAGGAAAAAATTTGTAAAGTCCTTATTTTCTTAAAATGATGACATGATGCCTTTCATTCTCAAACCCAGACCTGGTTAGTTATTTATGTGAGAGTAGAAGTTACCTAAGTTTTACATATTTCTCTACAAGGTCCTATAGCAATGTAATCGAACATTTTTGCTCTATGTAGTTGTGTGTTGAGACCTTTTCTAATTGCCATCCAATGGATAAGTATAGTGTTTTCGTTGTTGTGCATTCATATAATTAGTATGCATGCCTATTGGTACCTTATTTTCATTTGCTTCAAAATGAAATGTAGTTCCTTTTTATTCTTCTGCATTCTTTTTCCTTTTCCTTTGTAGTTTATCGTATTTATATAATATAATCTGATTGCATCCAATGACAGGCTACAGAAAAGATCCTTGTTTTAGAGTATATGGATGGCATTCGGTTGAATGATTTAGAATCACTAGAAGCCTATGGAGTAAATAAACAAAAGATTGTCGAGGAGATTACTCGTGCCTACGCCCACCAAATATATATTGATGGGTTTTTCAACGGTGATCCTCATCCAGGTATACTGTCCATCTCTACAAGTAATATGGTTGTGCCTGTGTATGCATGAGCACGAGTCTATAATGTTTACATGTACAACATTTTTCAATTTATTGTAGAAATTTTATAATAACTTTCTGTAATAATTTTCCAATTATGCCATGTACTTATGGAAATGATTCTCTAACTTGAATAATTATAGGAAATTTTCTTGTGAGCAAGGAATCTCCACATCGTCCCATTTTACTTGACTTTGGGCTTACGAAAAAACTTTCAAGCACCCTTAAGCAAGCACTTGCAAAGATGTTTTTGTCATCTGTTGAGGTTGGTGCTGACTTTTATGCTTTTTCATGGTTGTAGGGATACTAACGAAGTTATATACATTGTTAAATTAGTGGTTATAATTGTCGTCTTCTTGAGTATAGCATCTCAGAATTTCAAGGCTATTTAACATGCTCTTACATGAGCAGCTAGCCTATGATATCCTGAATTTAAAGGGGTAGGTTTAAATTGAACGTTAGTTCTTAGGACAAAAGTTACAATGTTATTGTGCCAGTAAAAATTTGAATTGTGTAGTTTAATCATATTAAGTGATATTGTGATTATGTTCGTGGATAAACTTATTTGGCTCTACATATCAGTGTTAGGAATACTTAAAAAAATGTTGTTGATTAATTTTGACATGGTGTTGAAATCCATTGCACTGTACTTTGATCCTCATGCCCTCCATTTTTCAATTAAAAGCTGTGTTGATCGTACTTGCTGATGTTTGAGTTGAGGGATGCTTTATTTCATTCCCTAAAGCAAGTTGGGGTCTAAGGTGTGTCAGAGAAGTAGAGATGTAAATGCCATTTTCCTAACCTCAATAACAGAATAAGCTTTTGGTTGGGTAGATTTGTTACATTCATGAAAGTCAAGGCAGAAAGTTCACAATAGCCAATTGTCTATTTCATTTCTCTTTTAACATCGTTTTTCACTTTTTTATGACAATTTCTTTAGGATTGCGATTACCAGTATAAGTTTTCCGTACTTAACTGTTGCACCAAAAGATATTTCTAAATGATTACTGATCTTGTCAGCCTTTTTATTATAGGGGGACCATGTGGCCCTTCTGTCCGCCTTTGCAGAAATGGGGCTTAAGCTGCGTCTGGACATACCAGAGCAGGCAATGGAAGTGACTGCTATATTTTTCCGTGCAACAACTCCAGCAAAAGAATCGCTTGTAAGTATGCCCTGAGCTCCTGAAAGTATACTATTCTTTACTTCCTTGGATGTTTCATTTTATCTAATTCTGATGTATTTTCCTGATGCTTAGGAAACATTGAAATCTCTAGAGAATCAAAGAACCAAAAATATGAAGGTTATACAGGAGAAAATGAACCTTGACAAAAAAGAAATGAAACGCTTTAATCCTGTAAGTTCAGATATAAACTTGCATTATTTTTTTCTATTCCAAATTTATGAAGCAGATCTTATGTTAGTTAAAGTCATAATTTTTTATATCATTTTTCAGGTTGATGCATTTCCTGGTGATATTGTAATATTTGGAAGGGTTCTTAATCTTCTAAGAGGTCTGTTGTCTCACACTGTAATGCCACTGTAATACTTACTTCTTTCCTACAACTTATTTTACTTGCCTGATTTGGATATAGGGCTTTCTGCCACCATGAACGTTCACATAGTATATATGGACATAATGAGGCCATTTGCAGAATCTGTTTTGAGTGGGTGAGTCGGTTTTTTTTTTTTTTTTCAATTGTTAGTGTCTTCTACATTGCCTGTTTCGTCTATGGCTGATCTGAGGTGCACTTCCCAGGTTTATTGATCGAGGACCATCGGTAAATGATAGATGGGTTTTTGATTCGCCAGTCCATTCTGATGTTGAAGCCAAGCTGAGGCAACTTTTAATTGAGCTGGCAAATAATGATAAAATACTTGGAATCCAGGTAAAGCTTGAGATTGCTTTGGTATTATGCATTTATAAGTATTAATCACCTTTCCTTATGGCCAGTTAGCTTATCTACGCTAGACTAGATCAGGGTTGTATATCAGGAATTTACTTAAATTTATTAATGATTTGGTTGAAATTAATGAAAGTCATCAAGTATTTCATTTTTTCACATACGATGTTGTTTCCATCACATTTGATGTCCAGAAAGTAAATGAAGTAAATTTTGTTGTTTTACTAAATTTGCTCACTCTTGTAAAGGTATGCGCCTACAAAGACGGAGAGGTCATTATTGACACTGCTGCTGGAGTGCTTGGTAAATATGATCCCCGTCCAGTAAAGCCTGATAGCCTTTTTCCAGTGTTTTCTGTTACAAAGGGTATCACAGCAGGAATGATGCATTGGCTGGTTGACAATGGGTATGTTGTAAGATGCTACGACTATCGAGCTTGACTGCTTCTTGAATTTTACTGTAACTTATTGTTTTTTTATTTGAAAAATAAGGGCTCGTTTACTTTCTATGTTTCATGTTTTCATTTTCACTTCAATTAATAAACATAAGAGGATATAAATCAAATATTTCCCTCACCATTTTCTTTTACAGTTTATGAAAACAGATCTAACATTTTTGAAAAATTTGAAATTGCCGAAACACTATTTTCATTGTTTCTAAAAATGCATTCTTCCTAGCTTGTCTTTCAGTTTCCCTCAATCATAATTGTTTATTACATGAGTCTTCCATCTCGTTGTTAGTATTTATTTTAAAATGAACGAAGATTTTAGAAGGAAAAAAAAACTGAAAATGCTTTTAAAAAGTAAAAGAACCTAAGGTTTTCATTTTGCATTGAAGTTAGTCTAAGCGGTGGGGCTGTGCTGAGTTGCATGTTAATTAGTAGTAAACCTACACTTGTCTAATAATTCATGCCAAGATAGATAGATCTTGCTTGTAGTCTTTCACGGATGCTTACCTTCAAATGGTAATGTCTTCAATAATTAACTTCTAATATGTGTGGATTTGCTCCCTCCTTGAATGAAATGTTCCTGATCACTGATAACAGCAGAATATGTTGCTTCATATAATGTAGGCCATTGTGTCTGCATAAATGTTAGCATTGTTGTCACGGAATATGAAACGTAAGCTGGTAGTTTGGGTGGGCCGTATCATTTGGTATTGATCCCCAGCCGATCACAGTCTTCTTTAATAATGATAAAAGAAAACAGAAAAAATTACAGTATGTTTGGAGGATAAGGAATCCTCCACAACGTAAGATGAAAATAAAAAATAACAAAGAAAAACAAGAAAATGTTACAATGCCTTGCAGTGTCTCAACATTTCTGTTAAGAAATCCCTCCAAAAGGTCATGTTATCTTGAGTTTACTCTACATATAAGACAAATGTCTAATCTAACCCCTTATCAGCTGTTGTACCAAGAACCCGTCCTTAAAGATATGAACATCATGTTTGTTCGCTGTCATTAAAGTTAAAAAATTTAGTTTTTTAAACCATGTGATGCCATATACTTTCTTGCACAATGCATTTAACCTGAAATGGCTCTGCCTGCTTATTTATCTCGCAGAAAACTTAACCTTGAAGAGAATATTGCAAATATTTGGCCATCATTTGGATCAAATGGGAAAGAAGTCATTAAGGTGAAATACTGATATTTCTTCCAAGCAATTGTTCTGAAGCTATTATTTTTAATAATGGTTTAATCTTCTGTTTCAGGTTCATCATGTGCTTAATCATACATCTGGTTTGCACAATGCAATGGCAGACATAAATAAAGAAAACCCTCTTATAATGTTAGATTGGGATGAATGTTTAAACCGTATTTGTATTTCAGCACCTGAGACTGAACCAGGAAAGGTGCAGAGTTATCATTATTTGTCATTTGGCTGGTTGTGCGGTGGAATCATTGAGGTAAATGCGAGACTTTATTTATCAAAAACTTAATTCTTACCGTAATAAATATTCTTCTATTTCATGTTTTACCAGAATTCTGAACTGAGGGCGACAACGAAGGATCTTTTTATTAGAAAAGGACTATTCATTTATCATGTCAAATAAAGAATGAGTAATAAGATTTTCATATAACAAAGGAAGAGTAGTAAAATGATAAGTTTGAGAATTAATTTCTTGCTTGTAATGATGCAAAATGAAGTATATGACAGTCGGTTGGTAGCTCTATGTTTGGACCTTGAACGTGTATGACTTGTCTGCTTATGGTGGCATGTTTCTCCAATCTTGTGTTGACAATCAGCATAGACTCTTATTAAGTCTATTTTGATAAAAATATGAATTTTAGTATGGTTGCAGTTATTTTAAAATTATTATTCTTCACAATGTTGCCAAAAGCGATTGCTAGTAAAAGGGACCTTGAATGTGTATGACTTGTGTTCTCATAGTGGCCCGTCTCTACAATCTTGTGTTAACGATTAGCATAGGCTTCTATTAATGTCTATTTTTTTGATTAAAAATATAGGAATTTGGGCATTGTTGCAGATAGTTTTAAATTATTATTCTTCACAAAGTTATGAAAAGCAATTGCTAGTAAAATTATCCTACCTGTAGGATCTCTATATTCTGATAAGTTATTTGGATAAAACAGCATGCATCGGGAAAGAAATTTCAGGAGATCCTCGAAGAATCAATAGTTCGTCCCCTCCAGATTGAAGGAGAACTATATATAGGAATTCCCCCAGGTAAGTTTTGATGAATAATTATTTTTGTAGGGATGATTAGCAATTTATATATGATGGGCATAACATGACCTTTCATTTTATTTTCTATATATTCTTAAGTAGTCGGAGTTGAAGATTTCTGATTTTCGTTTCTTTGTAAGTTGTAACCATGCTTCTTGGCTATACTTTTAGGGGTGGAATTACGTCTTGCAGCTCTGACTATAGATACAGATGATTTAAGCAAGTTCTCAGCGATGAGTAGTCGTCCGGAACTACCCTCCTCCTTCCAGCCACAGCAAATTGCTCAAATGGCAACCACTCTACCTCCTATTTTCAACACACTGAATGTTCGCCGTGCCATCATACCAGCTGCTAATGGACATTTATCTGCCCGGGCACTCGCACGTTACTATGCAGCCCTAGGTGATGGTGGGAAGATACCACCACCTCATTCTTCTTCTTCTAAGCCAATACTTGGAAGTCATCCCCATATCCCCAAATTATCTTCTCAGAAAGCCCCCAAAAAGCGGAAATGTATTGGAAGGACGGTCGCAACTTTACCTGCAGTTAATAAAAGCTATGAAAAAGTCTCTAGTAAAGAAGACTCCGAGGTTACAGAAGGCAGAAACACTAGCACAAGTAGTAGCAGTAGTGGTGATATCTGCAGTAGCAACTTTGATAGTAATCCACGACCCCATGTTCCTGGTAAGGTCTATCGGAATCCTAGGATCGTAGATGAGTTCTTGGGTACAGGAGAGTACGAGAACTTAACTTTACCAGGCGGGGGTTTTGGCTTAGGATTTAAGCGGTTTAGCTCTAAGGATGGATCAACGGTTGCCTTTGGCCACTCGGGAATGGGTGGGTCTACAGGGTTTTGTGATGTTACTAACAGATTTTCAATTGCAGTGACACTGAACAAAATGTCATTTGGCGGTGTCACTGGAAAAATTGTCCAACTTGTTTGTTCAGAGTTAAACATTCCTGTGCCTGACGATTTCTTAAGATATGCAGCTGAGCAAAGCGGAGATGCAAATCTTGGGAGGCCTATGATTAATTAAGGGTGAAAGGTTTTGTACCATCTTTCCAACATTAATTCATGTATAAATTTTCATTTTATCTATCACCTTCATAATTTATGTGTGCATTGGGGCTCTTCTTGTACTCAAGAAACAAGAAACTAACAATGCAAGAGCTTGCTTTTCCTCCTGGCATTGTTCGGAAAAATAATGTATGTAATTATGTACACGTGAATTTGAACTTGTGATTATTTAATTTATCAATCAACTTTGAGTGTTTATAAATTTAATCCATGTGGCTGTCTTCCTGCGAAATGTAGGATGTGGTTCATAGGAATAAATCCAGTTAAGCTTATATTTTCGCACACTATACTATTCCAAAGTGCCAAGTTCTTATTGGGCATTGCATTTTATAAATACCTGAAGTGCACATAGGAATAAATGAAGAGAAAGCCAAGAAATGAGTAAAATGAAGAGAATGGAGAAAACCCTTTAAAAATGGGGGAAAGAAAACCTCCACAAGAAAGGGGAGGATGTGGTTTACCAATTTAGAGTGCATATTTATAAATGAGTAATCTTGTTACTTTATAAGTCTAATTGCATTATGGCATAGTTTTGACAAATAAAAGTGCTTCGCAACATTACTTCAATAATCAAGATCATTAATCAACATGGTTTCGTACTTAAAATAAACAGAGGCTCTTGTATTTGATAAACACTTCCTTTACCATGATTCCAATGTCAATAGACATATTTCATCAAGGAAAAAACTTAGGTACAATTCTTTAGGTGCTTTTCGTATGGTTCTTAACTAAATTCACCATGATTTCCTTAAATTCTTAATTTTCTCAAAGTTTGTTATATCCAAAAAATTTGTATTTTTAGTTAAGAACCATACGAAAAACACCTAAAGAATTATACCTAAGTTTTGTCCATTCATCAAATCAGTCACCAATGAGTTCCATATACATCATACACCATCACACTCACTTCATTTTTGGTAACTAATTTAACAAACAATCAAGGGGAAGACTAACGAAAAAGAGACCATTTGATACATACACCAAGTGTGTGTATATATATATATATATATATATATATAGTTTTTCATAGAAAATAGTACTATTTTCTATAACATAACATGCAAACCTAATAATATAAAACAAGGCACACACAAACTTGGATATTCTAACTGGACACTACAATATTGTGGTATCGTAAAATATTTATGGCCATAAGCTAGTCAAAGAGCTCACAGCATCACTATTAACTCCATTGTTGAAATCATGTCTGCAAGATATATCAAAATCTCCAAGTCCAATAGCTGAATTCTGTCCACTAACCCCATATGAAGCGTCGTTTCCATGGACGGTGATGGTGGGCGAAACGTCGTTTCCATGGACGGTGATGGTGGGCGAAACATGCGCCATGCAACGGAGATTACTATTGTTGATTTGCGGCAGAGTGGTATTCAATTGACTCTGATTTTGGAGAATCTGGTTGTTAAAAGTAGGTAAAGTGCCCCTAGAGACCATATCCTCTGCTAACTTCACCTAAATTGGACAGAAAATTCTTTGTTAGAAACTGAATACATGATTTATAATCATACATATTATTATCCCCATGACAATATTCTTGGAAAAATGACTTAAAACTTTAAAACATTAAATGAATTTGATGATCTTGGTTTTGAATTCTTGATTTGCAATCACGGTATGTGTTGTCCGATACATCACACAACATTTTTTTTCTTTCTTTTGAAATGACAAATGTAAGTAATTAGTTGTTACTCCCTCCGTTTTTGCAATCTGATCCTAATACACATGGAAGAACTTGTTAAGTGGTATATATTCACCTTAGCTCTCAAAGCTTCAACATCTGATTTTAGCACTCGGTTATTAGTGTTAGCATCACGAAATTGTTGGCTGGCATCTGTAAGCTGCTTAAATAGGCTTGCATTTTCCAGCCTCAATTGTTCAACCTGAGAAACAAAATATAATAAAAGTCTCATAATGGAAATTGGAAAATGATAACTAGTGATTTCAAAGATCTATGTAATTTTTCTTTTTGTTACAAAATATGTATGTAGTTAAAATTTCTAAATTCAATTAATTACCTGAACCTCCAGGTCTGCCAAATGTGCTTGTTTTCTTCTTCTGGACCTTCTGGCAGACTCGCGATTAGAAACCTTCCTGAAATTATGAAAATCACATTAAAAGCGAATTTAGTTTTACAGTGACAAAAATTAATTTTGATTGAATTAATTTTAGAAAATTGACTTTGATTAAATGTGATTTTAAAGTAAAATAATTTATGTTTGATACGTTCACGTCAAAATTGAACAATGAATTTGAATATAAAATCACGCTTAAAGGCAAAAGTTACAAACTATATAACTTCAAGTTGGAATAGACTCTAGAGAAATAATCAATTATAAATTTATAATTAGAACTCCAAAACATAAATCAATTTTAAGTCTTCAAATTTTCTTTTAACTGTGCCAAAAGTAAATTCAAATATACTAAGTTATAACAAAAAAAGTTAAAAGACATAAAACAAACTATGAGAGAATTATACTTTTTTAACAATATGTATAATTTTTACTTTTGTGAATATCAGTGTATACATTAGGTTGAACCCTTTTGTCATCATGTACATGTGGCAATTTTATTTTATTTTATACAAACTTACAAAGCCACCTTGTTAGATTATATATACTTTCTCTTATTTATAAACTCATGATCAGGCTCTATCTAGTTTAAATGGGACTTTAGATAAAAACCTAATGAAAGTTCTTTTTTTTTTAATTTAGGACTTAAGTTGCTTCATGCTTAGGCCAACATTGAGAGTTTATAAACTAAAATAAATTTAAAATAAAGTTCAAATTAATGTTTGAGATACCTTCTAAGACGCTTCATATCAACAGGGTTTGTGCTTTGTTCACAAGGTCCTGCTTCATCATCTTCATCAGATGGATCACGTGAGGAACCACTTGTAGTAGTCACTCCTTTGGCTTGATTTTCTCTACTGCTTGGTTTATTAGCTGACACTGGGCTTGTAACTATCCATATTATGCAATTTGATCCAAAATAAGCTCTATGATATATACAAACTAAACTTTCTAAATGAGCAATATATGTATATATAAACTAGTATGGTGTTATACAAATTAAGTGACAAAATAAAATGTACATACAATGAAGTTATCTATAAAGGGTAACTTAGTGTTATATAAATCTTGTAATTAAGACTGTTGCATTGGTGGGGTAAGTAATCTTATCTTATATTTGAAAAAAGTTGATTCTACAGTTCAACTATTTATCAATAAGACCCCAACCATTGCATCATAACACAAAAAGACAAGGATATTCCATTTTCTGAACTTTCTTTTTGAATTTTTTATAGAGCTTAAAATTTAGTCCTACAATTATCTTAAGGTCCCAACTTGACAACTTCATGATTACATGGATTTCCTAAATTTATGGAATTAATATAAAGAAAAAAACAAGACCTATTTTAAGACTCTACTTTATATATTTTTTCGGTACAAAAGAGAACCGAAACCCAAAACTCCACTTTATATTTACTATTATATTGATATTGTGTTCATGTGTGTCTATATCTTTAAAAGAGTTCAATTATTGACAAAAAAAATTATAATAAAAAATACATAATTTTAACATTTTAATTGGTGACTAGGAACATATTTTTTGTGTTTAAGTTTCCAATGACTATTTTCTTTTCATTTACATATCTACCAAAAAAAGAAACATATTTCTTGTTTTTTTAATATTTCCCTCTGTAAATTCAATTTTTGCTAGCAAAATTTATACTAGTATATATGTATGAATATATGTATATAACATAGAGTATTACCGGTGGCAGAAATGGATGATTGAGACTCAATAGTTGCAGTGATGGTGGAGTTCTTGGGAGTGAGGTTTTGGGAGCAAACAAGAGTATTATTTGTTGGTTCACCACATGTTGAAAATGAAGTTACGGCATCCTGCAATTATGAAGGGCTGAATTAAGAGCCATGGTTTTTTTTTCTTTACAGGATTTAGAGTAATGTTATTTGTCAGGAAAGTGTTATACAATAAAGAGAAAAATACATAAAAATAAAATATTTGACCAATCAGATTATGTCTATGAGATCGTGTGTGGTTATAGAGTTCTTGCGTTTCTTGTCGAACTTCTCTCATAACAATTAACATTTTTTTCCTATATTAATAGGTTGTCAACTCTATTTTGCCTATCAAATTTTCATATGTAGCATGATTTGTTACCTTCTTTAAGGATATTCCTTTCATTTACACGTCTTTATTTTTTAAAAAGAAACAATTCATTAGGTTGTTTTTGCTTTCCAAGCAAAAGGTATAAGAGGTAAATCAAAATATAAAAAAAGATCCCCTAATAAAACAACATAGAAAAGCTAAGCTATAAAAAGAAGTAACAAAACACTCCACCTCTTTCGCAAGGACCCACTAAGATTGTAGGCAATAATACTATTACTAGCTGGACCACTTCATGTAAAGTAAATATAGAGGGATACATATTTGTTAAGAGTCTATAGGCTAAGTACCTAATATATACCATGCATTGAAGATAATTTTCTTATAGAAGACCAAAGGAACGACCCATGTTGCTCTATTATATTCCTTTTCTATTCATTTTTTACCGATATTCCTTTTCAATTTGTCGCTTGTAAAACAAGCAATTTTTTTAAATATAGTGTTTGATTGAGGAAAATATAATAGAAAAGAATAGAGGATTTTCTTTAATGGAGATTAGGGAGGGACTGCTATAATTCATTCTTTTCTTGGTTAGTTTTTTAGGAGAAGCATAGGGTAACAAAATCCATCTTACTAAATTTTAGATCACATGTGATATTGAAGAAACTTGGAGAGGAGAGAAAATATCATATTATATATATGATAATGATGCAAAAAAATAAATTAATCTTCAACTATATTAACCAAACAACGACAATAGGGTTTCTTTCCATCCTTTCATTCAAATAGAAATATCATTACATCAATATTTTTGCTTCTCTCATTTGAGAGACACGTCCAAAGTTTGGTCGTCAATTAGTAACTAATACAATAACTGAAATTTAGTTATGTTGACTTCAGATCTCTATCGCATCAACATATATAGCGAATAACCATTGTATGGTTTGGAAGCCAATAAAAACCTTGTATTAGTCTTCCTTTTGAAATAAAAGTATCTCATTTTGTGTCAATGCATGTTTAATGTTTGACTATTTGACTATACCTCGAAAATAAATCACCTTATGCAGAGAGAATCTATGGCAAGAAACCAAATATTGAAACATGAACATCTAGAGGTGAAGCTTAGATTCTCAAATTAAGTAATATGTCAATTATTGTGTCCCAAAGTAAAAAGACAAAAAAATGTAAAAAGTTAAGTGAAGATCCTAAGTAGTGCGTTCCCACGAGTTCAAAAGACAACACAATAATATAATCAATAATAATAATAATAATAATCAATATAATAACAAAAGAGTATAGTGCACATCATCATGCCTTCTTCATCACTAAACAAAGTCCCTGATGACGTGGCCTTCACAAGTTCCTTTGCTTCACCCTTTAAATAAACCAAATTTCATTCACACAAAAAAAACTCTATTCTATTCAATCTTAATTCTTTGATTTGGAGATCAAAAGCTCTATCACAACACCACAGGTTTCATGCTTGCTTTCAATAATTCATGTTAGTTTGGTAGAATTACTGCGTATCAATAAAATTTAATTTGGAATTTCAACAAAATCAAATGTTATTGTGATTTCGTCAAATTCATGCACTTCAAAGATATACTTTAACCGGATTTATTATTTTGTCATAAAGTTAGTTACACATATTAACCCTCCAACAACTGGAATATCTCTAATCACTAATTATTAACATTAGATAAGACAAGATAGATCTATAAACTACATCAATTATAAACGTTGATTTGACTGGAAAAGAGAATTAAAAAAATAGAAATTTAATATAATAATAATGTTGATTTCTAAATTTGTATCAATATATCATCTTTTTTGTCAAATAGTCCGGACTAAATTTTACATTTTAAAGTGAATAAATCGGGTGTCGATTATGCTCACGTATCATCAGGTCAATATATCATTTATATTAGATAAACAAAGTTACACATATCAAAGTAGAAATTCCAAAGGAAAAACCATTACCAGCAATAAAAAATGATGATTTAATAATTATAATAGGTTTTAGTTTATTTTTAATACAACCGTAGTTAGTAGGGAAACGTTCTGAGCAAAACTTGAAAGTCACGTTAGAGGAATTTTTTTGAGTGCATAGTGTGTGAGAGTGAGAGAGCACTGACCAGATTATGAAAATCGGCGGCATCGGCGATGTTACCAGAGCAAACATCGCCGACACCGATGAATGGATCCACCTTACAAGGTTTCACATCGTTGTCGTCGATTGCTGTTTCGACGGTAACCGGCCGCTTCGTGAAAACTTCATGATCAAATTCTGCTGTGAACCATTTGAGGTCGTCGAAGCTGGAGAAAATGGAGGTTGCTGGGAGAATGGTGCACCATTTTGGTTCCATTTCGCAGGAGAGAAAAATAGAAAAGAGGAGAGAGAAAAGAAGAAGAAAAGGGACTAAGAGAAGCTGCTTCGTGCGTATAAATAGGCAAAATTTGAAACATTAGATGCGTGGCATAACACGAAACTTGATTCTTTATTTTTAGTTTAAATAAAAAGTTAAAATGTTCATAAAAATTTTAAAATATTATTTTTTTTAAGGGAGATAAAATAAAAATTCATAAAGTCTAGCACAACCTATTATATCAATATTGTTAGACTGAATATATTTTGTAGTATCTTAGATTCGAATTCGAAATTTTTCACTTTGTATTTGTGTGTTTATAATGGTTATTGTAGTTTGTCTATAGATCAAAAAACATATATCACCTTGAAAATAGAAAATTACTACTCCTCACTCATTAGTCAAACTATTTGACTATTTTAGGTTGATTTTTTGAACAATACTAGTACTATTTTAGGTAGATTAAAAACATGAATAAACCAACATGGTGTGTGAGAGTTGACAACATCAATCTTTCCAAAAAAATAATTTGGTTTCAATTCATGTACTCATTCATTTGAGAGGTAGTTTTGTCTTGGTAAAAAAATTTGTTGGGTCGTTGTAGTAGACTTATAGCAGGTCCAAAGGACTTGGACCTAAGTCATGATTAAAGTTGTTCATATTCAAACCAATTCAAATTAAAAGCGCAAACTTATCCAAAAAAACTCAAAACCACGCAAAATCCAACAAATCAAATTTGTTTGGATGTCATTTCCAAAAATCGCTCAGATTTGATTGGGACGTCTACTGAGTATCAAAGATCCTAATTACACTAGGTTAGCAAAAATATATAAATAAAGATTCAAATTCCAGTTGGACACACCTCAAATAGGATAACATTCGATGGAGGGAACCTATGAGAACCCTAAATAAATAAAATACGAATAAGAAGTTTCATTGATGTTAGAGCAAAAACTCAATTTAATTCTGAGAAAAGCTTAACGATCTAATTTAGTCTTTGAGAAAAATAAAATCACATTTTAGTCAATGAAAAAAAAATAAATCGGGACAACTTAATCCATATCTCAGTACATTTTTTCTTCCAAAAATTGGTTATGTTGTCCTGACTTGTATGATTTGGTAGTCTATGGTTCGATTCAATCTAAGGTGTACCGTAAAGCTTACACCAATCAAAGAAACCAAGTGACTCCTAACAAAGATACTATTGTATCTAAGGTTCGATTCCAACTAAATTGTGTTGTTTGCCGTTCCATTTTTTTTTTGTCAAGTTAGCCTAGTGGCTAGAAATTTACCTTTTTCAAGGTGAATAAGTGAGGTGTCTGAGATTCAAACCTCGGCCCTGTATATATTATGCATTGTCCCTACCAACTGAGATAAGCTCACAGGACAATTTTGTGCTTTGCTATTGCATTTTTTGCCATGTTTATGCGAATTTTGGCTTTGTTCCTTTAATTTCCACTTAGTTCTTGCGATTTTCCGAGTTCAACACAATTCCCTTGATTCAACTTTACTGGATGCCCGAATTATATATATAATAAAACTTTGTGTTTGGTTTATGTGTATAATATTCATTAAAAATTCATATATCTTTAAATTAATGAAGGAAAAAAGATTACTCATATTATAACCCACAATTTATTAAATGAACTATTAATATTTATCTAAAATATAAATAAATAAACTTAATTGTGTAAGTTGAAATAATAATCAAGAATATGTGTTTAGTATGAATAGAATGGACCCTACACATTTATGAAAAAAATATTTTCTATATATATAAAATTGATTAAATGAATAATTTTATTTTAATCAAATAATTATTTAAAATTGTCTCTATCAAATTATTATTTAAAAAATGAATAATCTATTAAAAAATTGGATACAAAAGGTTTAGGTGAGCTCCGCTCTAGGTGCTCATTAGGGTCATGACAAATGTCAAGCTCAAAGAATGTTTATGAAGATCACCCACTAAAGATGTCCTCATTTCAACAACGATAATTGAACCTACGATCTTTTGCGTGAGTCAATTGTTGTGTGCAAGTGTGAGTTAAATGTCTCACATCGGATAGAAAAGTGGAGGTTGAACACTTTATAAGTGAGATGACTCATAAACTCATTGCCTTAAGGTTTTGGGTAAGAATGTGGTGTCTCTCTCACTTGTGTGGTTGCTCTGGTCTAGATGTGGGTGGTCCCCCGGGCTCCCCTCGTGACCCAACAATGGTATCAGAGCCGAGGTTCGAGGGTTCGACCGGCTCCTTGTGTCGAAAGTCCTCTTGACAAAGAGTGCTTAAGTGGCGAGTTTCGTTGAGTCCGGCAACGACGACAAGCAAGTGTGTGGGGGTGAAAGAATGTGGTGAGATGACTTATAAACTCATTGTCTTAAAGTTTTGGGTAAGAATGTGGTGTCTCTCTCACTTGTGTGGTTGCTCTCACATAGATGTGGACGGTCCCCGAGTTCTCCTCGTGATCCAACATCAACTCCTTGTAATGAGTCAACATTCGTCAACAATTATTTATTAAATTTGATAAAAAAAAAACTATACTGAGTTTAGCATTAGATAATAATTTATTAAAATTACCTTCGAATTGTTGAAAATATTTCATAGAGGCAAGTTTTTGTTTAGTGATGTTTTTGTAGATATTCTAACAAAAGAGTTAAAATATATTTTCTTTGTTTTACATTGAATGACACTTTAATTAGAAGAAAAAAATTACTGTAATATGAATGTCATTTTTAGTTTTTTATGATTTAACTTTTTTCTAAATGTAAGTCCTATTTTAGTCCAATAAAAGTAGATTTTATGCTTAATTAAGTCAAGCCAACTATGTGAACACCTCCAGTTGAGAGATTTATTGTCTTCTTGATGTACTCTTAGGTTTATACTCTTGCCTCTCTTTACTGTAATGATGTTAATTCTAGAGTTTTCTGTTCTGTTTGTATGCTTTATTATAACGGTTGGACTCGGTCGGAATTCGGTCCGAGAACCCCAAACCGAAACGTAACCGCGGTTGGTAAAATAGAGTTCATTTCCGCCCATTAGACGCTCGGTTACGGCGGTTGACGGGTTGGTCGAAATGCGGTTTAGGCGGTTCGGTTGACACGGGTATGAAGGAAAAAACGCAAAACATCACGGAAGCTAAATTTCAAAGTCATTTACAAAAATTCTAAAATTTACTATTGATCAAGATTATCAACCAGTAGCAATATTCATACAAAATTACAAACAAAAATAAACTTCAAAACATTGAGATCTTGGAAAGTGGATTGCGATTCGGATTTATGTAACAAAAAAGAAAGGAAGGTTGAAAATCTTGATTAACATTTTCGATTTGTGATTTTTATTTGAAGATTTTTCTGGAAAATGGAAGAAAATGAACGATTTTGTGATTTGTGATTTGTGTGTTTTTGGATGATGTTTGATTTGAAGGAAAGGAACAATTTTTTATGTTTGAAGGAAAAGAACAGCAGCCGCAGGAACAAACAAACATGAATGAGAACTAGGGTTTCATAATCTTTTAACTCAAGCTTATATATGTGGGCTGGACTGGACTTCTTTTGGATGAATTTTAGTGATGTATTGGACCACATGTGGACTGGACTCGGTCGGAAACGGTTTTCGTTGGGTTGGATATTACAACCCGTAACCGACCATTAAAAGCCACACCAAACCATTTCAACTGAACCACTGCACCCACTTAACCGCTCAACCCGAACCGGGATGCTTCGGCCCATCCGGTTCGGCTGGTTTGGGCCGGTTTTTCAATTTCTGTCCACCCCTAATGCTCACTAGGAAATAATCTCTTTGTGTTGGAATATGTGAAATCAACACACAGAGTCCATGATAATGACTTGTATCCTCCTTTTTTAAGGATAAATTAATCTCACACCGTGCATGACTTTAAGAGACATATCACGTTGTAGAATGAGTCTACCATATAATTTTTATGCGTAGGACTCTAAACTATGCAAGCAAAAGGATGAGTACAAACAATGTGAGTTTGAAAGCCTTATTCATGAGATGGGAGACATGTAGCAACCTTGAAACTAAACCTAAAAGATTTAGATGGTCGTTTAATGATGGATTTCTATCACATTTCCAAATACAAGAATTGTAATAAGAGGACAATTGCTAGGGTAGGGAAGTGTCTCATATGTAGTCTATGGTGGATTGATGTTAGAAATTCATTAAGAGATTTTGACGATGACCAATAACACTATCTTCAAATATTACTTTAAGAGTCATCTACATTTTCAAGACTAAGACAACAACTTGATTTATGTTGATTTGACAAAAACAAGAGTAATTGAGTAGAGGTTAAGTTCTGGTTTCCTTATTTATTTTTTTTATTGATGCTAATTGAGTCATCGTCTCAATTGTGAGCATGAAAAATACCATGAGTGACTCTACTTACAGGATATAACATTGATTATCGTTGGTAGAGTTTTAAACATCAATTCACCGTAAACTATATACTACGATTCTTCAACCTAAAAATTGTCTTATAAAAGATCAAATGCAGATAAGTAAATTGGGAGAAGAGTTCCAAAAACATGCGATCTTGAATAATCACGTGGTGCAATACGGGAAAGCTCTCCCATAATATTCTTGTATACATTCTTCATTAATAAAAATAATAGAGCTGCCATACCTATCCCCCATAAATAAATATTAAAAAACCGTATAATTATGGAGTTATGGTCTACAAAAAATAGACAACCTCCCTAACACATCTCAAAATTTTCCAATTGAAGAGTCAAAAATTCAAAGAAAAATTGAAGTTTATTCTAGAGCAAGTACACTACTAATTTTATTTATTTTTAAATTGAAAAATGAAAGTTTCAAAAGTTGGGTCACATTAAAAAGAAAAAGACATCAGTTTTTGTCTTTAGTTTACTTTTACAAACGTATGTCATGTCAATTAATATTTTTTTAAAAAAAAACAAAAGTATTTGGTGGCAATAACATTAAGAATCCTATTTACCACAGTTGGCAATCAAAGATTTAATGATGCAAAAAGTGCACATAACAAAGTGACAAAGTGGTTAAGCAACATACAACGGGTACAAATCTAAGAAAGCATTGTGCCACTAAAATATTGTTATAGGAACCACTCAATGAGACGAGGTACAAATTCCAAACTCTCACAAAGCCACCGTGCAAAAACTTTACTTTTGGAAAAGCATTAAAGGCATTTTCCCCATCTTGGATGTGGCTTATGAGACAATGGAATGGCATCATCAAAGGCAAAGAAAGAGTGGCAACTAGTGTTTGAGCAATTAAAAGTAGGTTTCTTAATGTGTAAGTCCTTATTAAAGTAATGGTAATTGATTGGGACAAGCACCAAACCTTATAAACAAATAAAAAGTTGTAAACGTGGTTATGTTTTTGTTTTTATTTTTAAACAAAGGTGAAAGGAAGGAAAGCTTTCATTATTTGTGTATTCCCTTTTTCTTGTTATCATCATCACTCTATATACCAAACTTTTTGAACTAATTATACTTTTTGTTGTTGTTAAAATAGCTTCATTCCATGCTAGAATAACGACACTGATCAAAATGATCAAGCAATGGTGTATTAAAAAAAGAGTAGCAATAATTTCTTAGTATTCACTTTTTTATTGGACTAAAATCTTTTGGAGGGGGGACTGTTTTATTAGGTGTCCATTTTCAATTTGATAGGATCGACGTGAATTTTATTCAATAATAGAGTGAGTGTTGAAAAAAAAAATATTAGAGTGTTAAAAAATAACAAGCATTGTTGGGGTATTTTTCATCTATTGTAATAAGAAGCCAATTCTAATAGTTATCTGAATATGAGTAAAATGAGTAAAATGACACACAAATTGTACAGAAACCAGTTAATCAAATTTTGTATCTAGAAGTTGGAGACCAAATTGTCTAACACTAACACCTATAATTAAGTTTGGCTTAACATAAAGTGAGACATTAAAGTGAACAAACTACTTCATGTACACAATGTTTGTAAGGTATGAAGTCGTAAAATTAGTAGATTATGTAGGTTTTAAAGTTAGATATACTGGACCTAAAATAATAGCTTGCTTAAGTTTACCATTAAACTAGCCTTCCTCAATTTTGAAAAATTAAATGAGTGATGTGATCATTTACACACATGTGTATAATAATGTGTATATGAATTAAATCAGCTAGGTAGTTGATACTTGGAGTGTTCAATTTGAATTTGATAACTGCAAGTGAAAACTTGTCATTTTCGATTCATGGTTCGTATATATGTGTGTGTGTGTGTATATATATATATATATATATATACTCCTCAAATTTGACCCAGTGAGAACCCTATTCTATCTACGTACTAGCTAGTGTTAATTTTATTTCTGTTATTTTGTAGTTACATGCACCTTTTATTTTATTTTCTAGTTACACCTTTTCTTCTACTTATTCACTTACACATTTCTGGTTCACTTACTGAATAAGAAAACAAATTCAATAATAACTAAACAGAATGGAAAAAGGACATGAAAAGGAATGAAGAAAATAAGGTCATGTTGCATAAGTGATCAAAATGCTCCTATTTATTTATTTATTTTTTAAAAAGGCAAATTGAATTAAAACACCAAGCACAAGGAGTCGAATGCTTCTACTTTCAAAGGAAAAAGTGGGAAAGCTGTAGAAGGTACCTTTGAACTAATGTCGAAGGTAGAATTATTTTCCCAATCATTGACATACTCATATCCACTATATCTAAAAACACACACAGTTACATTTTCTATTTTTTTTTATAAATACATTTTCTAATATTAGCCAACTCACATGTCACATTTTCTAAATCATTTTTAAATAATTTTATCATTGATTTGAGACTCGAAGATCAAAAGAAAATAGGATATTACCCTCCTGAAATTGTAACTTTCTATACACACTTATCCTTAGTGAACTTGAAAATTTATATATTTTTTCTTATCTTTGACTCAAAAGATATTAAAGGCAAACAATTACTAATAGTTAGCTTTAATGCTTTAAGCTCTACAAGCATTCATGTTTCTACTTTTATGTGAATTCCACTTATATTATTTTTTTCAATGGCATTTTAATTTCACTTTTGATATAACTTACATATATTAATTGTTCCTTTTTACATTTGATACACATTTGTCTCTTTTACATTTTTGAGATGTTTCTTGTTGTATTCAATATATTGAGCGTAATAAATGAATCTTTTACTTCATCTGTTCCTTTTTAATTCTCACTTTTTGAATTTTTACACAAACCAAGACAATAAATGTATTTTACTACTTTTGATACAACAATTTATGTTTTTCCTATAATAGCCTTAATTATTTAATATCATATTCCATTGTCATACCCCATTTTTTACCCACTTTCCATTTGTTTCTCTCGTCTTTTTAAGCTAGAAATTCTCGTCGTTTCAGAGGAAATTTCGGCAGGGAGGTATTTTAAAATACCTCATTTTTTGTTCCGCAGGCGACCATTTTATTTTTTATTAATTTTCCTTTTATTACTTTAATTATTTTGTTTTTATTTTCAAATTTTTATTTTTTAGTTTTTCTTTTTCATTTTAATTATTTTCGTTTTTTTATTATTTTCTTGTTTATGTGTTATTTTTTTTATTTCAGTCTTTTTTGGTCCATATCAGTCCAGACCCCAGGGTGGCATTTTTGTCCAATTGCATTTAACCCTAATTTGGCCTATAAATAGTACCATTAATGGTACTGTTCACGGATCCCAAGTACAGTAAAAAAAGGTCAGAATAGTCAGTCAGTCACAATCAGAAATTCGGCTAACACAACCACCGTGAACCACCAACACAACCACCGTGAACCACCACCAAAACCATCACGAAAATCATAATCTCACAAAGCCACAAGCAATCAAAACCGAAACAAAGAATCAAACTATCACCAAAAACCCACCACGAAATCAAAACCAGAATCAAGCTATAACCAAAAACCCACCACAAAATCAAAACCAGAATCAAACTATAACCGAGAATCCATCACAAAGCCAAAAACCGAAAACAAAATCAGTCAAAACTCAGAACCCTAACCCAAAAATCCAAGAAAAAGGTAACCTCCTTCAAGTTTAAAATCCAGATCTAGCCCTTTTTAACAAGCATTTTGAAAATCTAGGTTCAGATTCGACCGAGCAAGGAAAAAGGATATTTGAAAAACGGAATTTTTTCTAAAAAAAAAGGTTTTCTGTTTCCGGCACGGTGGCGCCGCCGTCTAGGCCGGCGGCCACCGCGTCGGAAAACTTTTCGGCCGGACTGAAAACTAGAGAGAGGTCAGAGAAGAGAAGGGTTAGAGTGAGGAAGAAGAGGAAAGAATGGGAGAAATTTCCGAAGGAAAGGTTTTATACTACTCCCAAACCGGCCCATATGAAACGGGTCTAGCACGACCCAGTTTCATTCTCCTCCTTCTCTCTTCTGATTCTCTCTACACCCCCCCCCCCCTTTTCTGCTTCTACACCCCTCCCTTTCTCCATTTCTTTTTTTATTTTTAATTTTTATTTCATTTCTTGCATCTATTTTTATTTTATTTCCTAAGCCTCTATTTATTTTTCATGCATTTTTAATTTTTTTCTACAACATATTTATTTTTTTGTCTTGCATTTCATGCATTTTTATTCTCTTTATTTATTTTATGCAACATATTTATTTCTTGTCTTGCATTTCATGCATTTTTTATTTTCTTTATTTATTTTATGCAACATATTTATTTCTTGTCTTGCATTTCATGCATTTTTTATTTTCTTTATTTATTTTATGCAACATATTTATTTCTTGTCTTGCATTTCATGCATTTTTATTTTCTTTATTTATTTTATGCAACATATTTACTTTTTGTCTTGCATTTCATGCATTTTTATTTTCTTTATTTATTTTCTGCAACATATTTATTTTTGTCTTGCATTTCATGCATTTTTATTTTCTTTATTTATTTTCTGCAACATATTTATTTTATGTCTTGCATTTCATGCATTTTTATTTCTTTATTTATTTTTAGCATATCTATTTTAATGCATGTGCAATTTTATTTTTTTATTTATTATTTTGTCATTTTTATTCTATTAGAATGTATTTAGGGACAATGTTAATATAAATGAGAATATGCACCGACACCCACATTTATTTATTCCGCTTTATGTCAAAACGATAAAAATGAAATAATGACCGTATTCGAGGAAAAAGATCATCACTTGATCCAACGTCATTTTGAGGGATCCGGTGCGCTTTAATATCTCAGCTTACTCTAGTCTTGGACCCTAGGAATTAATCAAAACTTTCTCAAAAAAAGTCAAATAGTCAAAATCAAAAACATTTCATAAAAAAAATTTCAAAAACATTCAACCTTGGATTTCAAACCAAGTGCCTTTTCTTCCTTAATCAAATTTTAATCAACATTAATCATTTCAAACTTCTTCTTCAATTAAAATCAATCAAACTCACATTTTTATTTCTTCTATGCCTTTTCGGCCTCTTATCTTCTCAAAAATATTTTCAAACTTTAAAATCAATCAAAACAAATCACCCGGCTTTTTACCCCGAACTACATGATTTTGATCTCATTCAGGTATGTAGGCAAAAGACTTTGTCTTTCCAAATCAACAAAATAACAAAAACATTTTCCTTCCTTCTTTTTCATCACTTTAATCTTTTTCATACTTAAGTATTTCTTTACAAACAAATAATCAATTTAGCATAAAAATAATTAAAAACAAGAGGTTCCTATAGAGTACTATAGACGTTTAGGGTGCTAATACATTCCCTTTGCGTAACCAACCCCCGGACCTTGATCTCTCAAAAATAGGGTTTTTTTCAAACTTTCTCCCTTTTCCTCGGAAAAATAAAAGATCGGTGGTGAATCTTAATTTTGTGAGTCAACGCTAACTAATAGCTTGATATCCGAAAATCACCACGACAGAAAAATGGCGACTTCATTGGGGACATTAAAATCCTAAGTGGGTTAAACCTATCTTGCTTTTCTTTATCTTTATGCTTTATTATTATTTGTAATTGTAAATACGTGCTTAAGTGTTTATCCTTTTACGTGAGTGGTGAGATAAGTCCTACACCCGGACTTGAGGGAAACATAAAATAGGACGGTGGTATAATCAAAGTGTCTTTCCGAGAGTAAATTTCGGATGTGGCACATGTGATAACCCCACTCAATGGAGGAATCTTGGAAGTATTACTATGTTGGCATGAGTAGTCGTGTTCTGCATTATTATTTTCAAGTGACCTATGAAGTTGAGGACCTTTAGTTACACTTAACCCATCTTGGCCTTTTTAGGACGTAGTGCGGTGGCTAACCAAGAGTAATCTTGAATTAGTTGATACGCGATACTACACTCAAACGAGACTTTCTTACAAATGTTGTTGGACCGGGAGTCAATCTCGTAACCCGATAATATTTGGAAGGGGTTGAGGACTTTGGGAACTTGGTAGAACCCGTGATACAGGTACATTTGAAACCATAGTCCTTACCAAATGGCGTGTTTACCCTTTGACTCCAACATTATGGACTTAACCTCACCATGTTTTCTCCGCTCTTTAGCATAATCATGCATACATGCATCCATGCATAAACTCTTTTTTCTCTTTTTCATCCAATTTACCGAAGGACTTAAACAAGCTTTTTTGTAAACATCATAGATATGGACATTCCAAGAAGAAGCACTAAGAAGTATCTTTTCAAGAAACCAGATTTGTCAAGATTAAGGGAGCTGGGTCCTTAGTAAGTGATCCAACAGATTTTCGAACTCATCATGGGAAGTTGCTTAGTATCCTTAGAGTAAATGTTGAGGAAGGATGCTTGGAAACCTTGGTCCAATTCTATGACCCTCTCTATCACTGCTTCATTTTTCCCGACTACCAGCTCATCCCTACACTTGAGGAATATTCATACCTGGTTGGTTTACCCGTGCCCGACAAGATACCGTTCCACGGCCTTGAACCTATCCCTAGACTCTCCGACATTGCAGCCGCTCTCCATCTCGAAACTTCCCTCATCCAAGCAAACCTCACCTCTAAAGGAGGCCTCCAAGGTCTACCCACCCACTTCCTCTACTAACAAGCCTCCACATTTGCCGAGGTAGCCAGTACACGTGCTTTCCATTCCATCCTAGCCCTACTCATATATAGCCTCATACTTTTCCCAAATGTTGACAATTTTGTTGACATCAATGCCATCAAAATCTTCCTCACCAAAAACCTTGTACCCACACTACTAGCCGATACCTACCACTCCATCCATGACCGAACCCAAGCCGGCCATGGAACTATCCTTTGTTGTGCACCTTTGTTCTACAAATGGTTTATCTCCCATCTACCTCAAACCCATGCTTTCAAAGCCAACCTTGAAGATCTCCCTTGGTCTCACAGAATCATGGCCCTCCATCCATTCGACATAGTTTGGTACCAGGCAGCCAGTGACGTTGGAAAGATCATTGTTAGTTATGGAGAATACCCCAACATACCTCTCCTTGGTATGCGTGGCGGGATTAGCTACAACCCTTTTCATGCCCGACGACAATTTGGCTACCCAATGAGAACTAAACCAAACAACCTTGCCTTAACCAGTGAGTTCTATCTTAACCATGAAGACCACTCAGACAGAAGAGAAAGGTTCGCACAAGCTTGGAGTGCCATCCGCAGACTCAATAGAAGTCAGTTGGGGAAGAAATCAGATTATGTGCACGAATCTTATACTCAGTGGATTATTGATAGAACCATGAGTTTTGGCCTACCTTACCATTTACCCAGATACTTGTCCTCCACCATCCCACCATCATCTTTGCACATACCCTTTGACACCAAGGAAGAATTTCATGAGCAATTAACCAAGGAAAGGCAAGAAAAGGAGACTTGGAAGAGGAGATACCAAGAGCTTAAGCGTGAACACGAGACCTTGAAAGGAAAGCTAGCACAGAAGGATCATGAACTTTTCATCCAAAATCAGAGGATGATTGAGAAGGATGACTTACTTCAGCGAAAGGATGCATTGCTCAGCCAGAATTCTAAAAGAAAGAAGAGGTTTATGGATTCATTCTCTGGTGCACATTCAGATTCCGAGGACCCACCTAATCCAGAAGCTTGAGCTAAGGTCTTTAGGATTTTATGTTTAGATTCTAGCTTCCAAAATCTTCTAACTTGTAAAAAAAAACTATTTTGTAATGCTTCAATGCTTAAGTGAAATGTTCAAACTATGATGTTTATAATTACTTCAACAAGTCCTTCGATAACAAATCTTTCTTTTTTTGCATAAACATAATCATGCATCATACTGCATTCATAGTTTCCAAATCGAGTATCACCCTCTGTTTCATCACACAAAGGTTTACCCGCCTACCACAGTGGCTCGACGAATTCTTCGCAAGCCTACCCGTGTTTACAACACTCGAGCTAATCAGAAGAAGAGGATGGATCTGGTCGAGCAGGAAAATCAGAATCTTCGAGAGGAGGTTGCTATTCTGCGAGAGGGGATGGATAGATTAACAGCTATGGTGAGTACACTATTGTCGGCTCAGGGTTCTCAATCTGCCGCTGCCGTTGTGGAACAACCATTCATAAGCACTACTCCACTATCCACGACACCTTCTCAACAATTGTTTATGCCTCCAGGTTGCTCATGGGGAATGCCACCCCCAGTTAGTGGAAGTTTCCAACCTGTTGTGTCCGAAATTCCACCTCCCTTTGCTCAACAATCAACACCGGTTTCTCAACCCGGCCCGTCTTTCCCTCAAGCCGCGATGACCTACTCAGCACCTCTTATCCACACTGTCCAACAAGAGGTGGATCCCATCTTTCATGCTGAAAGTGTCGGGGCTTTCGATAGAATGGAAGAGCTCCAAGAAAGATTTGACGGAATGCAACGAGAAGTTGAGGCTCTCCGGGGAAGAGATTTGTTTGGAAAGGATACCCGCGAACTCTGCTTGGTTCCTAATGTCGCAATACCGCCCAAATTCAAGGTCCCTGATTTTGAAAAGTACAAGGGGAATACATGTCCACGCAGCCATCTAGTGATGTATGCGAGAAAGATGTCTATGTACACTGACAACCACAAGCTTCTTATCCACTTCTTTCTGGACAATCTGACTGGTGCTGCCTTGAAATGGTACATGAACCTTGACAGTGCTAGCATCCGCACTTTCAACGATCTTGGCGAGGCTTTTATCCGCCAATACAAGTATAACATGGACATGGCCCCGGATCGGGACCAGCTTCGTGCTATGACTCAGAAGGACAAAGAAACATTCAAAGAGTATGCCCAACGCTGGAGGGAAGTGGCTGCTCAAATTGTCCCGCCTTTAGAAGAGAAAGAGATGACCAAAATCTTCTTGAAGACCCTTGGTCAATTCTACTATGAGAAAATGGTCGCGAGTGCGCCGACAGACTTTACTGAGATGGTTAACATGGGAGTACGTTTGGAGGAAGGTGTCCGAGAAGGACGATTGACCATGGAGAGTATCCCTGCTGCTAGTGGTACTAAGAAGTTCGGGAACCATTTTGCGAAGAAGAAAGAGCAAGAAGTGGGAGTGGTAGCTCATGGTAGGCCCTAACAAGGTTACACACCATACTGCCAAGTTGCAAATGTAGCGTCAACCGTCCCAAACCCAGGATATCAACCACACTTTCAACAACAAAGGCCACAATACCCATACCAACAACCTCCCCAACAATATCATCCACAACAACAAAACCGTCCACAAACTCCTCTACAACCATACAACCCACAATACCGCCAAAGAACGATCTTTGACCCCATTCCCATGAAATATGCAGAATTACTACCAGCCTTGCTTGCTAAAGACCTAGTAAAAACAAAACCTCCTCCTCCTGTACCGGCGACACCACCAGTTTGGTTCTGACCCGAACTTACCTGTGCTTTTCACCAAGGGGCCTCAGGCCAAGATGTTGAGAGTTGATATTCTTTGAAGAATGAGGTGCAGAAGTTGGTCTGAGCCAACATACTCTCTTTCAAAGACCAGAACCCAAATGTTCAGGCAAACCCTCTGCCGAACCATGGACCATCTGTTAATATGATACAAGATTGTTGTGAAGATGTTGCTTAATGTCCAACATGTTCGGACCCCTCTAGTTCCGATACATATTAAGATGTGTGAGGTGGATTTGTTTGATCACAACCATGCCGCATGCGAAGTGTGTCTGGTAGATCCAAGAGGATGTCAAAAGGTGCAAGATGATATACAAGGACTAGTAGATAGAAGGGAGTTGATCATCACAAAGAAGGATAAGGAGGTGTGTGTCATCACTCCTGAACTCAAACGGGCGGAGATATCCTATAACAGCGAGAAGCCAGCCATTACTCCTCTGGTGATCTGTTTGCCGGGACCTGTACCGTATACTTCTCAGAAAGCGGTCCCGTATAAATACAATGCCACGATGTTGGAAAATGGACAGGAGGTACCTTTACCCTCTCTAACTTCTGTAGACAATATTGCCAGTGATAGCAGGATACTGAGGAACGGGCTTGTCATCCCAACAGTGTTTCCGAAGAAAGTAAGTGATCCAGTAATTGAACAAGTCCCAATGAATGATCCTAGTGCAAACAAGGAGGTGGGCCAATCTAGTGGGGTCAACGGGAACTCTGATCATGATGAAGTATTGAAATTGATCAAGAAGAGCGAGTACAAAGTGGTTGACCAGTTGCTACAAACCCCCTCCAAGATATCTATTCTATCGTTGCTGTTGAATTCTGAAGCGCATCGGGAGGCTTTGATGAAGGTGTTGGATCAAGCATTTGTGGAGAAAGATGTAACGATTAATTAGTTGGACAGGATAGTAGGAAATATCACCGCTTGCAACAATCTGAGTTTCAGTGATGAAGAACTCCCGGAGGAGGGAAGAAATCATAATCTGGCATTACATATATCAGTGAATTGCAAGTCCGATGCTTTATCTAATGTACTTGTGGACACTGGTTCTTCTTTGAATGTAATGGCCAAGATAACTCTCGACCAGCTCTCCTACCAAGGGACCCCCATGAGAAGAAGCGGGGTGGTTGTTAAAGCTTTCGATGGCTCTAGGAAGTTTGTCATTGGGGAAGTGGATAGGCCTATTACAATTGGACCTTCTGTTTTTTAGATTACATTCCAGGTGATGGATATTCGGGCTGCATACAGTTCCTTTTAGGAAGGCCATGGATCCATGAGGCAGGGGCTGTAACATCAACACTACATCAGAAGCTGAAGTTCGTCAAGAACGGAAAGTTAATCACTGTGGGTGGAGAAGAAGCCCTGTTGGTAAGTCACTATTCGGCTTTTTCTTTCATTGGCACTGATGATACAGAGGGGACACCTTTCCAAGGTTTAACTATAGAGGGTAAAGAGACAAAGAAGAGTGGAGCATCCATCGCTTCTTTGAAGGATGCACAGAAGGTGGTGCAAGAAGGAACAACTGCAGGATGGGGAAAGTTAGTGCAGTTGCTAGAAAACAAGAATCGTGAAGGACTGGGTTTTGCTTCCTCTGCAGGTTCTTCTAAGAGCAGTGTCGGTTTGAACTCCATCAATGGTACCTTTTATAGCGCCAGGTTCATCAACGCCCCGCTTGAAGCCAATGCTGTCTTAGAGGAAGATTCTGAAGAGATAGTACCTGCTTTTGTTACACCTGGAGGGCTTGTTCGTAATTGGGACGCGATTGACATCCCTTCCGTAATTCACGCGTCAAAGTAATATGTTTTTGTTTTTTCTGTTTTTTCAAAAAGATCCTTTCGTCTTGCCCAGGGCGAAAGTGCAATCATGTAGGGTTATTTTGTTTCAAGCACTATCTTTATTAATGGAAAATGTGGTTTATCTCAATATTTATATTTATTGTTCTTTTCCGGAAAATGGTAACACAAAAAACCCAAAAATATTTTATTTTTATTTTCAACCAATTTCAAAAAGTTTGCATTTTTCACTCATTTTCTAAAATCAATTATCAATCATATGCAGAGTAGACATCAATGAGCCTGTTGAATACAATAACCCTGCACTCTCTCCCAACTTCGAGTTTCCTGTATACGAAGCCGAAGAGGAGGAGGATGAGGAAATTCCAGACGAAATTGCTCGGTTACTAGAATACGAGAAGGAAACCATTCAGCCTCATGAAGAAGTAGTGGAGGTGATCAACTTGGGAACTGAGGAAGATAAGAAGGAAATCAAGATCGGAGCCTTGCTTGAAGTGACTGTCAAACAAAGGGTGATCGAACTACTCAAAGAATATGCTTGTTGGGTTTTTGTAGATTGGCTACATTTTGCAAAAACATCTACTAGCCAGATGCTTGGACAGATGTTGTAGCATATGGAACAGCATTATGTGACCTGTGTTTTTCGCGCCAGCTAGCGCTTTATTTTTGTACGCAATCTTCCAAATATTTGCTTGAAGTTTTATTTTCCTCTAGCTTGCTGATCAAGGCGCGTGTATCTGATGATATATAAAAGGCGGTCTTGCCTTGGTATTTTTCCAAAAGATATCGTTATATTTTTGGAAGCTTTTTATTGTTTCTAAAAGAATTTCCAGCTGGACCGGACAATGTCCATGCTCTGTTTTGAAGCCCAAACTCGTGTTATCTCAGTAATATATATTTGTGAAGACAAACCCTAATAGGGTTACTGAAAACCGTGTGTAATAGAAAAGCGTGCGTTTAAGGTTTTTAGGGTTTCACTTGTTAATTGTGAGCCTTGCTTGTATCTTCCTGATTCAAGCTAAGGACTGTGTTTGTTTGAGTTGTAATTGTGAACTGCTCCTAAGCTTTTAAGTACGGAGTGAGTTTGTGTCATTAGAGTGTGTCTCTTTTACTTGTGCTTTTGTGTGTTTGATAACAACACTGTCTGTGTTGTTGGTAGGAATTGAGACGGGGTCTCATATCTAGGAGTTCCTAGATAGACTGGTAGTGTTTACGTTGGTCTTTTCACTAGAACTATAATAGTGGATTCATTCCTGGATTGGTATCCCCCATAGTAGGAGAGTTGCTCCGAACTGGGTTAACAAACTCACTGTGTACTTTATCTTTCTGCTGTGTTTCTTTTATTTCGTGCTTTGCTACGCTGCGTTATTTTAATTTTAGTTCTGAGTAAGACAAGTGCTCGGACAGTTGTGCCAACATTGTGCACAGCGTCTGTCGGTCAGGTTGCCAGGAATTTCAATTGGCATCAGAGCAGACACCCTGTTCTGTGTGGGTGAGCTCCAGGGAAAGAATTTTCTGGCATAATGGATAGAGAAGGAGGACTGGTGAACAGACCACCCCTGTTGGATGGCTCGAACTATGACATTTGTAAATCACGCATGACAGCATTCTTGAAATCTCTAGACAGCAGAGCTTGGAAGGCTGTGATTAAAGCATGGGACCATCCTAAAATAAAAGATGCAAATAATGTTGATACTGATGAGTTAAAACCAGAAGAGGAGTGGTCTACAGCAGAAGACACTGCAGCTATTGGAAACTCTAAAGCCCTGAATGCTTTGTTTAATGGTGTAGACAAAAACATGTTCAGGTTGATTAAACAATGTACTGTTGCTAAGGAAGCTTGGGATATCCTAAGAACAGCTCATGAAGGTACTCAAAAGGTCAAGAAGTCAAGGCTACAACTGCTGACAACACAGTTTGAGAATCTTAGAATGAAGGAAGGGGAGAGTGTTCATGACTTTCACATGAATGTGCTAGAATATGCTAACACATTTGAATCCTTGGGGGAAAAGATGTCTGATGAAAAATTAGTAAGCAAAATCCTCAGGTCCCTGCCTAAGAAATTTGATATGAAAGTATGTGCAATTGAGGAGGCCCAAGATATTGGAAATATGAAAGTTGATGAGCTGATTGGATCCCTTCAAACTTTTGAATTAAAGGCTATTGAAAGATCTGAAAAGAAGGACAAGAACATTGCCTTCATCTCCAACACTGATGAAGATGATGTGGAGAGTAATTTAGATACTGATGAGAGCATCTCTGAAGCTATTGTGTTGTTGGGTAAACAATTTAATAAAGTTCTGAAGAGGATGGACAGACGCCCTAGGACACATGCTCCGAACAACAGTCGCAGCATCTATAAAAATGTCAACAATCAGAGGAAACCTAGAACTGATGACAAAACCAATCAAAGCAAAGGGGTGCAATGCCATGAATGCGAAGGATATGGTCACATCAGAACTGAGTGTGCAACGTATCTGAAGAAACAAAGGAAGGTGATGACTGTTTCTTGGTCTGATGAAGATGAGTCAGAAGAAGAACCTGAAACTGCAAAACATGTGAATGCCTTGACTGGAGTGTGTACATCTGACAATGAATCTTGTGATGAAGAGGTAACATATGATGAACTGGCTGATTCCTACAAGGAGCTATGTCTCAAAAGTGAGGAAGTTTGTAGAACTTTAGAAAAACAAAAGAGGACCATTGCTCACTTGCAAGCTGAGAAGGACAAACTTCTGGAAATGAACTCAGGTCTCAATGATGAGGTTATTTTACTTAAATCCAAGATTGACAATATGAACAAGCAACTGCGGATGATGAACACAGGTACTGATGCTTTAGACGAAATTCTGGAGATAGGACAGAAACCTGGAAATCCTAAAGGTATTGGGTTTGACTACAGATCCTTGCTTCATCAGAAACAACCACCAGTGAGACAGTTTGTGCCATCTGTTAGTACTTATGATCCCACTCTGTCAAGACAGATGCCCCAACATCAAGTGAGACAACTGGCATCTGGATATAGGCCCAGATCAAAAGGAAGATATTATGGTTGGGTATGCCACTACTGTGGAAGAAAAGGACATATCAGACCTTTCTGTTTCAAATTATATGGTTATCCAGACAGAACTTATTCACCAAGACCTGATCCCACAGTGAAGATCACCAAGAAGCAGTGGAAGCAAAAAGATGATAATCCCACAAGCAACACTGTGGATCCTAGAAAAACAGAACCTGAAGCTAATGAGATTGCTCAAATTGCTCATACATCTCTGAGAGTGTCATCCAGAAATGATTGGTACTTTGACAGTGGGTGTTCCAGGCATATGACTGGCGATAAAAATTACTTAACTGATGTTATGCCTTATGCTACAAGTTTTGTGACTTTTGGTGATGGAGCCAAAGTAGAAATAAAGGGTATAGGAAAGCTTGTGAATGAGGGTCTACCCAAACTTGATAATGTTCTTCTAGTGAAAGGATTGACTGCTAACTTAATTAGTATTAGTCAACTGTGCGATCAAGGATTGAAGGTCAACTTTACAAAGAGTGAATGCTTAGTTGCTAACAGTAAAGGTGACATCCTGATGAAAGGTGAAAGATCAAAGGACAATTGCTACTTATGGGTCTCTCAAGATAAAACAAAGTTACCTACTTGTCTAATAACCAAAGAAGATGAAGTAAAACTATGGCACCAAAAGCTTGGGCATCTGAATCTCAGAAGCATGAAGAAAGCTATTGCTGAAGGAGCTATCAGAGGTCTACCAAAACTCCAAATTCAAGAAGGAAGTATATGTGGAGAATGCCAGATAGGAAAACAGACCAAGATGCCTCACCAGAAGCTGCAACATCTGTCCACATCCAGAGTTCTTGAGTTATTGCACATGGACTTAATGGGACCTATGCAAGTCGAAAGCTTAGGTGGTAAGAAGTATGCATTTGTTGTTGTTGATGATTTTTCCAGATATACTTGGATAAATTTCATTAAGGAGAAATCAGACACTTTTGAAAAATTCAAGGATCTTTGCTTACAACTTCAGAGAGAGAAGGATTGTGGAATTGTTAGAATCAGAAGTGATCATGGGAAAGAGTTTGAGAATGGTAAGTTCTCTGATTTCTGCATCTCTGAAGGAATATTTCATGAGTTCTCTGCACCCATTACTCCCCAACAAAATGGGATAGTTGAAAGAAAGAACAGGACTAAACACATTGACATTAGGCATCATTTTATTAGAGATCTGGTTGAAGAAAAAATTGTCACTCTTGAGCATGTTGCAACTGAAGAGCAATTAGCAGATATTTTTACAAAAGCTCTTGATGCTAATCAATTTGAAAAGTTAAGACGGAAGTTAGGGATCTGTTTATTTGAGGAATTGTAGCAGTTAATTTATGGGAGGCGTGCAGCAGTTATTTTCTCCCTCCTCAACCGCTTGATGCACGCAATTCAAGGAAGTTATTTCCAACCTTTCTTATTCAAACCTCCCACACGCTACCATCATTATTCTTTTCTTAACTTCTCCCAACTTCTCAACTCCTCTCTTGCCGCTCTCATCATCGTTCAAAAATCATCCTTTCTTCATACTTCCAAACAACAAATCAACACCATGTCTGATTCTATTTCTCCACAAAACGTGCAAGATCAAACCCCTGAACTTCCATCAGATTCAATTTCTGGAGCGATTATCACTGATGCTCTACCACTCACTACCATTCTTAGTTCTCCTGCAAAGAAGCAACGCACTAAGTCGCTTGTATCACGGAAGAAGGATTCTACAAAATCCAGCAAAGCTACTTCTCCTACCGCGATGAACAAGAGTTCGAAATCGAAAGGTAAGAAATTAAACACTCCGGCTGTTCAACGTATAGGGCTAAGCATGCATGACCTGTACTGTAAGGATAATCCTTTTAAATCGAGTGTTGTAGAACCAAATGTTGACACTTCTGTCAACAACTCTGAGGATATTACTGTTGAAGGTACTGTTGCTGCGTCTGAAACCCTAGGTTCTGATAATCCTAAGGTATCTGACAAATTAGTTGGTGATATTTCTAATTCCCCTATAGAACAAGATATTACTGCTGTTTCTATTGAGAAAAATGTTGTTGATAATGTTGGTACTGAGACACTTGTTAATTCCCCTGTTACGACGAAGGATGCTGTGACAGATGCTCAAGCATCTTTGTCACAAGCTAATGAGGGGACTGAAGTGGTGGTTCCAAACACCCCTGATACTGTGAATGTCCATGAGAATGACTCTTCAAAGCCTCAGGATCAAGATATTGAGACTCAGAATGCTGTGGGTAATGCTGAGATTGAAAATTTAGACCAGGCTGACATTGTTGATGTTGAGGATGTTGTGCCTGAAGAGAGACCTCTGGAAAAGACTGATGTTGTAGGTGTTGCTCGCAGAACAAGGAGCAAATCTGTTAAAATTGTTTCTACTGGTAGTGAAAGTAACAAAGGAAATAAGAAGAAAACAGCTAATACTGGGAAGATGCCTATGTATGATCCTCCCAAGGCTTGGAGCAAGAATGTGTCTCAAGCTGATCAGAAGAAGAAGAGCCTCAAGAGGAAAGATCCTCCCACTAGTGATTCTGATTTTGAGATTGCTGAGACAGATGCTGCCACATCTGGTGGAGCATCTAGAAAAACCATGAAGGGTATGAAAATCCCTATAACCATCCCTCCAGCTCCTCTGGATAATGTATCTTTTCATTTGGAAAGTGGGTCTTCTAGGTGGAAATTTATATATCACAGAAGACTAGGACTGGAAAGATATCTGAAGGAAGATGTGTTCAAATGCAAGGAACTGGTTGATGTTTTGGAGTATGCTGGGCTGATGAAAACAGTGAAAAATCTGGGTCCCTGTTATGATAAATTGGTCAGAGAATTTCTGGTCAATGTCTCTGATGAATGTGATGATTCAAGGAATCCTGAGTATAGGCAAGTTTTTGTTAGAGGTAAATGTGTCAACTTCTCCCCTCTGGTTGTCAACACCTATCTTGAGAGATCTGTTGAGGAGACTCCTGAGCTGGAGGTAACTGAGGATACCATTTGCAAAGCCATCACAGTTAACAAGGTTAAGCATTGGCCTAGACATTTGTCTTCTGCACAACTCTCTCCCCTGTATGCTGTTCTAAACAAGATTTGTGCACAAAACTGGACTCCAACTACTCACTCCAACTCAGTTGCTTCTGTTTGGCCAAATTGATTTATGCTGTGGGTACCAAGTCACCTTTTGATTATGGGGCCTACATTTACTATCAGGTTATGGAGCATGCAAACTCCTTTGCTGTCAAGTTTCCTATAGCTTTTCCCACTCTCCTGTGTGGTATTGTACTTCAGCAACACCCAGATATCTTGCTCAGTACTGATGAGCCCTGTAAGAGGCCTGGCCCTATGTCCTTGGATTGTAGTTTGCTGTCTGAGAGACATGCTGCTGACGTAGCTGGTACTTCTGTCCGGACAACTAGTGTGCTCACTAGAAAACAAATGATTGCAGATCTAACTGAGACTAGTATGGCTCTTGGAGCTAAGAAGATGAAAATTGATAGGATAATTGCAGCTTTGAAGGCTGAATCTGAAGCTGAGGGTGAGCAGGATGAAGAAGAAGGAGGGAATAAGAATGCTTCTGCTTGTGAAACTGAGGAGTTCTCCGCTGACTCTGATGAGACTGTCTCATTCTGATTTTGATGTTTTCCCTGTTCTCAGTTGTTGTATTCCTTTTGTTTTTTTTTTCTTTTTTGGTTGGTTGGACTTGACCCTGGATTTCTTATGCACCTATGTGTGCCTTATGGTCTATAATATGCACTGTGTGTGGTATCTCTCTTCTGTGTATGCATGGATGTTATTTGTCAGAATTTGTGGCTAAAAAGGGGGAGTAGTTGTAGCTTATATTATATTATAGTATCTTGGCTGTTTGTATGTATGGTGCATGCTTTGATAGATGCTCTGACATCTGTATCTGACATCTGTATGTGTTGAGGGGGAGTACTGTTACATGTGTTGAGGATGAGTATGTGCATGTTTTTGAGGGGGAGCTGTTTCTCTTTGGTGTGTGGAAATTTATTTTTTCCCTGGTGTTGTTTTTCTCTCTTCTCTATGTGAATCCACTATATGAGAGTTTATTTCTCTCTGGTTGTTCCTATGAGGCTAGATGTTTTGTCTTAACTGTTGCATGCCTCTGATACTACTTGCAAGTTATCTTTGTCTAAAGAGCTCCCTTGGAAGTAGTCTCGTTATATGCTATGATATTTTCTTCCTTAGTTGTGTGCCTATGTTGACTTGAAGGAAAATTATCTGTGTATCTCCCAAAGAACTGGCTCTAGAGTGTTTTAGCCAAAAATTTGCCAAAGGGGGAGATTGTTGGGTTTTTGTAGATTGGCTACATTTTGCAAAAACATCTACTAGCCAGATGCTTGGACAGATGCTGTAGCATATGGAACAGCATTATGTGACCTGTGTTTTTCGCGCCAGCTAGCGCTTTATTTTTGTACGCAATCTTCCAAAGATTTGCTTGAAGTTTTATTTTCCTCTAGCTTGCTGATCAAGGCGCGTGTATCTGATGATATGTAAAAGGCGGTCTTGCCTTGGTATTTTTCCAAAAGATATCGTTATATTTTTGGAAGCTTTTTATTGTTTCTAAAAGAATTTCCAGCTGGACCGGACAATGTCCATGCTCTGTTTTGAAGCCCAAACTCGTGCTATCTCAGTAATATATATTTGTGAAGACAAACCCTAATAGGGTTACTGAAAACCGTGTGTAATAGAAAAGCGTGCGTTTAAGGTTTTTAGGGTTTCACTTGTTAATTGTGAGCCTTGCTTGTATCTTCCTGATTCAAGCTAAGGACTGTGTTTGTTTGAATTGTAATTGTGAACTGCTCCTAAGCTTTTAAGTACGGAGTGAGTTTGTGTCATTAGAGTGTGTCTCTTTTACTTGTGCTTTTGTGTGTTTGATAACAACACTGTCTGTGTTGTTGGTAGGAATTGAGACGGGGTCTCATATCTAGGAGTTCCTAGATAGAGTTGACACTGGTAGGGTCTAGGTGCAAAGTCAAGTAGTGTGTTTACGTTGGTCTTTTCACTAGAACTATAATAGTGGATTCATTCCTGGATTGGTATCCCCCAGAGTAGGAGAGTTGATCCGAACTGGGTTAACAAACTCACTGTGTACTTTATCTTTCTGCTGTGTTTCTTTTATTTCGTGCTTTGCTACGCTGCGTTATTTTAATTTTAGTTCTGAGTAAGACAAGTGCTCGGACAGTTGTGCCAACATTGTGCACAGCGTCTGTCGGTCAGGTTGCCAGGAATTTCAATTGGCATCAGAGCAGACACCCTGTTCTGTGTGGGTGAGCTCCAGGGAAAGAATTTTCTGGCATAATGGATAGAGAAGGAGGACTGGTGAACAGACCACCCCTGTTGGATGGCTCGAACTATGACATTTGTAAATCACGCATGACAGCATTCTTGAAATCTCTAGACAGCAGAGCTTGGAAGGCTGTGATTAAAGCATGGGACCATAATAAAATAAAAGATGCAAATAATGTTGATACTGATGAGTTAAAACCAGAAGAGGAGTGGTCTACAGCAGAAGACACTGCAGCTATTGGAAACTCTAAAGCCCTGAATGCTTTGTTTAATGGTGTAGACAAAAACATGTTCAGGTTGATTAAACAATGTACTGTTGCTAAGGAAGCTTGGGATATCCTAAGAACAGCTCATGAAGGTACTCAAAAGGTCAAGAAGTCAAGGCTACAACTGCTGACAACACAGTTTGAGAATCTTAGAATGAAGGAAGGGGAGAGTGTTCATGACTTTCACATGAATGTGCTAGAATATGCTAACACATTTGAATCCTTGGGGGAAAAGATGTCTGATGAAAAATTAGTAAGCAAAATCCTCAGGTCCCTGCCTAAGAAATTTGATATGAAAGTATGTGCAATTGAGGAGGCCCAAGATATTGGAAATATGAAAGTTGATGAGCTGATTGGATCCCTTCAAACTTTTGAATTAAAGGCTAATGAAAGATCTGAAAAGAAGGACAAGAACATTGCCTTCATCTCCAACACTGATGAAGATGATGTGGAGAGTAATTTAGATACTGATGAGAGCATCTCTGAAGCTATTGTGTTGTTGGGTAAACAATTTAATAAAGTTCTGAAGAGGATGGACAGACGCCCTAGGACACATGCTCCGAACAACAGTCGCAGCATCTATAAAAATGTCAACAATCAGAGGAAACCTAGAACTGATGACAAAACCAATCAAAGCAAAGGGGTGCAATGCCATGAATGCGAAGGATATGGTCACATCAGAACTGAGTGTGCAACGTATCTGAAGAAACAAAGGAAGGTGATGACTGTTTCTTGGTCTGATGAAGATGAGTCAGAAGAAGAACCTGAAACTGCAAAACATGTGAATGCCTTGACTGGAGTGTGTACATCTGACAATGAATCTTGTGATGAAGAGGTAACATATGACGAACTGGCTGATTCCTACAAGGAGCTATGTCTCAAAAGTGAGGAAGTTTGTAGAACTTTAGAAAAACAAAAGAGGACCATTGCTCACTTGCAAGCTGAGAAGGACAAACTTCTGGAAATGAACTCAGGTCTCAATGATGAGGTTATTTTACTTAAATCCAAGATTGACAATATGAACAAGCAACTGCGGATGATGAACACAGGTACTGATGCTTTAGACAAAATTCTGGAGATAGGACAGAAACCTGGAAATCCTAAAGGTATTGGGTTTGACTACAGATCCTTGCTTCATCAGAAACAACCACCAGTGAGACAGTTTGTGCCATCTGTTAGTACTTATGATCCCACTATGTCAAGACAGATGCCCCAACATCAAGTGAGACAACAGGCATCTGGATATAGGCCCAGATCAAAAGGAAGATATTATGGTTGGGTATGCCACTACTGTGGAAGAAAAGGACATATCAGACCTTTCTGTTTCAAATTATATGGTTATCCAGACATAACTTATTCACCAAGACCTGATCCCACAGTGAAGATCACCAAGAAGCAGTGGAAGCAAAAAGATGATAATCCCACAAGCAACACTGTGGATCCTAGAAAAACAGAACCTGAAGCTAATGAGATTGCTCAAATTGCTCATACATCTCTGAGAGTGTCATCCAGAAATGATTGGTACTTTGACAGTGGGTGTTCCAGGCATATGACTGGCGATAAAAATTACTTAACTGATGTTATGCCTTATGCTACAAGTTTTGTGACTTTTGGTGATGGAGCCAAAGTAGAAATAAAGGGTATAGGAAAGCTTGTGAATGAGGGTCTACCCAAACTTGATAATGTTCTTCTAGTGAAAGGATTGACTGCTAACTTAATTAGTATTAGTCAACTGTGCAATCAAGGATTGAAGGTCAACTTTACAAAGAGTGAATGCTTAGTTGCTAACAGTAAAGGTGACATCCTGATGAAAGGTGAAAGATCAAAGGACAATTGCTACTAATGGGTCTCTCAAGATAAAGCAAAGTTACCTACTTGTCTAATAACCAAAGAAGATGAAGTAAAACTATGGCACCAAAAGCTTGGGCATCTGAATCTCAGAAGCATGAAGAAAGCTATTGCTGAAGGAGCTATCAGAGGTCTACCAAAACTCCAAATTCAAGAAGGAAGTATATGTGGAGAATGCCAGATAGGAAAATAGACCAAGATGCCTCACCAGAAGCTGCAACATCTGTCCACATCCAGAGTTCTTGAGTTATTGCACATGGACTTAATGGGACCTATGCAAGTCGAAAGCTTAGGTGGTAAGAAGTATGCATTTGTTGTTGTTGATGATTTTTCCAGATATACTTGGATAAATTTCATTAAGGAGAAATCAGACACTTTTGAAAAATTCAAGGATCTTTGCTTACAACTTCAGAGAGAGAAGGATTGTGGAATTGTTAGAATCAGAAGTGATCATGGGAAAGAGTTTGAGAATGGTAAGTTCTCTGATTTCTGCATCTCTGAAGGAATATTTCATGAGTTCTCTGCACCCATTACTCCCCAACAAAATGGGATAGTTGAAAGAAAGAACAGGACTAAACACATTGACATTAGGCATCATTTTATTAGAGATCTGGTTGAAGAAAAAATTGTCACTCTTGAGCATGTTGCAACTGAAGAGCAATTAGCAGATATTTTTACAAAAGCTCTTGATGCTAATCAATTTGAAAAATTAAGACGGAAGTTAGGGATCTGTTTATTTGAGGAATTGTAGCAGTTAATTTATGGGAGGCGTGCAGCAGTTATTTTCTCCCTCCTCAACCGCTTGATGCACGTAATTCAAGGAAGTTATTTCCAACCTTTCTTATTCAAACCTCCCACACGTTACCATCATTATTCTTTTCTTAACTTCTCCCAACTTCTCAACTCCTCTCTTGCCGCTCTCATCATCGTTCAAAAATCATCCTTTCTTCATACTTCCAAACAACAAATCAACACCATGTCTGATTCTATTTCTCCACAAAACGTGCAAGATCAAACCCCTGAACTCCCATCAGATTCAATTTCTGGAGCGATTATCACTGATGCTCTACCACTCACTACCATTCTTAGTTCTCCTGCAAAGAAGCAACGCACTAAGTCGCTTGTATCACGGAAGAAGGATTCTACAAAATCCAGCAAAGCTACTTCTCCTACCGCGATGAACAAGAGTTCGAAATCGAAAGGTAAGAAATTAAACACTCCGGCTGTTCAACGTATAGGGCTAAGCATGCATGATCTGTACTGTAAGGATAATCGTTTTAAATCGAGTGTTGTAGAACCAAATGTTGACACTTCTGTCAACAACTCTGAGGATATTACTGTTGAAGGTATTGTTGCTGCGTCTGAAACCCTAGGTTCTGATAATCCTAAGGTATCTGACAAATTAGTTGGTGATATTTCTAATTCCCCTATAGAACAAGATATTACTGCTGTTTCTGTTGAGAAAAATGTTGTTGATAATGTTGGTACTGAGACACTTGTTAATTCCCCTGTTACGACGAAGGATGCTGTGACAGATGCTCAAGCATCTTTGTCACAAGCTAATGAGGGGACTGAAGTGGTGGTTCCAAACACCCCTGATACTGTGAATGTCCATAAGAATGACTCTTCAAAGCCTCAGGATCAAGATACTGAGACTCAGAATGCTGTGGGTAATGCTGAGATTGAAAATTTAGACCAGGCTGACATTGTTGATGTTGAGGATGTTGTGCCTGAAGAGAGACCTCTGGAAAAGACTGATGTTGTAGGTGTTGCTCGCAGAACAAGGAGCAAATCTGTTAAAATTGTTTCTACTGGTAGTGAAAGTAACAAAGGAAATAAGAAGAAAACAGCTAATACTGGGAAGATGCCTATGTATGATTCTCCCAAGGCTTGGAGCAAGAATGTGTCTCAAGCTAATCAGAAGAAGAAGAGCCTCAAGAGGAAAGATCCTCCCACTAGTGATTCTGATTTTGAGATTGCTGAGACAGATGCTGCCACATCTGGTGGAGCATCTAGAAAAACCATGAAGGGTATGAAAATCCCTATAACCATCCCTCCAGCTCCTCTGGATAATGTATCTTTTCATTTGGAAAGTGGGTCTTCTAGGTGGAAATTTATATATCACAGAAGACTAGGACTGGAAAGAAATCTGAAGGAAGATGTGTTCAAATGCAAGGAACTGGTTGATGTTTTGGAGTATGCTGGGCTGATGAAAACAGTGAAAAATCTGGGTCCCTGTTATGATAAATTGGTCAGAGAATTTCTGGTCAATGTCTCTGATGAATGTGATGATTCAAGGAATCCTGAGTATAGGCAAGTTTTTGTTAGAGGTAAATGTGTCAACTTCTCCCCTCTGGTTGTCAACACCTATCTTGAGAGATCTGTTGAGGAGACTCCTGAGCTGGAGGTAACTGAGGATACCATTTGCAAAGCCATCACAGTTAACAAGGTTAAGCATTGGCCTAGACATTTGTCTTCTGCACAACTCTCTCCCCTGTATGCTGTTCTAAACAAGATTTGTGCACAAAACTGGACTCCAACTACTCACTCCAACTCAGTTGCTTCTGTTTGGCCAAATTGATTTATGCTGTGGGTACCAAGTCACCTTTTGATTATGGGGCCTACATTTACTATCAGGTTCTGGAGCATGCAAAGTCCTTTGCTGTCAAGTTTCCTATAGCTTTTCCCACTCTCCTGTGTGGTATTGTACTTCAGCAACACCCAGATATCTTGCTCAGTACTGATGAGCCCTGTAAGAGGCCTGGCCCTATGTCCTTGGATTGTAGTTTGCTGTCTGAGAGACATGCTGCTGACGTAGCTGGTACTTCTGTCCGGACAACTAGTGTGCTCACTAGAAAACAAATGATTGCAGATCTAACTGAGACTAGTATGGCTCTTGGAGCTAAGAAGATGAAAATTGATAGGATAATTGCAGCTTTGAAGGCTGAATCTGAAGCTGAGGGTGAGCAGGATGAAGAAGAAGGAGGGAATAAGAATGCTTCTGCTGGTGAAACTGAGGAGTTCTCCGCTGACTCTGATGAGACTGTCTCATTCTGATTTTGATGTTTTCCCTGTTCTCAGTTGTTGTATTCCTTTTGTTTTTTTTTCTTTTTTGGTTGGTTGGACTTGACCCTGGATTTCTTATGCACCTGTGTGTGCCTTATGGTCTGTAATATGCACTGTGTGTGGTATCTCTCTTCTGTGTATGCATGGATGTTATTTGTCAGAATTTGTGGCTAAAAAGGGGGAGTAGTTGTAGCTTATATTATATTATAGTATCTTGGCTGTTTGTATGTATGGTGCATGCTTTGATAGATGCTCTGACATCTGTATCTGACATCTGTATGTGTTGAGGGGGAGTACTGTTACATGTGTTGAGGATGAGTATGTGCATGTTTTTTAGGGAGAGCTGTTTCTCTTTGGTGTGTGGAAATTTATTTTTCCCTGGTGTTGTTTTTCTCTCTTCTCTATGTGAATCCACTATATGAGAGTTTATTTCTCTCTGGTTGTTCCTATGAGGCTAGATGTTTTGTCTTAACTGTTGCATGCCTCTGATACTACTTGCAAGTTATCTTTGTCTAAAGAGCTCCCTTGGAAGTAGTCTCGTTATATGCTATGATATTTTTTTCCTTAGTTGTGTGCCTATGTTGACTTGAAGGAAAATTATCTGTGTATCTCCCAAAGAACTGGCTCTAGAGTGTTTTAGCCAAAAATTTGCCAAAGGGGGAGATTGTTGGGTTTTTGTAGATTGGCTACATTTTGCAAAAACATCTACTAGCCAGATGCTTGGACAGATGCTGTAGCATATGGAACAGCATTATGTGACCTGTGTTTTTCGCGCCAGCTAGCGCTTTATTTTTGTACGCAATCTTCCAAAGATTTGCTTGAAGTTTTATTTTCCTCTAGCTTGCTGATCAAGGCGCGTGTATCTGATGATATGTAAAAGGCGGTCTTGCCTTGGTATTTTTCCAAAAGATATCGTTATATTTTTGGAAGCTTTTTATTGTTTCTAAAAGAATTTCCAGCTGGACCGGACAATGTCCATGCTCTGTTTTGAAGCCCAAACTCGTGCTATCTCAGTAATATATATTTGTGAAGACAAACCCTAATAGGGTTACTGAAAACCGTGTGTAATAGAAAAGCGTGTGTTTAAGGTTTTTAGGGTTTCACTTGTTAATTGTGAGCCTTGCTTGTATCTTCCTGATTCAAGCTAAGGACTGTGTTTGTTTGAATTGTAATTGTGAACTGCTCCTAAGCTTTTAAGTACGAAGTGAGTTTGTGTCATTAGAGTGTGTCTCTTTTACTTGTGCTTTTGTGTGTTTGATAACAACACTGTCTGTGTTGTTGGTAGGAATTGAGACGGGGTCTCATATCTAGGAGTTCCTAGATAGAGTTGACACTGGTAGGGTCTAGGTGCAAAGTTAAGTAGTGTGTTTACGTTGGTCTTTTCACTAGAACTATAATAGTGGATTCATTCCTGGATTGGTATCCCCCAGAGTAGGAGAGTTGATCCGAACTGGGTTAACAAACTCACTGTGTACTTTATCTTTCTGCTGTGTTTCTTTTATTTCGTGCTTTGCTACGCTGCGTTATTTTAATTTTAGTTCTGAGTAAGACAAGTGTTCGGACAGTTGTGCAAACATTGTGCACAGCGTCTGTCGGTCAGGTTGCCAGGAATTTCAATGTTGACGTGTTCGCATGGTCATACCAGGATATGCCCGGTTTAGATCCCCGTATTGTGGAGCACCGTTTGCCTTTGAAACCCGAATGGCCACCAGTCAAGCAGAAACTGAGAAGAACTCGCCCCGACATGGCTCTCTAGATCAAGGAGGAAGTAGAGAAGCAAATTAACGCAGGTTTTCTTGTCACATCGGAGTATCCTCAATGGTTGGCCAACATAGTGCCTGTTCCAAAGAAAGATGGCAAGTTCAGGATGTGTGTGGATTACCGGGATTTGAACAAGGCTAGTCTGAAGGATTATTTCCCTCTACCTCACATTGATGTATTGGTTGATAGTACTGCTAAGTCCAAGGTTTTCTCCTTCATGGACAGTTTCTCCGGATACAATCAGATTAAGATGGCAATTGAAGATAGAGAAAAGACATCCTTCATCACGCCTTGGGGCACCTTTTATTACAGGGTAATGCCTTTTGGGTTGATAAATGTGTTAATTGAGTAACAAAAGTAAGTATTTTTAAATTATCGTCTCCTCAGGGATTAGGTGCGCTACTTCGAACCGTTCAACAATCGGTATTGTTTTGAGTTAAAGGTTTCTTTACTTGGTTGCATAAAACAAATTGAACTTAAAAACAGAAATGAAACAAAATGTAATAGGGTATCAAAGCGTTGGAATTAGAGTTCATCAATCTTGCATCGAAAATAATCTAAAAATCATGCATATGAATTTTAGCGTTTTAGTGAAAATATCACGTATCACTCGACAACGTCATTCGTGTCCAAATGACGTCGTGAGATCGATCGTATCGTTTAATCGACGATTTCCCAATCGATCAAACGATCCAAAAGCATTACGTTCCGACACTTTTTGCGATTATCAAAACCCAAATCCATTTCTAGATTTTCTTATTTTGATAGAAGATTATTCTAAACATAGATTCAAAAGTATTTGTCAATAACAATTGAATCAAGCATGAGAGTGAAAACCAAGAATAACTTCAATAACACATAAATTGCTAAAATCATATTTTTGCATAATCAAAAGTTACATCAAAGCTAGAAAGAATACCTCCAATCCCAACAAAGGGAAGTTAGTTGTTCACTTTCATGACAACTGTACAAAAGTTTAAAGAAAAGATGAGGATCATAACCTAAGTCTTGATTTCCCAAAGCCTTAGTTGATTTCACAATCTAATCACTTTTGCTCCTTGAAGATCATAGCTTCTAGCCCTATTTTATCTCTTAAAACTAAATCCTAAATATTACTGAACGAAATTAAAAAGCTATCTATCAATAATATATAAAAAAAAAACTGAAACAAAGCTTAAATACTAAAAGCTGAAAATGTCATCTCGCCCGGCGAGATTTTTCTCACCCGGCGAGATACTAAAAGTTGAAATTTCTTCACCAGTGGTTTTTAGCCACGTCTTCAGTAGCATTAAACCGCCTTGATCTGCTGAGCGAAAATTAGCTTCCCCTGTTCTTGAAATTCCCTGCCTAAGCTCGCCATTCTCTCGCCATGAGTTCGCTAGGCGAGTTGCCATATTCAAATTTTCATTTTTCTTTGCTCAAATCATGTCCTGGCTTGCATTTTCCTGCATAAATGGATGAGGAAAGAAGTAAAAGCATAATTGGGCTTTTGATAAGTGATTATGAGCTTTTCCCATGATAACTTGCAAAACAAGCTACTTAAGTGCTTAAATTAACTATGCTTTTTAACTCATTTTTGGCACTTATCAAAATGCAGGTGCCACTTACCAAAGAGGCATGACCACTCTCTTTCATGACATGATGCACAAGGAGATAGAAGTGTATGTAGATGATATGATTGTCAAATCGGGCACTGAAGAAGAACATGTTGAGTATTTGCTGAAGATGTTTCACCGGATGAGAAAATATCAACTTCGTCTGAATCCCAACAAATGTACTTTCGACGTTAGATCTGGAAAACTCTTGGGGTTCGTTGTTAGTCAGAAGGGTATCGAGGTAGATCCCGACAAAGTCAGAGCCATCAGAGAGATGCCTGCCCCACAAACAGAGAAACAAGTGAGAGGATTTCTTAGACGCTTGAATTACATCTCCCGTTTCATCTCACACATGACAGCCACGTGCGGACCCATATTCAAGCTGCTCCGAAAGGATCAAGGTGTTGTTTGGACAGAAGGATGTCAAAAGGCCTTTGACAGTATCAAGGATTATCTGCTAGAACCTCCAATTCTTATCCCTCCAGTTGAAGGAAGACCTCTGATTATGTACTTGACTGTGTTAGAAGACTCCATGGGTTGTGTGCTCGGACAGCAGGATGAGACCGGAAGGAAAGAGCATGCCATTTACTACTTGAGCAAGAAGTTTACAGATTGTGAGTCCCGGTACTCCCTACTTGAGAAAACTTGTTGTGCACTAGCCTGGGCTGCTAAGCGTCTTCGTCATTACATGATTAACCACACCACTTGGTTGATATCCAAAATGGACCCAATCAAGTATATCTTTGAGAAACCCGCTTTAACAGGAAGAATTGCTCGTTGGCAGATGTTGTTGTCCGAGTATGATATTGAATACCGCACTCAGAAGGCAATCAAAGGCAGTATTCTCGCTGATCATTTGGCTCACCAACCAATTGAAGATTACAAACCTATCAAGTTTGACTTTCCTGATGAAGAGATCATGTATTTGAAGATGAAAGATTGTGATGAACAGTTGCCCGAAGAAGGTCCAGATCCCGAGTCTAGATGGGGTTTGATATTCGATGGAGCCGTGAATGTCTATGGTAATGGAATTGGGGCAGTCATTGTCACTCCGGAAGGCAATCATCTCCCTTTCGCTGCAAGGTTGCAGTTCGATTGCACAAACAATATGGCAGAATATGAGGCGTGTATCCTGGGTATTGAAGAAGCCATTGACTTGAGAATCAAGAACCTTGACATCTACGGGGATTCAGCACTCGTAATCAATCAGATCAAAGGAGAATGGGAAACTTGTCATCCCGGCTTGTTTCCTTACAAAGACTATGCAAGGCGTTTGTTGACCTTCTTCAACAAAGTGGAGCTTCACCATATCCCTCGTGATGAAAACCAAAAGGCGGATGCTTTAGCAACTTTGTC